>OY757936.1:54575676-54598176 GCA_963585895.1 Sepioteuthis lessoniana
TATTGCCATCGCTCGTTGGTTCACTATGACCCGGAGTAGTAGCATCTGATAGGGTCCTCTCTATGGCTCAAATCGAACTAAACTGTACTTGTGTTTAAGTGAATTGTTTGAAATAGCAATGTTCATATGTATAAAAATAAATTTGGCATTATGCCATTAAACCAAACCATATAATTGTGTGAAAAGAAATAAATTTTATCAAACTCGAATAGTCTATTTTATCACATCATCATCATCATCATGTCGTGCTGGTAGCACGGATATCCCTGACCCTCTCTCGCCTCTTCTCTCTATCGTTTTTCGCCTCTGGCAAGTCTTCAGGGCTACATCCCCTATCCTCATATAGCTGCTGTATGTATGTTCGAGCTGGTCGTCCTGCTTTTGCACGGCCATATGTGGGGGTCCATAGGAGAACATCACTTATGAGCTCGTCCCTGCTTCTCCAGCAGTGTCCTACATGTCTAGTTCGTCTAACTTGGATAGTTTTCGTGATGTGAGTCAGGTGGCTCTATAGTTGGTGCCTTGTGGGGTGTTGCCGCCAGGATTTGTTCAATATTGCTCGCAACATTCTTGTCTAATTGCTGTCTATCTTCTTCTCCAGCCGTTTAGTTAGCGTCCAAGTGGTGCATCCATACAGCAGTATCGACACGACCGCTGCCTGGAAGAAACTGCGTTTCATTTAATTGGTCAATTAGTATTATCTAGAAATCTTGATACATGACTCTGTGAAAACAATACTTATAGACAAATAAAAGCTGCAGTTAAAAATATATGTTATGGAATATTCAAAATCTACTTTTGGACATTTAGAAATGAGTAAAATTTTGGCACAAAACAATTCATTAGGAGTTGATATTCCTTTAAACTGGTTAACCCAACCATATATTATTAAAATTACTATTTAACCACTTGACCAAATAACAAATTGCAGTCGCCTCTTAAATTCATTTGATTCGTTTTGCACAATATCTTAAAACTGTAGCATACCCATGATACGGATATGAGAAACGTACATAGAATTTTCATAACACGTATACATAGAACATAGGAATCCCGAAACACGAAAAACACTTACGACTTCTTAGTTCAGGTACGAAACTTTTTAATTACCTTTGAGTTAAAAAGTTTTTTGACGTAAGGAGAGAGGCACAATCTTTCTATGCTAGCTTTTCCATCTTACCCAACAGGCCTCGGCGAGCCAGTGAAAGTCAACCGTCTTCTTCAGACGCAGGACTCAACTAACTGACTTTTATCAAATCTCCCCAAATCCTCCGCACGCGCTTTCGGTGCATAACGTTACTCACACCCCTGGTCACAATTTTCTATCTGGGATTTTTATTGTGACATCTCTGAATGACATGTCCGATCTGTGTCCGCGCGTAAACACCTGCGCTCATGTTTGCACCTAACTAACCTATGGACTGAGCCGAAAGGTTCTCAGCCTAACTAAACCCAAAGGCAAGATATATAAAACGAAATATAGATTATATAGATATACATTTATAAAATGTGAAATATTCATCAAAAACATTTTCCATAAACTTAACTATCAGAATCCTTAAACATAATTGAAATACGTATGTTCTTAGCTGCAATAAAATGTGCTCCCTTATGTGTAATGTTCTTCTGTTATATTGTCATCTACAGCATCATAACGACACAATAATAAAGATGCAGGAAGATTTCTTTATAAATATATGTACCTCTCACTTTATTGTAAGGGTTCGAAAAGGGTTACTCAAGGTTTGCGTGTGAGAGGGTGTTGGAGACCGAATAGAAACTGCAATATTTTGACCCCATTGTTATGGCCGTCAGCGTTGTGTCTTTCTTGTTATCCTGATGCTCAACCGGAGGCCCAGAGGCCCACTCTGCTGGGTGACGGTTTTTTTTTACTGCATCTTATCAGCCTCTTCTCTGGACCCCCAACTCATCAGGGCCCCAAGCCCCTTCGGTCTGGTGTGGCTTTCCCTACCACAACTCGTCTATAACTCCGTCTCCAACTGTAACTGCAACTTGAACTCCTTTGACTTCTGTCTTGACTGAGTTATATAATAGTTCAACGTCCACTCGATCGCCCACTCGATCTTTGAAATCGCATGTTTGATCGTCATCAAGCGGAAATAACTGTCATGCAGTTGACAGGTCACTCTCTTCCGGTGCATCAGTCTATGAGTGTACCATGGGAATTTTTTTACCTCGTTCCATTTCATCAGCCAATTTCCGCCCACGCGATTTCCTCTCATAACTGCCATTAGAATGTGTCACTTCCTTCTGGTGGATCACTCTGAATGGCATTTTTGGCTGGATCGAAGGTCAAAATGCCACACTTCATTTTACTATCAAAATAAATTGACTTGAGTCTTATCTTCAGGTGGATAAATTACTATGACTACTGTTTGTGTGAAGTTCGTATTGTTATAATATTCCTACAGCATTAATGTATTTGAGCACTTCGTTGACATTCTTCTCACAATGATTTATTCCTCAGTTGGAGGTGAATGATCTGCTTGCATATAATATTTGATATCAATAATGACTCTCTTTCCGCGACAGATGTTGAGGATTTTAATAAAGTGTTTACACTCGGCCAAAATAGGCGTCTTTCACTTCTAACTCTACTGAAGGTAATTAACCCATCTATCTCCCACCCACGACGAGGTCGCCTTCACGAAACTCACGATCGGTGGAATATAGTTTAGGGTCGATGTTAACCACCTCTGTCATTTTTGGCATATCACAGGGTTTTTTTCAGAGTGACTTGAGAGCAAGTATTGACCGGTATATATATATATATATATATATATATATTGAGATACGTGGAACATTCAATAGGTTACCAGACTTTTTTGTACAGGCAGTTAACATTGCTGTAGACTCTTGAAAATTCACTATGTTATTACTATACATCTTATGAGATGACTAACTAATTTTTACGATGTCAGGTTCAAATAAACACCTATAGCAAGAATTGGAATAGACCCTACTAAAGCCTAATTGTCACAACTGGTGAATCTCAAAAATGCAATCTGGACGGGAGGACACTTTAGAAGAACGATATGTAATAAAATTCTATTTTAAACTAGGAGAAAGTGCCACAGAAACGTATGGGATGCTTCAGACTGCTTTTTGCCTATCATACATGAATCGAGCATCAGTTTTTGAGTGGCATAAGACATTCAAGGATGACAGGGAGTCTGTGAGGGATGATGAGAGGAGTGGAAGGAGAAAGGAAGTCAATACACCAGAGTTGATTGGCCAAAAAGTTAGAGTTACTACGTTGAGGTTTTAAGGGAGTTCAGGAAGAGATTCCGTTGGAAAAGGCCAGCACTCTTCAAATAGGGTCAGTGGCATTTCTACCAGGACAATGCACCAGTCCACAACTCCATCCTTGTCACAGACTATTTGACCAAAATAGGCATCAAGACAGTTTCTCAGCATCCATATAGTGGAGACTTTGCTCCCTGTGATTTGTGGTTATGTACCATATTCAAAATTAACGCCAGATACACAAATATGGCCATGTGCGAAATGGACATATAATGTTCATAACGAAAGAACAATATATAGAACATAGGAATCTCAGAATTCGAAAACACGTAACGACTTCTTGTTCAGGTACGAAACATTTTTATTAACTTTGAGTTAAAGGTCTCGACGTAAGGAGAGACACAATCTTCTATGCTGTCTTATTGATTTGGCCCCCAACTCGAGCGCCCCCCTATAGGGCGCAAGTTCGCCTCGCGTCTGTGAGTTCCAAAAGTCTATCCTTCTCGTTTGGCGTCTCGTACCCAACTCTGTAACTTTCTTCAAATCTCATACACTCCTCCGCGCGCTTCCGGTGTGTGACAACACCTGCACCCTGTCACACCGTTTCGTCTCGGACAATTGTGACATCTGAGTGACATGTCCGCGCTGTGCACGCTCAAACGTTACCTCCTGCATTAATGTTGCACCCAACTAACCCATGTGCTGAGCCGAAAGGTTCTCAGCCTAACTAAACTCAAAGCCATGAACCGAAATCCCTCAGCAATTATATAACAGTTATTCCCTAAGCTCACAGGCTGTCGTTATGAGACAATTGAGGAGAAGAAAGAGGCTGTGACGAAGGTCATTGACACGCTCACACAAGAGGACTTTGATGGGGCCTTCCAGAAGTTGTTGGAACGGTAGAACAATTGCATTGCAGCCGGAGGAGATTACTTCGAATGGGACGAGAGTTTCATGTGTGTACTATCAATAAAAGTGCCAACACGAAAAAAGTCTGGAAACTTATTTAATGTTCCTCGTATAACTTCTTTTATCCTGGTTTGCAATTTAATATTCTATTTATTTTTGAATCGATATGTATTTTATATTTTGAATTTTTATTGAATTTGCTTATTTTGTTTATTTTTTTAGCAAAAACGTTTTTTTTTTTATTTATTTTTTCAATCAATTTTCATTCATTTTTAAATCGATATGTAGTTTTTTTTTATAATCTTAAAATTTTTAAAATTTATTTTTTGAATCGATACGTCTTTTATTTTTTTTTTCAAATTTGCTTTTATTTTGGTTTTAAATTTCAGAACCACGGGTTCATCGATGAATAAAAACTGAATTCCTTTATTTAAGCAACAATGAAATAAATGTGTACGATTAATTACCTTGGTCTTTTTGTCCAACATTAAAAACAAAGCTGGTCCAACCCATGATTGAAACAAATGAAATTTGAACAATATATATATATATATATATATATATATATATATATATATATATATATAAAGATGGTTGTTGAAGGTCCAAAGAAAGAATAAGGATATATTTAGAATAGGAAGGTCCACGAAGAGATTTCTATTTTTAATTTATTTATTTTGTTTTTACATACGTGTTATATATATGTATGTTTCCAGCTTGTTGCTTTCGTCAAAGAACATGTGTGGCACAAGGCCTTTTAAATGGGGTACTCAATGAGACTTGAACTCACTCCCGTTTCCAGTATAATATATATATATATATATATATATATATATATATATTAGCTAGATAGACTTACCATTGCCACTTGCCAATGTTGACTGGTTCCAAACAGGAGACAGTTTAAAATTTCGGAGGTATTTCTGTCGTAGTCTGCATAACTATACCTATGAAAGAACAGTTTCGTACACGTTTTCTTTCTTAAACCAAGTAATTGCTCCAGTATCGACCAGAAAAGCGTAATAAAACCTGAAATAAATTATATCGCTTCCGATAATAAAATACACTCGTCAGATGAAATACACCTTTTGAAATGCAACTTTCCTCTCTAAATGACGTTAACATATGGTTTTATTAAATAAATAAATAATATTTGAATGATAAAAATAATTCAGACTAGAAGAGACTTGCTGTCACTCAAACTCCAGTGAGAAACCATCAGCTGGCGCAGATATGAAAAACTCTCAAAGGAGTAAAATAATAATAATAATAATAATAATAATAATAATAATAATAATAATAATGCAAAATTGTCGACTTTGCCGTCCTGGCGGACCACAGAATAAATCTGAAGGAATGTGCAAAGAAAGATAAGTACATCGACCTTGCTAGAGAATTAAAAAAGCTGTGGAACATGAAAGTGATGATTGTACCAATTGCGATTGGTGATTTTGGCACAATATCTAAAGGATTATTAAAAGGCTTAGAAGATTTGGAAGTTGGCGGACGGGTAGAGACTACTCAAATGACAGTATTGCTGAGAACGGCCAGAATCCTGAGACGAGTCCTGGAGACTTGAGGAGACTTGCTGTCACTCAAACTCCAGTGAAAAACCATCAGCTAACACTGATGTGAAAAACTGTAAAGGAGTAAATAATAATAATAAAGTGACCAATTGTAATTGGTGTTCTTGGTACAATTCCCAAAGGTTCAGGGACTGGGCGACTTGGAAATTAGAGGACGAGTGGAGACCATCCAAACTACAGCATTCTTGTGATCGGCAAGAATATTGAGACGAGTCTTGGAAACTTGAGGATGTCTCTCAGACTCCAGTGAAAAAACATCAACTAACACAAGTGTAAAAAAAACTGTCAAAATCACACGAGAAGACCTGGACATGGCTACAAAAGGGCAACCTTAAGAGAGACATCTAATCTCTTCTCATTGCAGCTTGCTCAGTCGGCTGGAGCTGTAGAATACACCGACTGCACCTCTGCAGACCCCCACCAACGAGTGTCCTGTTTATGACACTAAACAATCTGATGGTTAGGTCCCAGTAATAGTGGGGCCTTGGGGAATACGGAGCACCCCTTCATTGCCATTGCTCCCAGGACCACTCTGGCCCGGTGTGGAAGCACCTGATATGACCCTATCTATGGGTTAAATAGAACTAACAGCATACTTAGGCCAAACTGAATTGTTCGATTAAACCGAATAGCTTGAAATAGAAGTGTTTTTGACTATTAAACCTTACTAACATTTAAACTGCTTGCTTATGCTAAACTGAGTTATTTCACATAGCACCGTTTTTTGACATTGAAGTTGTATTTACACTAAACTGAATTGTTTTACATAGAAACGTTTTAACAGGTCACTGCGTGTAAACAAAATCTGTATCTATACTAAACTGAATTAGCTGAATTAGATCGGCTTGACTAAACTGAATAGCTCGAAAGAGAAATGTTTTTCACAATTAAACTGTACTTACATTTAAACTGCGTGCTTACGCTAAACTGAATTATTTGAAATTGAACTGTTTTTGACATTGAAACTGTACTTACACTAAAGGGAATTATTATATATGACTGATTGAATAGTTTGAAATAGAAATGTTTTTGACAATTAAACTGTATACTCATGCTAAACTGAATTGTTTGAAATAGCACTGATTATCTACATAAACATGGATTTGGCGCTAAATAACTTTCAAAGGTTGATAAGCCATAAAACCCAACAAACCAAACCAAGCTAATCTAAAAAGTTTTTACAAACCATGTATATATTCAATATATCTATATAAGCGGATTTGGCATTAAATAACCTACAATGGTTGATATGCCATAAAACTAAACCAAGCCAAACCAAATCTAATTGCAGCACATACAACAACACCATAAGAACCAAGGGAAAGTTGATTATACGCAACAGAATAGCAAGTGTAAATTATGTTGTGATAGATGCGAAACTATTCATCACATGATAAGCGAATGTAGCAAACTTGCGCAAAAAGATTATAAAACTAGACTCTACTGGGTGGGAAAGGTGATCTACAGCGAATTGTACAAGAAATTGAAATTTGACAATATTACCCTTTGGAAGATGCACAAATTGGAATCTGTCCTGGAAAATGGGACACATAACATTCTCTCAGATTTTGAGATACAAAAAACATTAATAAATTCTGGCCGGAACACCAGACGTAGTGATAATTAAAATAAAAGAAAAGGAGATAAAACTTACCTTATAACAAACTTTACCATCCTAGCCAACCACAGAGCGAAATAAATAAATAAATGAATAAATAAATGAAAGCAAAAAGGGAGACAAGTACTTGGACTTTGCCAGATAATAAAAAAAAAAATAGCTGTGATACATGAAAGCGACGGTGGATACTAATTGTGATTGGTGCACTTGGAACGGTCACTAAAGGCTTGGAAAGTGGACGCGAAGTTTTGAAAATCGGGAGATGAATTGAGACCATCCAAACAAGAAAATTGTTGAGATCAGCTTGTGAAGATTTGCAGTCACTTAGAATCCAGTAAAAGACTTTCAGGTAACACTAGTTTTAAAAACTTGCGAGATGTAACATAATCTGTCTTAGAGTATGATATGTATAAAATTCTCAGGGATTATCAATTACAGACGGATCCCGTAATCCTAGACAGAAGACCAGAATTATTGTTGATTAAAAAGATTAGTGGATTTTGCCTTTCCTCCCGACCACAGAGTGAAAATAAAGGAACACAAAAAGATAAACGAAATACTTAGACCTTGCCAGAGAACAAAAAACAAACCAACAAACTGTGCAGCATGAGGCTGGAATGGATGTTGGTACGCTTGGAAGTTTCACAAGGAGCGAAAGGATAATAATATCACCAAGATGGCCGATCAAGCTGCGTGATCTCGGTGATTTCTGGGCTTCAAGTGCTAAATCGGACAGCACTTGTTAAATCTAGCGTACCGGACATGATGTTGAACTTTGATAACAAGTCTTTTTTTATAAGTTATCTATTCACTTATAATGAGACTATGATTTTTGGACGTGTCCCTGATGTAATGGTTATTGCCATAAGATATAAACACGGCGACACGAGTTCAAATCCTTCATGAGGCTGATAGCGTTTCACATAGCATTAATACCATTGGAGAAGGTTTGAATCCAATTATTACCCCTCCATCTATGAAAGAATAGTAAGGCTATTAGAACCACCATAAAAATGGGTCAAAGTTATCTCCCCTTGATCATTCAAGTGACAGTTCACCCCCAGCTAATAGGTGCATGCTGGGAGACAGAAAAGAGCACCAGGAACGCGGCACGCAAGACCTTTCTAGGTTCTCAATGACTATGTCTTCATTCAATTTTAACATCCGTTATCTGTACCTATTTTCCTCAAAAATAAATTCCCTAGTTTATTCCCAATATTCGGCTAGTGTGCTATTTTTCCGTAAAAATGGCATTCTAGGTTCTTCAGCCGGAGACAACCGATCTAGGAAAAGTATAAATCTGAATTCAAACCTGTTAAACTCCACCTAAAATTGACCTTGTGTCACATGATGCCCAGGTGGAAGGGTTGGTAAATAAATATAATTTTACTATAATTTTGCTGGCACACAGTTATATATATATATATATATGTGTGTGTACTGTATTGTATTCTGACATAATAAGGAAATTCATTCTCTTTGGGTCCATCAGTTTGAGGTCGAACTATGTAATTGCTCATCTTTTGAAGTCCTTCTACTTGGTACGCCCTTTCGTGAATATCCTTTAGCTCAAGTGAAACGCCTGTTATCTTTAACATTGACAAACTCTCCTGTGTGGCTTTATGTCAAATGTTCCTCGTGGCTTTCAATAATGGTGCAATGGTTACACAACCTGTGGGGTCTCCTTTGACAACAAACGCTGCAAGGTTAACCATCTCTTGTTCAGTCAGTTGCAAAAGATCCAGCCACTTTCTTCTTCCTAAGGAAGAATTCTGCATCTACACGGTGTTTAAAGTTTTCATTTCTATCCAGTTATGATAAAAGATTGTGCGCTTTACGCAGTTGAATCTTGGAAATCTCTAAACCATTTGGAATTGGCATCAATTACCGATCATATAATCATCTCTAGAATATTCTATACCAAGAGGTTAGGGAATCGCGTTCATTGTATCTTTTTGTTTATATTTCTAATGTAATTGTTTCTCGGGGGCCTTTTTTTTATGCACGATCCAACTAAATGTAAATACTTTTTACTGAGAGCTATTTGATATCGGACCTGGGAATAATGGCTGTGAAGAAATTCTCCATTATCCTCCGATCTCGAGAGAAACCGCAAAATGTACCCCTTTTAAGGGATGGTTTACCTCCCAGCAATTAATAAATTCAGCGTATTCTATTCACAATCAGGTCTCCAAATTAAAATGATCTAGTTCCGAAAATTATTTTTAATACCAATACACGCAAATGAGCAGCCAAGTTGGCAGAGTCCTGAAGAATACACTGATTGCAACTCTGCAGAGAGGTGAGACTTCCCCAACGAGTGTCCTCGATATGACACTAAAGAATCTAATGGTGAAGCTGCAGTAATGCAGGAACATTGGGGAATGCAGAGTACCCCTTTATTGCCATCGCTCCCTGGTCCACTCTGGCCGGAGTGTCAGCACGTAACAGAGTCTTCTATATGTGTTAAATAAAGCTAAACAATGTATTTATGCTAAACCGAATTGTTTGAAACAGAGCAGGTTTTACATTTAACTGTGTGTAAACACAAAAAAGATGTACTTATATAAAGAAAAACAACAACAAAAACAAAAACAAAACTAGGAAAGTAAATTCAGAAAGAAAACAAGAATATATTTAATTTCATAGGTAGAAAAGCATAATAGCGTTTATTGTATTTAGTTGTATCGATTCCATCGAAAGTTTGTTAAATAAAAATTAGAGACACAATTTTCCAATCAAAATCCAGAGAGCATAGAGAGAATACAGCAAGAGTGATTGGTCAGATCGATAGTGGAGAACTTGCAGCCTTTAACTGAATTGTTTGAAATAGAACTATTTTTATGTATAAAAGTGGATTTGGCATTAAAAAACCAACAATGTTATGCCATAAAAAAATAAACCAAACCAAACAAATGCAAATATACTCACATACAGTCAGGGCTTTCCCTTTGACGTTGTGGCTAATTTGCAGGACTATGAGAACTCCAGTAACCCTATCGTTCACTTTTGAACTAATACACTTGGGAAAGGTATAGACTCTTGCTACGGGTTGAATAATGTCAATTATTTTCTTCCACAAGGTGGGCTTTAACATTAAATAACCCACGAAGGATAATATGCCATTAAATAAAGAAAGTAAAAAAATTAAAACCAAACAAAAACACTCTTACATTCAATAGATTCGTAGCCTCACCAACTAGGCAGAGGATATATTTGAACTTCTTCAAATATCTAAATCCATTTTGATAAATGTGCACGAGATAATGTACACATTCGCACCCGATATAAAGGAAGATGAAAGAAAGAAAGAGAGAGAGAGAGAGAGAGAGAGAGAGAGAGAGAGAGAGACTTAATTCTGCTTGTTTCTACTGTAAATTATAGCTGATTATTAGTTTAGCAATTTTCGGCGATACCCATACCGGCTTTTACATTTCTGGAATGTTCTCGAAGATATTTCGACTTGTCACGCTTCGTAAATTTCACTGCTATAATCATTGGTCGATAGTCCGGCCAGCGAAATGGGGACACAAATCGATGCAGGAACTTATTAATCAAACATTATACAAGTCAAGGAACAATTGATTATAACGTTTTGGTTTTGGTGCTGCCATCTGTTGGTCTCGCGAGACCATGGATCTACGGTTGGATCTGGGCGCAGGCCTGTGCAGGGTTTTTGGGGAGGCCGATATTAGCCTACGAAGCAAGTGTCGGCTCACTAGGCTATCGATTTTTCTTTTTTCAAGAGAAAGATGATGGCCGATACAGTTTGGAAGAAGTGTCTTCCCTGTATTTACAGACAACAGAGGACTGCCTTAGGGATTCTCGATCGTCACATCAAATAAAGGGTTGTGCTTTTCTTGACTGGTTGCCAATCAAGGCTTGAAAGTTTATTCTTCCCTCTGACTTGGCTCAGATAATTATAATGATAATAGTAGTTGCAGTAGTTAAGGATGGAAAAAAAACGAATGTAAAACAGAAAGAAATAACAGAATGAAGAAAAGGAAATGGAAAGAAAGGTAGACGAAGACGAAAAAAAAGAGGGAATTAAAACAGAAGAAGAAGAAGAAGAAGAAGAAGAAGAAGGATAAGTAAAGATGAATCAAAAGAAGAAAAAGAAAAGTAAAAAGAAAAGAAAAAGAAGAAAAAGTCAATATATAGTAGCTAACGTGCTGGAATGTAATATCGTGGTGAACGGGTTCAAACTTTAATCTTGCTAGTGCGTTTATTTTCGGACTCATAGAAAAAAAATTAAAAAATCCTTTTATCCCTCCAATTATGGATTAAATAGATATGTCATTTAACTAAGAAACCCCACCAAATCAAACCAAACCAAAAATTTAATAAGGAAAGGAAATGGGCACAATCATATAACTAATCCAGTACACGAAGAGATGATGTAAAGGGGAAATACTCGGCATGGCGACCAAAAGTTTTTAAAATAGTCAGAAAACTATACACCAACATAGAGTAGCAAAAGGAATACATATTCCTTAATTAAAAAAAAAAGAATTTGATAATGTTTGCTGTAAGCATAATTTTCATCGTCATAATAATCTTATTTTTGTTCGGAAGTTGAAGGATTATTGGACCAGAACATTCCTTATCGTGTTCATATTAAACACTAATTTTCTAAGTCTAGGGTGATCTTTCATATGCATTTGAAATATAATCAGTTCGTCAATTTTCTAATCTTAGGCAATAAAAATAATTCACCCTTCTCGTCCCTATACATCACACACACACACACACACACACACATATATATATATATATATTCTTTTTTATTGCTTACAATAACGGAAAAATGAGTAACATCAGCAACATGCGATACAATTATAGTTAAATTTTTTTGTTATCTTTGATCAGATGCCAAAAGGATATATATATATATATATATATATATATATATATATATATACGTGTGTGTGAGTGTGTGAGTGTGCTTTAGAACCTATTCTATCTGAACACAACCACATTTGTTTCTCTTCAACCCATACCTAATTTTACTCCTTTTTCACTTCCTCTTCCGGTCCATCGAAGAGCCACATATTTTATGGCTGAATTTTTAACCGAATTACGCCTAGTTTTAGAAATGTTTATCTATCTATCTATCTATCTATCTGATGGTGAGGTTCCAGTCCTGAAGCTCTCAGAAATGTGGAGTACCCTTCATTGCCATTACACCAGAGTTCACTCTGACCCGGAGTGGTAGTATCTGTTTGGGTCCCATCTAATGATTAAATAGACCTGTTTAATCATTTACTTGGGATTTTTATTAGAGCTTTGATATTTTACAGCTGTGTGCAAATTATTTAAATCATACATTGTACATTAACCATGATTCCCCAACATTTGGGCTTAAATTAATCCGATACGTGTTGAGATGTCCTTGAAATCAATCAACCAATCATGCAGATAGTCTATGTAACTTCTTCAAATGAAACAGTGTATTTGAAGAATAAAATGAGGTATTTTACATTCATATGTAAAGCAGTGTTTTAATAATTTTATATTATAATATTTTTCCGTGCTTGAGCAAATCTCTGTTAAATAGCTACACTATACTCTATCTTTAATTAATATATTCCACTTATATCATAATTTTACATTTTACCTTTTTCTTTATCTCCCTCCTTTTGATTAGAAATCTTTCTCGATAAACAAACGGAATACAAATTCTATACAATATTCCTAATAAGTCAAATGATGTAATTAAAAAAAACGCTGATTCACTAATTAAAAGGCTAAGACTTTCTTAATATACAGATTTTCCATTTTTTTTTTGTTTGTATTTTTCATTTTTAAACATCTATCGTTGATTTGACATCACCAATATCATCTCTCAATTCCTGATGATGATTCATTTGTTATCGTGTCTACTTTGCTTCTCAGTAAACTTGATGCCACCTTGCTTAGCACTCAGCATTATAAGGTACGGATCAAGGGTAAAGTGGAGCAATCCAGGGAAAGGAGTAGCGCTCTACCCTACAACTTGGTGTAGTAGCTATTGAAAAGGGAGCCTCCGGGTCACCCTCGACTAAGGTCGGCCAACTTTATTTACAACTACTTACATTTACTTCCAAAAAACAATAAGCTGGTCTTATTGAATCAATGTATACAAGGAACAAAACCAGGTATTCGAAACCCATATGTAAAGCAATATTTTAATTTAATTAACAAAAATCAATAAACTGGTTTTACTGAATCAATCTGTGATAGTAATGATATTCTTGTTCCTTAATCTTATTTTTACCATTTTTCTTCATTTTTCTTTTATAGGTAAGTACCATTTTTCTGTTCTGGAACATGCTGCATTAAAGAGAGAACACAGTAGATTGAAGAAATATGTAAGTATTTGCATCATGTTTTCTTGTCTTGTGCAACTAAATTTATAAATCTTCAACGGTACAGCACTGATTGCAGTAGATATATGAAAATGTAAATACATATGATTTTGATAGTAAAAGCTGGAAACTGTTTTTGACTGTTGTCAACCAGAAGAAACAAGGGTTTTCCTGTTCAAGTGGATCAGAAGGTGAAACTCTAAATATTGAGAAAAATAACAGGACCTTGCTTGGGAACAGAATAAACCGTGGAACATGAAAAGTAGTCTGGTGCTTATTGTAATTCATATACTAATTACTTCCCAAAAGACAATTTACGACAAAACAGAGAAAAAAGTCAGAAAAGAAAATATGCAGATGATAGGATACATTTATGTTTGGAGGATTATACAAAGATTAATTGAAAAAATATCGATTACATTCGCTGTCGTAACATTCAAACATTAAGCTAAAATATAGCTGTGTTAAGAAACATGCATGATATACCAATTGTAATTAGTGCTCTTGGTATAGTCACCAAATTTTTGGTACAAGGACCAGAGGACTTGGAAATAAGAGGACGAAAAGAGACTGTTTGATTGTTTGGGGGGACATTCATGGATTATCGACCGTCAACAAATTGCTTGCAAATATTTATAGACTTTCCCATCAGTAGGAGCAGTAGATAAGCCAATCAATGAGGACCAAGGTATATATGAACAATGGAAAAATTACAAAGTCTAGACTTAACGCAGCCTCGTTACTTGAATCGCTCAACTAAAAATAAGATGGCTACCCGAAATCCAACATAGACCATCAAAACTACAGTATTGTTGAGATCGATCAGAATATTGAAAAAGCCTGAAGACTAGAGGAGACTTGCTGTCATTCAGTCTCTTGGGAAAAACCATCAGCTAACGCTGGTGTGAAAAACTCCCCAAAAACGAAAATAAACATAATCAAACAGGCACAAAAGAAATACAGCAGTTTGTATGAATGTTAGGGAAAAGTGATTCTCTGGAAATGTGCGAGAGATAGAAGTTAGGCAATGCTGACAAATTGTGCAAGCTCAAGCGCAAGTCTGTTCTAGAAAGTGTGACGCATTCACTGGAATTTAAGATCAAGGAAACAAATCACCCAATCTCGGCAAGAATAGCAAACGTTGTGCTTATTAACAAGAAAGAAAAAAAAAACGACGATTGAGTGAACACTTGAAAAAAGCTTAAAAACAGACAAGAATTTAGAACTTGCCAGAGAGTTGAAAACAAAAAAAAAACAACGACAGTGTACCAGAAAAGTGACTGTAATTCTAGTTGTAGTCGGCACTCGTGGAACGGTCTAAAAAGAAAAAAGTGACTAAGAGAACGAAAAGTCAGCAGAATAATCAATTCTGACCAGAGAACTGTCATGATCAACTAGAATACTGAGAAGAGTCCTGGAGTGAAAAAGCATAGGTTAAAACTGATGTAAAAAATGGCATTAACAGTTGAGAGTACCATTAACATACGCCAAAGAAGACACTATTCTATGGAAATTTACCATCCAAATTGATAGAAAAAATAAATAGCCATAGACCAGGTATTGCAGTTAAGGAATATAAAAGGAAAAAAAGGTCTTCTTACTGATATGTCAGGGACAACAGTTAATAATAAAAAAATAATAATAAAATAAGTCAATAAAAAGACCTGGAAATAGATATTGAAAAAGTGTGGCACTTTAAACTACCACAGTAGGAAGCGTTCTGAGTATGATCAAGAAAAAGACAGATAGACACTTTAACAAGATAACTGGTAATCCCAGTCGATATGAAATACAAAAAGAAGCAGAATTTTTCGGAACTATTCATCTCCTTGAGACAGTACTCTCAATGTGAATGAAAAATGTAACCCCTAAAGAAACAGCAAACGACACAGATACATAGAATGCATACAATGATGAACTTCTTTCACGCAAGTTCTTGGTTAAAGACAAGTTGAAAGATTGTAGGAAATTGTAAGTAAAGCTGACAATGGAATAATAATAATAATAATAATAATAATAATAATAATAATAATGGATCACCAAATCCCGGTCTGAAGTCTAGAACTCTTGTTGATAATAAAGAAGTGAAGAATTTGCCACAAAGTGCGACACGATGGGTGGCATTCTTTTCTGTGAATGTGGGTGCCAGTCAGAGGATCCTTTTGTCTGTTTTGGCGCGAAACCCACGTAAAGGGCTTGCGCGCGAGATCTCCCACGAGATCAGAAGAGGACGATGGAAGGAAGGTCCTAGGGACAGTCGGCAGGAGAGAGCAGTCAAGAGAAGGTCAGTCAAGAGATGAAAGCAGGGCAGAGAGGAGAGCAGTCAACAGAAGTCAGAAAGGCGACTGCTAAGACCTGCTGACCTACAGATTCCGGGTTGACCAATGCGAGAAGATAAGTCAGCATTCCTTTGGGGCTTTGTGGGAATTTCGTTCGAATGCACACTCACGTTAGCTCTCAGAAGGACAAAATGCCAGGAGAGTGTCACAGACCTCTCCCTTCTTGCGCTTGGAGCGAACCCAAGCCCCTGATTGTTCTTCCTTTCTTCCACCCTCTCGGCTGTGTATGTTGGGATTTGTGTGTTTGTAAAGAAATGTGAAATACCCCTGGCCAGAGACGAGAAAAAACACAAGACGATTCTAATGGCCATTAGTAGTTTGGATGGTTGAGATAGTGGGGGTTGGCTGGTGGTGTATTGTCACATAAGAGTGAAAATATAAGAAGGCAATAAAATGGATAAATACCTTCATATTCATGTTCTACAGTCTTTTTTTTTTACCTCAATGACTAATCCAGGTATTTGTCGATCTTTTCACTTTCTTTATTTTTACACTGTGGTCCGCTGGAAAGGCGAGGTTCACAAGATGACAAGATCTTTTTTAAAAATAATATCCTAGATAATTTTATGCACCTCATTTTTTTTTATATATCCTGGTTTGTGCATAAACAAATAATCCGCATGGCCAAACATTATTCTCTTGCACAATTCCCAGTGGATCATCCATTCTAACAGTGACAGTTTGTCTATTCAAATCTTCACCATCTTTCTCAATATGCATTTAGACATCGACAGTCTCAACTCTTTCTCGAAACATTTAGTGTTTATGCCTACTAAGCACGGTCCTAATTTTCATGTTATACACTTCGTTTAGCTCCCGAGCAAGGTCCAGCATTTTTATAATTTTCAGGTTTCTTTTATTTTCACCCTGTGATGCGCTGACACTGCCGTATCTTCAATCTGGCAGGTCTTATTTTCTTTGTTTACAACTACAAAATATGCAATTTTTCATTTGAATGTGGTCGTCAGTCGGGATGTCAAAATATCAATGTATTTTATTATTTTGTCTTCTACGACAGGCTATTACGTATATTGATACCATCTGTTTTCAATGGTCAAATCCTGCTCGTTTGTGCAGTTTCCAGAGTATCACTGTTCCTCCACTGTCATGCGTTTATTAATACTTTTCACAAAATCATCGTTCTCTCCACAAAAGTGATGTTTTTCTTTCTTTTTAATATCCAGCTCGTTTGCACTGTTTCTTCCGAAGCACCGTTCCTACTCCATCAATTTTTTATATCATTTTATTGCATTCATTAATGATATGATCGCAAATTTCAAATTTTTCTCAAAAAAAAAAAAATGAAATTTCGGTTTGGGGATGGTTTGTACCTTATAATTAATTATCTATGGGCCGCCTTCTGCGATTATTAAGTTCGATAATCAGTTATTTATTATCTAAAAGTTTATGTGATAATTACCCGAAAAATTAAAAAAAAAAAGAATTAATGACCTAAGAGAAAAGAACTCTTTATGCAACTCAACTTTTAAATTTTCGCTGAAGGTAAGCGTATAACCAGAGCTTAAAAATATATTTTGTATTTTAATATTTTTGTAGCATCTTTCAAATTAAAAATTAAAAATCCATGAAGAAAAGGAATATAAATTAACGATACCCATGGGATAATGATAGTGTAAATACAAATAAAGATATCTTTCATTCATCTTTATATGAAGGTCTAC
Source organism: Sepioteuthis lessoniana (assembly GCA_963585895.1). Lineage (NCBI taxonomy): Eukaryota > Metazoa > Mollusca > Cephalopoda > Myopsida > Loliginidae > Sepioteuthis > Sepioteuthis lessoniana. Next base: position 54,593,425 of record OY757936.1, read on the forward strand.
TAATGGGTTGGGTTTTATGGCATATCAAACATTGTGAATAATTTTAGATTATTGTTTCAAATTTTCTATGCTAGTTATTCTTTTTCATATATCGTTATTTCAGTCGTTAATCGACTACAACGATTAGTTGCACGTTCGGTGAGACTCTAACACAGATTTCCCTTTAGCCTTTTTGTGTTTATCCTTCATTATTGTCTCAGATAGGCGCCATTCTTCAATTTTGTGTAAATTGCGACCCATGTAAAAAAGAATTATAATCTAAAAGCTAACGGATATAATCAAGATTGCTATCATTTTTCCCGGGTTTCTTATAATCCTTCACTGGGTCTTTAACTAAGACCTAGGGTGAAGGAAGGTTGTGATTATATGCATTCAACAAAGTGAGGAAGTAAAATAATAAATAGTTTTTAAAGTTTTTTTTTGTCTGCTTAGTCTAAATTTTCATGATTAGCTCTATTATTCAGGCACGTTTCAATTAAAATTCAGCCCAATACGAGTGACCATGAAAAGAAACGACGAATAATCTATGATTTGCTTAACGCCGAAACCAAGCCAAAAAAAAAAATCCGAAATAATTGGTAATTCTTTTATGGCCTCCATCAAGCTTAGACTTTAATCACCTTGATTATGCTATATAGGGCGTCTTAGATAACAAAACCAAGGCAATTCCCCATCGAAATATTGGTTTGTTTAAGACTACTATTGAGGATAAATAAAATTAAATTTCCGGAGATATTTATTTTGAAAGCATTGGAATCATTTCGTAGGCGTCTTGATATAATAATTGAAAAAAATGGTTGCCATATTCAGTAAATTTACTGTTTTTTGCCTCTCTTCTAATTTTGTTGTTTATTATTTAAAATTAGAAATAATCTTGCTTTATAAAAGAATCGTTTATTATTATATGAGAATATTCCTAATTTTACTTCCGCACCCTGTATGCATGAACGTATGTTTCTTACTGTCACTTCTGGGTGTTATATTGATAGTTCTCTCTTAAGTAACGAGCAGTTCCGCTGATTTCATTATTTTGGTATTTCATATACGCTGGGACGGTCAGGTATCTAGTTAACGCGGTTTTATTTCCCTTTCTTCATCATATCCAGAGCTCTTACTTAATACTAGCATTTTAAGGGAATATTTTAAGAGTCAACATTCTTTCAATTTCTACTTCCAGGTGTCTGTATTAACTTATTTCATTATGCATTTTGGCAGAATCATTATTATCTGTTGGCACTCACATATCTATTCGAAAGCATTCTCCAGGAGAGTTTTTCAAACCAGTTTTAATTGGTGGCTTTTTTACTGAAATCTGTACAAGTTTCTTTAAGCGTCGAGAAAATTTCCTAAACAAACTAACGAAGACGTTTTAGTTGGTTTTTATGGCATATCGGTCTCTATATGTTATTTAATGCCAAATCGTCTTCATACATATACGTTAAATATATATGATTTGATTTGGTTGGGTTTTATGGAAAAATAACCATTAAAAGTTATTTATTACAAAATTCTATTTATACATATATATGAAATATATCTTATTTGGTTTGGTTGGGTTTTATGGGAAAATAACCATTAAAAGTTATTTATTACAAAATTCTATTTATACATATATATGAAATATATCTTATTTGGTTTGGTTGGGTTTTATGGAAAAATAACCATTAAAAGTTATTTATTACAAAATTCTATTTATACATATATATGAAATATATCTTATTTGGTTTGGTTGGGTTTTATGGCATATCATCCATTATAGGTTATGTAATGCCGAATTCTCTTAATACATATATATTAAACAGGTATGATTTTATTTGATTGTGTTTTATGGCATATCGGTCACTGTATGTCATTTAATGCCAAATCCTGTTTGTATATATACATTAAATATATATGATTTGATTTGGTTAGGTTTTATGGCATATCAACCATTGTTGGTAATTTAATGCCAAATCCCCTTCATACATATATATTAAATATATATGATTTGATTTGGTTGGGTTTTATGGCATATCAATCATTGTAGGTTATTTAATGCCAAATCCTTTTTATAAATATACATTCGATATATATAATTTGATTTGGTTGGGTTTTATAGCATATCATCCATTATAGGCTATTTAATGCCAAATTCTCTTTATACATATATATTAAATATATATGATTTGATTTGGTTGGGTTTTATGGCATATTGGCTACTATTTGTTATTAATGCCAAATTCTCTTTATACATATATATGAAATATATCTAATTTGGTTTCGTTGGGTTTTTATGGCATATAATCCGTTATAGTTTATTTAATGGCAAATTCTCTTTATACATATATTTCAAATAGGTATGATTTTTAAGGCATTTTGGCTACTACATGTTATTTAATGGCAAATCCTGTTCATACATATCAAATATATGATTTGTAAACACATTTCGTTGATAGCATTTTTAATCGAGCCTTATTTTTTTTTTTTACACACAGTTAAATGGTTTGAATTATATCAATCTAATACCCATTAACTATTAATCTTTTGTTGCTATGTTTCAGTAACATTTTCACATCAATCATCTGTTGGTACACATTTAAATGGATACATAATTTGTTAGTGAAAGATTTCTTGGCAATATCATTTTTAAAAGAATCAGAACTATTTTTTGCACACTTATATTGCTATTGGTTCGGCAGTCAAATGGTTCAATTATTGCTATTAATCATTCAATATTTATTATTTGTTTGCATTCAGTGTTGTTGTTACAAGTATTGCTACTTAACACTAATTATTCTGTTTTATATAATTCATTCATTTGCACACAGGCAAATGTTTCCAAGTATAGCAAAGTTATACAATGGAAAATAAATAGGGACTCCAGTTGATTGTGAATTGTTTTCTTAGAGAGATTTTCGGCTCGACCACGGGACGGCGGAAAGTAAAAGAACATATACGAGAAAAAAAATCGAGGCGAGCAGAGAGAGAGAGAGAGAGAGAGAGAGAGAGAGAGAGAGAGAGACTAATAGGATCGTCTAGACGCACATTGTAGCGGACGCAAGGGTTAAAAATAGAAAAGTATGAGCAGTGAATCAGCGATGGGTTTTGATTGGCTCGAAGAAACTCAAACGGAAAAGCCGTCAGAAGAGTAGACGCGACGATGTAAAGACGGCATTTGAACGCTAGCCACGACGATGTGAGGAAAACCGAAAATTACGGTGCCTATTTTAGGTGAGCTCCTTTGTTTGAAGTTAAATGACCCGAAAAGGGTTGATATGCCGTAAAATAAGACAGCCAACCAACCAAATAAACAAGTCTTCCTGTAATATTATAGAAGGGCGCTGTTGTCAATCTGTGAAGGTGCCACAAGACTAGCGTGTGCGGGCAGAATGACCTGCAAAGTTAGACGTGATTTTAAAATACTCACAGATGAATCATCACGTGTTTCACTGTTGACATCGAACATTCGGGGATCTTCGATTTGTTCTCCAAAATCTCTATATAAGAAAACAAATAACGAAATTTTGGGAGAGTTAAAGGCAGTTGTCAAAACGGGTGCGTTAAAGGTTCCAAAGCCCCGACCCGTCCAACCCCAGCCTGCTACGACCTATCTGCTATGATAGGCGTGTGTCAATAGCCAGCTCTCACCCACAACCCGTCACCATCAAGAGGAAGGGAGAATAAGGACGCTGCTGAAATGAACTTTTCGAGTTGCAGCGATCATTGCAGAATAAAAACGACTGCTATATTTTCTTCCCTTACCTTCGAGTTTCAGTATTTCTTTTTCTGCAGACTTCTTTCTTTACAGCACAACACGTTGGTCCTATGGTACATTCCATCCACTTAATAAATAAAAACAACAACAATAATAACAATAGTATTATTGTAATCAAATGAACAAAAACTATCGATTAGATAAACAAGCAATAACGAACATTATATAAAGACGCATAAAACCCGATATTTGACTCTGCCTCCCTCAAGGCAGGATTTGACACAAGGTCAATGACTCGCAGGTCGATTATAGTAGGGTGTAGGGGAGAGGAAGGTCGAGCACGAACCGAGGCTCGAACCCTGCTGGTCTATGCTGGTCATCGACTCACTTAGTGCAATGTGGGCCTGATGAGCCTAGCTGGTCTTGGAACTAAATCTGGGTCCAGGCACGTATGCCTGATTATAGCTAAGACTGGACAGCAAGATCCAGTGCTATACAAAGGGGAAAAAAGGTGTCAGTGTTGCCGCTCACTCACCCGAAAGTAACTCAGCCGAACCCGGGGCCCTTTCGACCTCAAGTCTGCCATGGAGCATTAACCGTCCGGCACGGATGCTAGTCAGTCCAATGAACAGTCAGGGAAAATGCCCCATAAAACACACTGAACTCATAAAGCTAATGATACATACAATCTACAAGACCAAATTTAAAACACCAAAACTTCTTGTTAAAAATAATACAAACTTCTCTTAGTTTTACCAAAGCCAAAGAAATGTAATAATTTACAAAGCGTCTTTGCTCAGATCAGGCTAAAGGCCATATGAAAGAGGTACCCAATGAGACTCTCTTGTCCATTTCGGGAAATTCCCTGAATATCATCCGAACCCTTACTTCCAGCACTTGCCCCACAACAACCACCATCAATCCAGGGAAAGGAGTAGCGCCCTCCCCCAACACTATTGAAAAGAGAGGCCTATGGTCGCCCTCGACTACGGCCGCCAATTTTACTTTTTACTTACATCTGTTATTCAATTAATACTTTCTTTTTTCTGTTGTTTGTT
>OY757936.1:54603176-54630676 GCA_963585895.1 Sepioteuthis lessoniana
CCTTAAATAGACGTTAATGACTTTTGGTTCAAAGAAGAACAGGAAAATGTGAACCTAGAGCACGTACATTCTCTAAGAGTTTCTCTTAATTCCATATTTACTTTAAAATAATCGTTACTAAAGCGAAACTAATACAAATTATATAAAGATTTCCATCCAGCTAAATAACTTTAGAATTTCTTTAAAGAGCATGCCGTAGTGCTGATTTGTGCCTGCGAAATATGCAAGTTTGAACTCAAGTCGCTCTATCACGTTCACTTTTGGTTTAATGCCCTTGAAAAAGATCTGAATCTCCTGATCTACTTAACCTATCGGTAAAATAGAATCATTCCTGTTCTTCTATGAGTGTTGTTTTGGCATTAAAGAACATGCGAAGGTTGACATGCCCTTAAGAAAATAAACCAAACCACTTCTTTTATAGAAAAGTGGAAAATCAAAGAGTTATAGATATTTTTCACTTACTGTTCTTTCTTTCTTTCTTTCTTTCTTCTCAGCTATGGGTTAAATAGCGTGCATCACGGTTGTTCTTGAAGGATGGCTTTGGCATTAAAGAACCCGAGAAGGTTGACATGCCATTAAATAAATAAACCAAACTACTTCTTTTTGTTTTTTGGTTTCGCTTAGTTTAGTTTGGCATATCAACCGTTGTAGGTTATTTAATACCAAATCTTGTTTTGCACACATATATAAAACATGAATATTATTAATGATCACTTTTAGTAGATAATATTCTTAAACGAGCTGGAGCTCTTTTTTGCACAAAGTTAAATGGTTTCAAGTATTGCTATAAAGCAGTCAATGCTCGTGGTGTAATGGTTATCGTCTTAGGAAATGGACACGGCGACACGAGTTCAATTCCTGGGCGAGGCTGATTGTATTTCACATAGCACTATTACCCTTGAATCCAATCCAGATATGGGTAAATAGTAGGACAGATTAGGTTCTTCAGCTTTGGTGAGGCAACTAGTCTAGGAGAAGGAAAACTCTGAATTCAAACTAGTTAAACTTAAAAATTGACCTTGTGTCATATCCTGCCTGAACGGAGGGGTTGGTAAATATGGCTATAAAGCAGTCACAATTTAAAATCGGTTATTTGATTGCACACAGTTTGGTATATTTGAACCATACATAGGACGCTTTCAGGTCCTACTAATCCGGGTCAGAGTGAACCTGAGAGCTATGCCAATGAAGAGGTACTCATTTCCCAAATCTTCGAAACTGGAGCCTCGCCATTAGATTATTTAATGTCATATCTCGGACACTTGTTTAAGAAGGGGTCTTACCCTTGTAGAGAGGCAATCGGTATATTATATAATGTTACCAGTATCCTAATCAAACTCGTTATTACATGAGACGCATTTCGATTACACTCTAGCTCTAGTTTAGAAAATACAAGCTACTATTAGATTTTATAAACATAAAACATGATAATTGCAACTCAGTTATTGGTATTATTTTGTAATTCTAAAATTAATTGCATCAAGATAAATGCGGCATTATCAATATCGTAAAAAGATAAATTAAGTTACAAAATATTATATAAACAAAACGCACTTTTACACGAGTTGATCTGTCTTTTATCTTTTCTATTTTTTGTTTTCGTTTCTTTTTTTCTTTCTGTTTCTATTTCTATCGTTTTCTTTGTTTCATTTCATTTTTTTTTTACTTTCTGTAACCTTTTTCTTTGGATTTCCTTTGTTCTCTCTCTCTCTCTATCTCTCTCTCTCTCTCTCACTTACACACTAACTTTTTGTTTCTCTCTCTCTCTCTCTCTCTCTCTCTTGTTTTCTTTCTTTGTTCCATTTTCTTTTTGTCCAATTGTCAATCTTTTTTCCTTGTATTCAACCACCCCTCTCTCTCTTTCTTTCTCTCTCTCTCTCTCTCTCTCTCTCTCTCTCTCTTTCTCTTGTTTTCTTTCTTTGTTCCATTTTCTTTTTGTCCGATTGTCAATCTTTTTTCATTGTATTCCCCCCATCTCTCTCTTTCTCTCTCTCTCTTTCTCTCTCTCTCTCCCTCTCTCTCTCGTTTTCTTTCTTTGTTCCATTTTCTTTTTGTCCTACACTCAATCTTTTTCATTGTATTTCATCCCCTCTCTCTATCTCTCCCTTTCTCTCTCTCTCTCTCTCACACTCTCTGTCTGTCTGTCTGTCTCTGTCTCTCTCTTTCTCTTGTTTTCTTTCTTTGTTCCATTTTCTTTTTGTCCAATTGTCAATCTTTTACATTGTATATCCCCCTCTCTCTCTCTCTCTTCTTTCTCTCTCTCTCTCGATTCCTTTCTTTGTTCCATTTTCTTTTTGTCCTACACTCAATCTTTTTCATTGTATTTCACCCCCTCTCTCTATCTCTCTCTTTCTCTCTCACGTTTTTTTTTTTTGTCCCATTTCTTCTTTTCCTTCTGTTATCTGTTCCATTGTAGTTTCCTTGTTCTCTGTCCCGCTCTCTCTTCTTTCTTTCTTTCTTTTTCTTTTTTCTTTCTATTTTCCTTGTTGCTTTTTCAATTGTCATTTTCTTTCCACAATATTTTGCTTTTTTTTCTTTGTCTCATTTCTTTTGATTTATTTCTATTTTGTCTTTGTTCATTTCTTTCTTTCTTTCTTTCTTTCTTTATTTCTTTCTTTCTTGCCGTTTTACTTTTTTAATGTTAGTTCCCATTCTTTTTTCTTTGTGATTTTCTCGTTTTTTTTTTTTTTGTTGTTTTTCTCATAATTACTTTCCCTTTCTTGTCTATTTAGTCTTATTTCTTCTGGGTATTTTTCTTTATCTTCTTCCAAAGAGGTTCTCTCAAACACATTTTTTTTCTTTACTTGTCTCCAACATTTTTGTCTATTTCCTTTCTTATATTCTTTTTTCATTATTTTTCTTTCTTCCTCTCTTTCTTTTGGGCTTTTCAATATAATTAATTGTTTTTTTTTTTACCTTCATTGTAACGTTATTCTAATTTCGTTTATTTTCTTCGTTTTTTTCCTTTCATTTCTTAAACACGTTTTGCCCCCCTCCTCGTTTGCTTCTTATTTGTGGCTTTGTTTTTTGCTCTTTTTTTTTTTCTTTGACTTTTTTCTCCCTCTTTTCTTTCTTGATTGTTTTTCTCTGTCTTTTCTTTTTTTTCTCTTTCTTTTCTTTCTTTGTTTTTTTCTCTCCTTCCCTGCTCCCTTTTTTCTCTCTTTTTTCTTTCTTTGTTTCTTTGTTTCTCTTTTCTTTCTTCGTTGTTTTTCACTATATTTCCATTCTTGTTCGTTTTTTCCGTCTTTTCTTTGTTTTTCTCTCTCTTCTTCTCTCTCTTTTCTTTATTTGATTTTTCTCTCTATTTCCCGCTTTTTTTTCTTTTCTCTCTTTGTTTGTTTCCTCATTTTTTCTTTGATTTTTTCTCTCTCTCACTTTTTCTTTTTTTTCTCTTTTTTTATTTGTTTTTTCCTCTTTCTCTTCTTTCTTTTTTTTTGTTCTTCCCCTCTTTCTTTTTTTTTCTCTCTTTCTATTCTTCGTTGTTTTTCTCTATGTTTTCTTTCTTTGTTTTTTCTCTTTCATTTTTTTCTTTGTTTCTTTCTCTCTTTTTTCTGTCTTTGTTTTTTCTTTCTTTTTTATTAAGTGTTTTTTCACGTTCTTTTCATTCGCTTTTTTTTGTTCTCTATTTTCTTTCTTTTTTCTCTTTCTTATCGTTCTTTGTTTTTCTCTCTTTTCTCTCTCTCTCTCTTTTTTGTTTCTTTTATTATCTCTTTTTCTTTTTCTTTTTGTTTTTTCTCTCTCATTTCTTTCTTTCATATTTCAGTTTTTATTTCTTTCTCATAATTTGTTTCTCTTTAGATATTTTTGATTTTTTTTCACTCAACTGTTTTTCTTTCATTTCTCTGCGTTTTCATTTTCTCTTTCCTAAAACTGCTTTACTTTGCTTAAAAGAAGCTAATTATTAACGGATAAGATAATGTGTAGTGTTCGCCAATGGTCCGGGAGACCAGAATTCTATCCCAGATCGAGTCATACCAAAGACTCAAAAAATGGTACTTGATTCCGTCTTAGGTACGCATCAAGGGTAAAGTGGAGCAATCCAGCAAAAAAAGTAGCGCTCTTCCCTACACCTCGGTGTAGTAGCTATTGGAAAGGGACCCTTCGGATTACCCTCGACTGCGGCCGTCAGCATCTTTTACATAATTTTGTATAAGTTATTTATCATGATTATCCTCCTCAACAACATAATTAAATTGTGCTCATAGCACGATGTTCTCCGACTCCTTCTTGCCATCCATCCCAGTATCTGCTTTGAGCTGATATAAGTATGTACAGTGTGTCTCTTAATAGATAAAACCTAATAATACGATGAGGATTTATTACTTACACAAGTGCAATGGCGGTCATTAGGAACAACATGTGTAAAAAATGCATCCTTTTTGCTTGAGACATCAAATCAATGGTTTTTTTTTAATTGTTATTAAATCAGCTTCCAGGATATGCAATCATTTTTTTTTTTTGAGTTTCAGAAATAAATTATTATCATATTAATGAGTTGCATCAATTTTGAAACAGTTTTGAATAATTTTATCTTCAAATAAATAGAGATGCAAAATATTTTTCCTCTCTTGTCCAATGCATTGTGATTCGAGGATTGATAGTTGCTACCGTATACTATTTTAAAATCTGAAATAAAAAGTGACTCAACATAATAATTAGTAGAGTTTTTTAGCAGTCACATAGGTCCCATGTATACTGAGACACCCTATATTTATTGATCAATCAACACAGGCACATCTTGGTGACGAATTCCATAAGAGAACGTCTTTTATGAGACGTAGGTGGCTGTATGACTATCCATGTGGGGTGCTGCTTCCAGAAATTGATCAAAACAACACGTAGCATTCTAGTGAAGTTCCTATGAAGGCTTTTTTTATTCTATGAGTTTTATTAGACACCTTGCGGTGCCTCTATATAGTAGTATGGACACAATCACATCAGAGCAGAATACCCGTTTAATTTTATCAGAAAGATCAAAGTTCCATATGATCGATAACCTGTTAATAGTTTTTCATCTATTATTTGGGGGAAGTTGACATTTTCTTTTAGATGAGATGCTGCTGTCGATGTACGTGAACTGGTCTACTAATTTTAGAGGTTGATATTTAAACTTGAGATGACTCTTTCTTGTTTAAAACACATGGGTTCCATTTTATTTGCGTTTACGTAGAGGCCAATGTATACAGCTACTTCTGCCAAAGCAGAAAACTTATTTGTGTTTAATAGGAATACTTGAAACTATATTATTACTACTAGATAGGAACACTTGAAATCTTATCAGTGCCTTTTTCCTGATCAATGACAGATAACATCGTTGGTTTGAATATTATTCGTAATTAAACCACGGTAATTATATTGAATAAGTATACATTTTAAGGGTAAATGAAGAATTATATATATTTGTGGTTGTTTGGAGACTACTCTCATTGCTTAGTGTAATATAACCACAAGCCATTCTTATTTAGCTGAAGGGACATCATTTGAGTAATGATAATAATATCTAATTTAGTGAGTCAAGCTGCAGTTATAAATAAAACGTAATGAAAGACCCGTGTTAAAATTCAAATATCCAGAAAGTTTCTATTACAATATAGGTCAAATAAAAGATATTCTTCACAGACAACAAGTTTTCCCAGTTTACTTTGAGAACGTTTCATTAAAACTACACAGCAAATATAACATAACTATAGGAAAGGTATGGACCCTCTTATCACCCCCAGCTATGCCTTAAATGGTACTACAACTCTTAACAGGGATGGTAGGAACAACTACTCTGGGTCACAGTGGACCTGGGAGTAGTCGCAATGAAAAGGTAGTCCACATTTTCCAAAGTTCCACGACTAAAACCTCACCAACAGATGGTTCAGTTTCATAAACAAGTAGTCACTGGTTGCGGGACGTCATACCTTCTGCAGAGACGCTTTCGGTAGGCGACTGGGCCAAATTTTTACTCCTAGATAATATCATCTTTAAAATAGTTAAGAAGAAAGTGACCCTTTATTATCTTTATAAAAGTTGGCGACCATAGTTGAGGGTGACCCGAAGGCTCCCTTTTCGATAGCTACTACACCAAGGTGTAAGGAAGGGCGCTACTTCTTTCCCAGAATTTCTCCACTTTACCCTTGATCCGTACCTTATGATGCTGAGTGTTAAGCAACGAGGCATCAAGTACCATTTTTAAAGTCTTTTGTATGACTCGACTTGGGATTGAACCCAGGTCTCTCGGGCCAGCTTGCGTAAATTTAAAAAAAAAAATCTTCAAATGCACTAATAAAATTCTTAAAATAGTTTTCAAAGATGGTGGTAGGAAACATTGCTCCAGACCAATAAAAAAGTCCGGCTGGCTAACAAGATAAAGCAAAGAATACTAACACACACATTCTTAATTTTTACGTAATACCTCAAAGAAGATATCGGATTTCCGCTTTGACACTATCAGAAAAAACATCAGTTTAATAAGTGCACAAAAATAACACTCCTCATGTTAAAACAAAACAAAAAAAAAAAAAAAAGAATTACAAGTCTTTATACCAATGAAGAATGAAGTAGATTAAAAGATCTTTTCTTCAAGTCACAGAATTATTTTTAATACATCATTGACTTCAAAATACGAATAATAACCTCGTTACCTAAAATGGTGCGCACTGAGATTTACATTTGAAAACAAAGAGATATGAAACGGTAGAAAGGATAGGACATTATTAATAAACTAGAATGGTGTAATGGTTATCGTCTCAGGAAATGGACACGACGGCACGAGTTCAAATCATGGACGAGATTGATTGCATTTTCACATAGCACTAATACCCTTGGAACAGGTATGAATCCAATTATTCTCCCTCCAGCTATGGGTAAATAGTAGGGCAGACTATGTTCTTCAGCCTTGGTAAGGCAACTAGTCTAGGAGAAGGAAAACTCTGAATTCAAACCTGTTAAACTCTGCTTAAAAATTGACCTTGTGTCATATCCTGCCCAAGCGGAGGGGTTGATAAATATGATAAACTAGAAAATAAAAAAAACTCTCAACCAATGAAAAAGTGGTCCCCCCCACATACACACTTATGTTATGTACGATGGTGAACGAATTACCATAATAAAGGAATGATGAGATCGTAACATTATTATTATTATTATTATTATTTACTCCTTTAGAGTTTTTCACATCAGTGTCAGCTGATGGTTTTTCACTGGAGTTTGAGTGACAGCAAGTCTCCTCAAGTCTCCAGGACTCGTCTCAGGATTCTGGCCGTTCTTAGCAATGCTGTCGTTTGGATAGTCTCTGTCCGTCCACCAATATCCAAGTCTTCCAGGCCTTTTAATAATCCTTTAGTTATTGTGCCAAACGCACCGATCACAATTGGTACAATCGTTATTTTCATGTTCAACAGCTTTTTCAATTCTCTAGCAAGGTCGAGGTACTTATCCTTCTTTTCACTTTCCTTCAGATTTATTCTGTGGTCCGCCGGGACAGCAAAGTCGACAATTTTAGAATTTTTTTTTTTGTTGATAATTATGAGGTCTGGTCTTCTGGCTGGGATTAGGTGATCCGTTTATATGTTAAAGTCCCATAGGAGTTTATGCGTGGCATTTTCTAGGACAGGTGCTAGGTTGTGCATATACCATTTGTTTGTATGGTCGAATTGAAATTTCCTGCACATTTCCCCGTGGACCACCTTGCCGACCCAGTCGTGTCTCGCCTTATACTCCCTCTGTGCTAATTTGTTACATTCGCTTATTATGTGATTGATCGTTTCGTCTCTGTCACCGCATAGCCTACATTTACTGTTTTATTGCGTCTTATCTATACTCGCTTTGATATGATTGGTTCTTCTGGCGTTGTCCTGTGCTGCTATTAGGAGGGATTCCGTTTCTCTCTTAAAGATTCCCTTTCTTAGCCAGGTCCAGGATTTTTGGTGTGAGATGTTGTTTATTAGACGTTTAAAGCAGCCATAGATTTGTTTTCCTTCCCATTTTTGTTTCCTAGTCGTTGTCATTCTTTCGTCTATTGTGTTGTCGGTATCGCTTCTGATGGTTGTAATCAGTCCTCGTTCGTGTTTTTCTATGTATTCCTCGAGCCGTTGCATGGATGCGTAAACGGTGTCTTCGATGCTGGCAAGTCCTCTTCCTCCCTCTTTCTAGATACATTTAGTCTGCCAACGTCGTCTCTGGAGTGTAATGCCTTATGCATGGTCATTAGTTTTCTTGTTCTTTGGTCCATTTGTTTAAGTTCCTCTCTGGTCCACTTGAAAAAGAGTCCCGAGTATCTGACGAGGGACACAGCCCAAGTATTTATTCCTTTGATAAGGTTTCTGCTGGAGAGTTTTGTCTCGAGTAGTTTTCGCGTTCTCCTGAGATATTCTTTTCGGATCGTGTCTTTTATTTGCACTTGTTTGATGGTGTCAGCCTCCTATTATTATTATTTGTAGTAGATAATAAGTCCCTCTTCATTGCTTTCGCGCAGGTTGAAACTCTGTAGACGTGTGGGATAGAGGCAGGCACAGGGCGATACAGGACGCGGACACAGACTCGAAGGAGGACTTGGATTGCTATATTGATCTATATTGACCAATAAGTTCTTAACCACATTGTGGTTCCGTATTCATCTCCTTGTATAGCAGCTTCTTTGACGTAAGGTTCTCAAACGAGTTTCGCTGTGGGCCGCTGCCTCATGCTGAGAGCTTACCTGCTACTCGCTGGCTGCGACTCTTGTGACGCTATAAGTGCATAACTCCAAGACTCCACTTTCTAACGTGGGCACCCGTGTATATATAATTCCATAATGCCTTTCCATTCTAGTTGTCATCCAACGTGATCTGCTAACACCCATGTATTGCTTGTTTTCAGGTAATCAATTTGTCAACACAGGAATCATATGTTTAGAGAAATCCTTGATTGAGAGCTCTGTCAAAGGTCAATATGCAACACTTGCATTATTATGTATATTAATGTCGCCGTGGAACAGGGGTTAACAGGGCATTTCTGATGATGTGAGATTTTCAGAATAAACTAATCCCAGAAAAGACACCGATTATTTTCCATTTAATTAAAAATGAGATATACTTTTAAAATTTACATTAAATAATCTAAATTAATAGATAATTTGTTTTATTAGACTTTCAGTGGAAGATATTTGAGAATAAACTAATATTGAGAAAAATATTGAACGATTAAAGTGGTCACTGTTAGGTATCTACGATAACAATGACAAGAATCTTGGTCAATTGAAGACACGTTAATATATATATATATATATATATATATGTGTGTGTGTGTGTGTAGGAGGGGAGTATGTCAGCGTGCCTATGGTTCATCCATAGAGTAGTATGGATATGACAGCTACTTAAGCGCAAGGGGGAGGTGCCCGTGGTGTAATGGTTATCGTCGTAGGAATTGGACACGACGACACAAGTTCAAATCCTAAACCAGGCTGATTGCGATTCACATAGCACTAATACCCTTGGGAAAGGTATGAATCCAATAATTCTCCCTCCAGCTATGGGTAAATAGTAGGGCAGACTAGGTTCTTCATCCCTGGTGAGGCAACTAGTCTAGGAGAAGGAAAACTCTGAATTCAAACCTGTTAAACTTCGCTTAAAAATTGACCTTGTGTCATATCCTGCCCAAGCGGAGGGGTTGGGTAAATATGGCTACTTAAGCGCATGGAGAAAAAGCTTGACGGCAACTGCACAAGAATGCTACGAGCCATATTGAACAAATCCTGGAAGTAGCATCCCACAAAACAGCAACTTTATGGTCACATATATCTCATCTGTAAAACCATTCAAATAGGACGTACAAATCATGCAGGACAATGCTGGAAAAGTAAGAGCGAGCTCAGAACCAATCAACAATAGCTCTGTAAAGACACAGGTGTAGTCTCGAGGAATTGCTGAGACCCATGGACGATAAAAACGAATGGAGAGAGGGAGTCAGGAAAATCCGTGCTTATGGCATGACATGATGGTGACGATGATGATATATATGTATATATATATTGTCCGATGATTGCATTGGTGAGAAACTGACAGTCACAAATCACTGTTGATAAGTGTCTACCCTGTCCTTATTTAGATATACATGCTCTGTCACCGATAATCAGCGCTTTATATATATATATATATATATATATATATATATATATATATATATGTTGGGGGTATCATGTACTCCTCCGTTGATCTAACTGTTCAGACTAAGATTCGAATAGTTAGACTGCCCCCCACACGGACGATGTCTTCATTGAAGCAAAACCTTTTTCCTTAAATAGATGAACAATCTGGTTTCATAAAATGTTCCTTAAACAAAGCAAATTAAATTATCTAAATAAATGGCCAAGTTTTTTTTCCTGGCCATGCAGAGGAAAATGTCATCTCAGTGTTGAAGAAAAAAATCATAGAATTCAATGACAAAAATTAGAATTAGTTATTCCTCAACGAACTTTTATGACAGCCTTTATTCTTTCATGCAAGAATTTCGCTTATTTAAAGCAATATTTTTTATCATGATGGTTCCAACGGTTCTGAATGCCTATTAATAAACCTTCTTTCGTGTATGGACTCTTCAAATGGAACAATATTTTAAAAAATATGCAAGTGTGATTGTGCATATGTATGTATATGCGAGTATGAGAGTATATGTGCACGTTTGTTCATATGGATGTGTGTGTGTGTGTGTGTGTGTGTGTGTGTGTGTATGCGAGTGCTTATGTTTGCAGCGGGTGTCCTCATGGTGTAATGGTTAGTGATGTACTGTGGAATCGTAGTAAGCGAGTTCGTACCCCAGTCGCGCTATTACGTTCACTTTCGGACAAATAAACTTGGGAAAGGTATGAATCCCCTTATTCTCCCAGCTATGGGTTAAATAGTACCACTACTATTCTTTAAGGAGAATGGATTTTGCATTAAATCACCTACAAAGTTTGATATGCCATTAAACAAAGAAACCAAACAAAACTTTATGCTTCTATGAGTGTGTGTCTGTGCATTTGTATTAACCAACTCCTACGCTCAGGCAGGATGATACACAAGGTCAATTCTTAGCGGAGTTTAACAGGTTTTAATTGAAAATTTTCGTTCTCTTAGATTGGTTGATAAACAAATGCTATAGAACCCAGTTTCTGTGTGATTAAAATGTCTATTGATCTAAATCTATCGTAGGTCTGCGTGAGTAATATCCGTAGCTAGATTAAGTGCATTGACAAAAAAGGTGATTATGTTAATTTTTTGTAAAAATAAATGTTACTCAGATAAATAAAAATTCATTGACTTCCAAACGTATCAGAAAGGACTTTATTGTAGGTAGTGAGTCTGCTTTTTAAAGTGAATTCATCGGAATTAAAAAGAGAAAAAGGGCATTATAAAAAATTACCAAAAAAAAAAAGTTAAATGAAGGGTGGGGCTGAATGATTGAAGTATCCATGGAAAGGAAGCCAACATTTTGAACTATTCATAGAATACGAAAAAAAAAACGCGACGGAGAGAGAGAAAGAGAGAGGGGGAGAGAGAGAGAGAGAGAGAGAGAGAGAGAGAGAGAGAGAGAGAGAGAACTGCAATCTCTGAAATGGTGCGCAGAATTAAATCATCCTTTCTCGTTTCAAGATAAAAGGCGATACAACTGATGTTTTCAAAATGTTTTCCTTCACTGATTCAGGAAAATTAAATCCAATCGTCTTTTGATAATGAAGCGTAATGTTTGAAATTGTATAGAAAGTCTCAGAAGCTAAGACGAGATAGAAAGTCTATGTAAAGGCAATATATATATATATATATATATATATATATATATATATATATATATAAATGAATAAATAAATAAAATAAAAAAGAAATATTGGCCGGTAAATAATATGAGAAAAATGGACAAAATAGAACACAAAAAATATTAATAGAATAACAGGTAATGAGCTAGAGAGAATATTTAGATGGATAGATAGATAGACAGATTTTGTATGAACAAAATCAAACGGTTAGATATGGAATTATATATATATATCAGTGGCGATTCTAGCCTATTTTTGCTACTCGTGCCCCCCCCGCCCTCTGTCAACTTCAGTTCCCAACCCGTGGTCCGTGGACCCAAAGTAAGTCATCATAGTTGATTTGCGTGATTCTCCATTGTATAGCACAGATTGACAAACGTACCTTGCATGGTATTTTTTTTAATAAACAATCAAGATACTATATAATTTGTAGTCTTGTTAATACAGTAGATAAGATAATTTTTTTTCCTTTCAAAAGTATAGAAGAAGAGAAAAGATGTTCATTACTCTGACGAGAAAAATATGTTTATTAGAATAAAGAAACTGATGACAATATACACAGACACAGCTAGTAGTTTCAATTTCGCTTAAAATAAAGATTATTTGTTGAAAATGTATTCAAATAAACAAATTTTAGTTACAGAATGTAATATATGCAACATTCATTAAAGAAATAGAGACCTGTTAGTGAAAAAACGAATTAAAACACGCCGTTTAAACAACATTTACCTTAGCGATGATGATGACGTCGGGACGGCTATAATCTGCTATCCCCCCCTCTCTCTCTCGGTCCCTCTCCCTCTTCCCAAGACAGCTGTCAGCAATCAGCAGTCAGAATGTGCTAAGATTTTTGAGCACGATGTTTGTGTTGCTCTTGCTATTGGCTACAGCCAAAAGCGGATTTCTCTAACATTACTGTTATTATAAGGGTCTAGTGTTCAACATTATAGCCGATTTTATGGGATGTTCAATGAATCTGACGGTGGCCGGACAAAGACCATCCGTTCAAAACAGCATCGTTGTATTATTCCCAGATATATTTATGAACTTTTGGCTACTTAGTTATCGAAACTTGAATAGATACGTAATTTAATTGAGATCAGACTAAGTATGTTTGCTTGAAATTAATGGATGATTTTTAATCCATTTTGAATAACATTGACCGAGTTATTGGTCGTGCCGGGCACGAGTAGCACTAGTCCCGTCTCCGCCCCTGATATATATATATATATATATATATATATATATATATGTAGACGTATGACCAGATTGATATATCTATATTTAGGTTGTTTGCTAGATCGATAGATCAGAATAAAACAACTCAACAGTGTGGCTAGATATACGAGATCCTTCAAGCTGTGACCGAAAACACGGCTGACCTTACGCCAGTCGAATATTTTACTGGACAGTCATCAGCAATCTCAGGAATCTTAACGCATATATATAATTTTTCTTTATTTTATATATGCGCTTAGCCGCTACCGAGTACTCAGCTTTCCAGAAGAGCTTTGGATTACGAAAGTGTCAAGCTGTAATTCCTTCGCGACAGTGCTCAACACCTGTGGTAGGGTAGTATATATCCACAGAGAGACTGTTTCGTTGTATCAGAACACTTCAGTGTGTGCAAGACACGCGAGATGTATCAACCTGGGATCGAAACACTGCTGACTTTACGCCAGCCGTATATTTTACCAAAACAAACTATTCTATCAGCAAATTCAATGTCTTGGAGTCCATAAGAAAACGTCGATTATGAGGTCTTGCTTGATTCTCTAGCAATGCTGGAATTATATGCATATATATATATATATATATATATATATATATATATATATATATATATATTACATATGACGAGCTTGAATAAGCGAAATAGATCTATTATGGAAACAGAGTACTATTTCTAAATTTCTTGTTATATATATATATATATATATATATATATTGCTCGCTTTTATTGGGGTTCTCTTTTATTTCATCACTTCACAGGATGATTATACACCCATTTAAAACCCAATATGCCATCATCGAAAATTTCATTAAATAATTCTGATGTTGATGCTCCCTGCTAACTTCCAGGGCTCCACCAGCAACCTCACAATATCAACTGACCTCGACAAATTTTCTTACTCATTGTGACAATCTCAGATAATAATACGGAGAGTCTTCTATTTTTCTCGAAGATTTAGTATCTATACGAATTATTATGATTCTTTATTTCTTATTACTGATATCTTGAAAATTCTCTTTGTGTCACATCCTGCGAGTGAAAATACTGTTCTGAGTATAACATGGAACTGCATATGACGGAGAGGCCCCAGTCCTGCTGTTCGGAGGATGTGAAGTGCCACTACGCTAAGGTTCACGCTGTCCTGGAATGGCAGTAACTTTTTTTAATACCATCTATGGATCAAATAGAACTATTCAATCATTCACTCGGCGGGTATCCTAGTGGGGTAATGGTTAAAGCAATGGACTGCAGAATCGTTGGAAACGAGTTCGTACTCTCGTCGCGTTATTACGTTCATTTTCGGGCAAATACCCATGGGAAAGGTATTAACCTCTTTATCCTCCCAGCTATGGGTTCAATAGTATCACTACGGTTCTTCTAGGAGAATAGCTTTGGCATTAGATAACCTACAAAGGTTGTTATGCCATTGAACAAAGAAACTAAATCATCATTCATTTACTCGGGGTTATTGTCTTAAATTGGAATCATTTTGAGATGAGGCTTCTTAATCTGAGAATTAATTTTTTCTAAATTTATTGCGGACTTTTTGTCCTCATCTTGGTAGTTTTTGTGTTGTTTCTTCTTTCACTACGTTTCGGCCAAATTTCACCTCTGGCCTTCTTCGGGTGATTTACCGCGACCCCGGATTGGAATGCTGAGTCTTGTAACCGTATCCCCTGTAATTACTGCCTTCCATAGTTGTCTATCGCACCACGTAAATAATTGGATTTATAAGACCAAAAAAATTCATTCTCGATCGCCCTTCGAGGCCCGTGGCGCTGCGGATAGAGGCGTTGAGTCCCTACGGTTCCAGGTGAGCATTGTCAGAAGATAGCGGTTTCAAATCGTACCCAAGCCAGCCAGGTCAAAAACGTGGTGCGATAGACAACAACTATAAATTAAAAGAAAGTTAATTCTCAGACCCGGGGTTATTATTTTTTTTTGAAACCATAGAACTGTGCAATATTTGTTTGTAGTTGATGAGAATACTTGATAAAAAGAAATGGTATACTCCAATTAGTACCGGACATTGGCCTAGGGGTTAGAGTGTTCGCAAATGGCCCGGGAGACCTGGGTTCAAACCCCAGGTCGTAGTCATACCAAAGACTCAAAAAATAGTACTTGATGCCTCCTTGCTTAACACTCAGCATTATAAGGTACGAATCAAGGGTAAAGTGGAGCAATCCAGGGAAAGGAGTAGCGCCCTCCCCTATACCTTGGTGTAGTAAGCTATCGAAAAGAGAGCCTTCGGGTCACCCTCGACTATGGTCGCCAACTTTACTTTTTATACTCCAATACTTGAAATTATTTCACTCTGTACAAACAAATGAGAAATATTAAATAGAATTATTTCTATTAGACTGCAATACACTATTTTTGTTTGGTTTGACTTGGTTTGGTTTAGTCATATCAACCATTGTACATAATTTGATGCCAAATCCTTTTTTCTACATTCAAATAGTTCTATAGTAAACAATTCATTTAACATAAGTATGCATTTTAAATATTAAAACAATTCTATTTCAAATTATTCATTTTAATCAACAAAGGAAAATGGTTCAAAGTATTGCTATGTATTATAACCAATTCAATTAAGCATCAGTCATTTGCTTATACACAGTTAAACGTAAAAACATTTCTATAGCAAGCAATTCAGTTTAGCATAAGAACACAATTTACTTCTGTTTGATCCTATAAGGTGCTACCACTCCAGTCAGAGTGGAACTGGGAGAGATGGTAATAAAGCTGTACTCTGCATTACCGAAAGCTCCATCATTACTTGAACTTCATCACGAGATTGTTTAGAGTCATATCCTGGACATTGTCTGGGGAAGTCTTTTCCCCTGTATATATATATATATATATATATATATATTATTTAGTCCAGTTAAACCGGAGTTGGGAGTAATTCCTTCAGCACAAGAAAATTATTCAAAAGTGAACATTTAAATTTTCCTGGTAAAGAGCTCAATATAACAGATATTACAGAGCAATAATTTCATTAAGAAAAAAAATCCTAATGTGACAGGTTTGTGTTTTTTCTTAATGATATATATATATATATATATATATATATATATATATATATATATATATATATACACACATATATATATATATATATATATATATATATATATATATATTCTATCATTGATATTGAGCATTATTTAACAACACTGCAGCATTTCGTCCTCTATTATCTCACCAAGTAAGCAAGTAAGAAACATTAACCTCATATATATATATATATATATATACATATAATTTGGCATTGAATAACCTTCAAAGGTTGATATGCTAAAAAAAACCCAACTCAACCAAACCAAGCGAAGGTTAAACACACAACCAAATCTAGCAACAAGCAAAATATTAAAAGATGTACTAATCTTAATTTTGACTGGCTCAAGGTCTTACATTTGGAATGTTAGTTGGGACTCTAATTCAGAGTACTAGCAAATGACATTTGTGAATACAAATGATGACGTTGTTTTTAAATGACCGAATGAGAACTAAGACTAGTGTGGATAAAGTGATCATACAAATTGCTCAATTCTATTCCTTCGTCGCAGAATTGATAATTATATGAGTACTTCCCACGTGCTGCAAAGTCGTCCATATTTCATGTTGATCACGTCGAACGTTTGATTGCGTTTCCGTTGTCTGTTCTCCCAGAATTCCTTATTTCCGGTTTCCGTGTCTCCTTTTTATCTCCTGCCTTGAATCAAAGGTGACCAATCAAAAAATGATTGCAGATCACAGCCAATCATTTGATCTATCTGTTTTTCGTTTGTGTTTTTTTTTTTTTTATTCTGAAATCGGCTTTTGTTTATTTCCAATGAAACTTGTCTGCATTTTTATTTTTTGACTTGAAGTTTACTTTCTTTTTGGCTTTTTTATTTTTGCTTTATTCTTCCTTTTTTTTATTACTTTTCATAACTCACTTTCTTCCTTTTTTCCCTTTCTTTCTTTCGTTCTTCCTTTTTTATCTTTCTTTCTTTCTTATTCCCTCTTCATTCAGATTCTTTCTTTCTTTCTTTCTTTCTTTCTTTCTTTTTTGACTTCTTTTTGACTTATTTTCTTTCATTGTTTATTTCTTATCCCACCTTCTTTCAGATTCTTTCTTTCTTTCTTTCTTTCTTTCTTTCTTTCTTTCTTTCTTTCTTGTTTCCCCTTCTTTTTTCTTATTTTCTTTCTTTCTTTCTTTCCTATTCCTCCTTCATTCAGATTCTTTCTTTCTTTGTTTTTTCGCTTTTTTTCTTTTTTTCTTTCTTTGTTTATTTCCCATTCCTCCTTCATTCAGATTCTTTCTTTCTTTCTTTTTTCTTATTTTCTTTCTTTCTTTATTTCTTTCTTTCCTATTCCTCCTTCATTTAGATTCTTTCTTTCTTTCTTTCTTTCTTTCTTTCTTTCTTTCTTATTCTCCTTCCCTCTTCTTTTCTTTATTTTCTTCTTTCTTTTTATCTTTTTTTCTTTCGTCCCTTCCATTTTTTTAATTCTTATACAATATAACCCCGAAGTCTCTTTATCTATCTATGAAGCTCTACACTGAGGTTTTGATAGGGAATTTCTTTATCAGATAATTAATCTACTTAAGTATTTCATTTATTAATGTACTCTTTTTTTCGGCCCTTAATAACAGTTTTTTACTTTTTGATAAAAATGTAATTCTTATCTCCTTCTCACAGCGATTTCTGTTAAGTTAGTCCTTTAATTTCCTTATTATTACTTCCCCTATTAATCTCTTTTCTTTTATTTTCTTTTATTTTTCTTCCCTCATTTTGGCCATTTTACTCTTTGTCAGGACCAACGTTCCCATAGCAACTGCACGTCATCTATGACAACGAAGCTGACTGAATTCGTTGACGTTCGTTTCCGATCAAGCTCGAAAAATGGCGGACAATAGGCCAACAGAAAAATGAAAGCCAGGGCCGGCGATAAAAAACCCCAAAAAAGCAAAAGCAAAACAAACAAAAAAAAAACACAACAAAACAAAAAACAAAATAAAAAAACAAACAAGAAAAAAATGAAAGGGATGAAGGCATCCTATAAAGCAAAGATGATATAATTAGTTGTCGCGAAAAGAGAAATGGTTCTGCACGTATTGCCATTTTAGATTTCCTTACCGACACTTGACCAGCAATGGCGTATTTTTCTGTTTTTGTTTTTTTTTTGTTTTTTTTTTGTTATCCGGTTTATGGTTGGAAATTCACTGCACCACCCCAGAATAAAAGATCCTTCTCCGACTATTGTTTAAATACTTCGATCCAACAGACGAGTGCTTGCTACGCCCGTACCATGAATCGTACATACAATTACAAGCTGAATGTTTAGTTGAGGGTAGAGGGTTTAAAAGGGTATCTAAACAATGGTGTGGATCATCTCGGTGCAAGAGGATGGATTTGATTCGGTTTAGTTTACTTTCTTTCTTTAATGACATTTCAACAGTCATGGGTTATTCAATACCAAAGCTATCTCTGTAGAATGACAGCAGAGGTGATATTTGATCCATAGTTAGTGAGATAAGTTCATATATTTACCAACTGTATTAATCCGAAAAAATAGAAAGGTGTATATGAGTAGGAAAATAAAAATGAATTGAATTTGGTTTATTTCGACTGGGTTTTATGGCATATCAACCATTGGTAGTTATTTAATGTTAAATACGTTTTATCATCATCATCATGTCGTACCGCTAGCACGGATATCCCTGATCCTCTCTCGCTACTTTTCCCTATCTTTCATCGCCTCTGGCAGGTCTTCTGGGCTACATCCCGTATCCTCACATAGCTGCTGTATGTATGTTCTAGTGTTGTATACTCAACACAATAATACAAAATGTTGTATGCATAATCATATCCACGCACAATAATACAGACGAGCGAAGACTTCTTTAAAAAATATACATCTCACTTTATTTGAAAGGTTTGTGTGTGAGAGGGAGTTGGAGACCGAACAGAACTGCAACATATTGACCCCCACTCTTATGGCCATCAGCGTTGTGTCTTTCACGTTCTCCTGATGCTCAACCGGAGGCCCGGGGGCTCAGCTTCCTGCTGGCTTTCACTACCACATCTTGTCACCAACTCATCTGATCTCCAACTCCTGTCTTCACCGAGTTCTATAATAGTTCAATCGCCCACTCAGTCTTTGGAATGGCATATTTAGTCGTCATCAATCGGAAATAACTGTCATGCAGTTCACAGGTCACTCTCTTCCGATGCATCAGTCTATGAGTGTACCATGGGATTTTACCTTGTCCCATATTGTCAGCCAAGCCCGCCTCGATTTCTTCTCATAGCTGCCATCGCAATGTGTCACTTCCTTCCGGTACATCACTTTGGAATGGCATGTTTGGCCGGGTCGAAGGTCAATATACAACACTAGCTGGTCATCCTGCTTTGGTTCATCCATATGTGGGGTTCCATAGGAGTACATCACTTATGAGCTCGTCCCTGCTCCTCCAGCAGTGTCCTGCATGTCTGTTTCGTCTAACTTGCATAGTTTTCGTGATGGGAGGCAAGTGGCCGTATAGTCCGTGCCTTGTGGGGTGTTGCCACCAGGACTTGTTCAATATTGCTCGCAACATTCTTGTACAGTTGCTGTCTAGCTTCTCCAGCCGTTTAGTTAGCATCCAAATGGTGCATCCATACAGCAGTATCGACACGACCACTGCTTGGAAGAAACTGCGTTTCATTTTATCGGTCAGGTCTGACTTCCATATGACTGATAGCTTATCGATAGCTGTCCATGTCTTCGTTAGCCGTGTGTCGATGTCTTTTTTTCGGTTGATGAGACACTGCTTCCTAGGTTGGTGAATTCGTCAACCAGTTTCAGAGAGGTTCCGTCTCGTGTGGAAATGTCGCTTGCTTGATTAAAGCACATGTATTCAGTTTTGTGTGCATTTTGGCTTGTTTTGCTTTATAGAATATCAACCATTGTATATTATTTAATGCAAAATCCTCTTTATACTTAATGTTAAATTTATATGATTTGGTTTGGATGGGTTTTATGGCATATGAATAATTGTAGATTATCTTATGCCAAATCCTGTTTGTAGATGTATATTCAGAATGTGATTTCTAAAAACGTTTTGTAAATAACATTTTTAAGCGAGCCTGAGCTCTTTTTTTCACACAGTTTAATGGTTTTAAATATCTCTTTCTTAAAAATAATTCTATTTACCATTGAAAGTTAAGTCGTAATGTAATATACTTGCGATAGAGTGTCGTGGATGAACTTACCAGATTCAATGCGGTCGCAAAACATCAACAAAGTGGTTTGACAGGAAAGTGAAATATTAAAGATGATGGCGAGAATACAATTTATTGTCTGTAGATAGAGTGATAGATATTTCCGTTTGCAGATAAGATCAACAAATTATCGGAAAACAAAAATGGAAGTATGTAAGTTCCGATAACCAGACATAAGCAGAAAATGCATGAGGCGAAGAGGCTGTTCATATTTCGGCATGGGACTGGAGAAACAATATAAGGTCTGTAATTTTGGACTGAAGGCAGAGATCCACTGGTCACTCAAGCGAAGGGTGAGATCCACTGGTCGCTCAAGCGCAGGGAGAGATCCACTGGTCACTCAAGCAAAGGAGCGATTCGCTGGTCTTTCAAGCGAAGGGGGAGACCCGCCGGTCACTCAAGCAGACCTGTCAGCTCCCCGTGTGTTCTCCAGCCGTAACACTACTTCACGAATAGAGTCCACACAAGAAAGATATATGCAAACTCTCTCAGACTGTATTCCTACTATATACGATCATCGCTGTCGGAGAATAAAAATATAAATAATATTTCTATATATCTACGAATCTTTCGTTGTTTGTCCAGTGGTTCAATATACGACATAGTAATTCCTTTGTACATTGTTATTGCACTGCATTTTTGTGTTCGGAGCACTGGGGAAGTTTTATGGATGAAAAACATGTTTAGCATTAACTTTTAGTAATAATTGTGTAATGAAGCGCAGTTTCTTCCAGACAGCAGTTGTATCGATACTGCTATATGGATGCACTACATGGACGCTAACCAAACGGCTGGAGAAGAAACTTGACGGCAATTACACAAGAATGTTGAGAGCAATATTGAACAAGTCCTGGCGACAACACCCTACGAGACGCCAACTGTACGGCCAACTGTACGGCCACCTACCTCCCATCACGAAAACTATACAAGTCAGACGAACCAGACACTCCGGACACTCGTAAGTGACGTACTACTATGGACCCCCACATATGGCCAAGCAAAAGCAGGACGACCAGCCTGAACTTACATACAGCAGCTATGTGAGGACACAGGATGTAACCCAGAAGACCTGCCGGAGGCGATGAACGACAGGGAAAAGTGGCGAGAGATGGTCAAGGATATCCGTGCTGGCGGCACGACTTGATGATGATGATGATGATGATGATGATATATATATATATATATATATATATAGAGAGAGAGAGATGAATTCATCACGACAGATTAAATTGTAAAGTTACTATTAAACTCAGTCAAAAGTTTTGCAATATTCTCGTACACGCTAGTTTGAGGTGTATATATTATGTGACTGAAGCAGTTCAAGCCGTGGTAGGTACCTACTGTGATTGGTAGTATTGTGGTATTTGTTGCACTGACACATTGTGGATTAGTTTACTCCTTGTATTATATAAATGTCACACTTATGAACAAAGGACTCAGTCAAACAAAGATATAACGTAGTGGGAGCAACCAAAAAAAGCTGTTTTGTAAAAGATGAAGAGGTAGTTGATCACAGTACAATAACCAAATGAATGAATAAATATCACGTGTGTTACAAGAATCTTAGCGATCATGCAAGGTAGGTTAGGCCGAAATCCGTGGATTTTGCTGCCATGTTCCTCGTCATAGAACTCAGAGAGGGGACTTTGGTATCCCACAGACTTGTGTGGTTCGTCACCTTAAAATATCAGTCATTTGTTTACACATTTAAGTAGTCAAAGAGTTCTATTTATACTAATTCGACTTAATGCAAGTCATTTGTTTGCACTCACTTTAAATGTGAAACGATTCTATTTGACCCATCGACAGGATTCCATCAGGTGTTACCACTCCGGTCTGAGTAGACTTGGGAGCAATGACAATGAAGGGAAATTCTTCATTTCAGAAAGTTTCAGAATTACTTGAGCCTTACCCCCAGATTTTTTAGTGTCATATCAAGTCATTCTTACCCTGCTGCAGGGATGCAGTCGGAGTATCTTACATCCCCGACCGACTGGGCAAAAAAAAAAATCATGTATTATGATTTGAAGTAAGTTTATGAAACAATGATGAAAATTCAGTGTCCAGTGTAATAGTTGGGAACCTAAATACATAAAAAAGGCAAGAAAGAACATATTAAAAATTGAATTCCAACCAAAGAAGAAAATTATTTGCTATTTTGAAGACTATATTTTTCAGATGTCTTGCCTCACAAGCTATGCACGTTTTAATCAAAGCCCTGATGTTCTGCTACTCTCTCTCAGTCAAAGCCTCTTGTATTCGTTTCATGACGAATACAATTTTAGGTTCTTTACAATTTTAGAAGACTCTTAAAAGTATTTCTTAAGTGTTAGAAGACGCTGGTGTAGTAAAATAATAAACAAGGGAATAATACTGAAAATACAATATATATATATATATATATATATATATATATATATATATATATATATATATGTATATATATATATATATATAGTCAGAAGAAATCTACCTAGGTTTCAGTTAATCTGATCATCAGGATAATTCTGACTTATGAAAGGTTGGACCAAACCACTTTTTGATTAACAGACCACCAGAAAGTATTAATAAATAGCATAAAAAAGATATTTATCTACCAAGTACCAAGCTTTTTTATGCCTACAAATATCTCTGACCCTTGATTAAGTCATTCATTACAATTATTGCATATATATATATATATATATATATATATATATATATATATATATACACACGGGTCGGTTAAAAGCTTCATGAGGTGATCAAGCTTCTCTCATGGAATGTGACGAAATAAGATTTTTTTAGTGTAGGCCCACAAAGACATTAAATCACTCCCCATATTCCTTTCATTCAATCAGCGCTTGGATCCCATTGGTCAAATAAGTCATCAACAGCTGATATGACATCATTGATGGCTCCTTGATTAACACTCAGCATTATAAGGAACGGATCAAGAATAATCCAGGGAAAGCAGTAAGGTCCTCCCCTCACCTCCGTGCACTAGCTATTGAAAAAGGAAGCCTTCGGGTCGCCCTCGACAACGGTTGTTTAAAATCGACACGACTTAATGTCAAATACTGGATGAGTTTGTTTATTTTTCAAATGACTCTCATAACCCTCGTCCAGATATTCTTCCCTGAAATTGGATAAATAGTAGGGCAGCCTGGCTTCATTAATCGTGGCATTACGTCGGGTCTACGTGATAGAAACCTCGGAATTCTGACCACTCTGATTAAAATGGACATTGCATCGCATCCTGCTTCTACGGTGTGGTTATCTATCTATTCAAACATTCGACTAGCAAACCTATTCGTGTGAGTTCGGTTCTCATTGGGTGCCCCATATGTTCTCTGACGAAAGAAACAAGCCGGAAACATATACGTATATAAGATCGAAATAAATAATTTAAAAAAATACAAATCTTGAAAATATTTACTTTTTTCCTTCTTGGGACCAACAACAACAAAAACATTTACGTACATATATCTATCTATCTATCTATCTATCTATCTATGGGACATATTTACATGATTCTAGCGATTTACCTGTCCATATTCACGCTAACTCTTTCTCTCTGTCTCTTTGTTTCTGCCCCCGTCGCTAATTTTCTCTATCTCCTCCACCCTTGCCTTCATTGGCTATGAATGAGTCAGTCACAGCAGACTCAATTTCCGGCATCGTCTAACTTCTGCTTTCGAAAGAATGCACGCTCAATGAAAACTTGACACAAAACAACCGGAAGTCGTAACGTAACAACGGAAACTTTCAAATGGCCGGCAGCAATGCTGATCTAAAAACAGCATCTACGGTACTGTCACATTTTTCTGTTTGACCATGGCATATCAAAACCTATAAAACTTATCTCATTTTACGTGTAAAATTCTGTTGCCTTTAAAACTAACGATGATAGCTAAATATAAAGAAATACCCTCATCAATAAAAGGTCAGATTAAAATGGAAGTAAGGTTAACCCCAAGCCAAAATTTTCAGGTCTTTTTTTTCCCGATGCAGGCATCATTAAATAACGAGAAACGTTTTGTTTAGCTGGTTGATCGGTCGGGTTTTATAGCGTACCAACGCTTGTATATTATTCAATACAAAATCCTGTATATACATATATACTACATATGAAAATCTGTATGGATGGAAAAACACAATGACTTCAGAGGATGATTTCATTTATATAAACGATATCCACGAAGCTTAGAGTACCTCTGACAACCTCTATAAAGTCCTCGTATATTTTCATCTTTATAAATTTCCATATGGTTGTATTTATACAGGTTTATTTACATTTTTATATTAACTATATGATGATGATATATGATGTGTAAACGAATAATTAATAGGTAACAATTTTGAAATGAGCTCACAGTCAAATTGCTTGAAGCATCGCTTTCAAACTCTTGTAATTCAATTCAACATCATAGGTTCGTTTACGTACTGTTAAATGGATTCAAGTAGAGAAAAAGATAAGATATTTCTATTTGATTCATTGATGAGACCCCAAGCAGTAGTAATAATCTATGCCAGTTTGCACAAGGAAGAAATGGCATTATTTCACAAACCCCAAATTTGCAGGACATAAGCCTCACTATCCGATGCAATGTAGTTTCATATATAAAACACTCTTTGATGATAATTTAACCTTCTACAGAGACGCTGTCGGCAACCCTAACCTGATTGGGCTGAAAAGTTTTGGAAACAGTTCCAGACTTTGAATATCACCAAAACTATCTCTCTCTCTCTCTCTCTCTCTCGCTCTCGCTCTGTGTGTGTGTGTGTGTGTGATTGATTAATTGATTTAAACAGCATGTTAGATCGCTTAAACTAGTTTTTTCCCTAGAGGTATGAGTAAAGTTGGCGACCTTAGTCGAGGGTGACCCGAAGGCTCCCTTTTCAATAACTACAATACTGAGGTGTAGACGAGGGCGCAACTCCATCCCCAGGATTGCTCCACTTTACCTTATATCCTCATCTCATAATGTTGAGTGGTAGGCAAAGCGGTATCAAGTACCATTTTTTGAGTCTTTGGTATGACTCGACCTGGGATTGAACCCCGGTCTACCGCACCATTGGCGAATATTCTACTCATAGGCCGATGTTCCGGTTGTATTGTTCGTTTATATTTCCCTTTTTTTAATCAAATTGCTTCTTAAGACTTAAGTTTTATGATATTAGTTGGTTTGCATTGGTTTAGTTTGGTTTTATGGTATATCAACCATTGTAGGTTATTTAATGCCAAATCCATTTTTATACATATAAACAGTTATAGTTCAAACAATTCAGTTTAGCATAAAAACAGTTTTTTGTTTGCACATAACAAAATATCAAAACAGTTCTATTTCAAACAATTCAATTTAGCATAGGCACACAGTTTAGTTCTCTTTCACCCGTTAGGACCTCAGATTGTTTGCACATAACAAAATATCAAAACAGTTCTATTTCAAACAATTCAATTTAGCATAGGCACACAGTTTAGTTCTCTTTCACCCGTTAGGACCTCAGATTGTTTAGTGCCCTCTCCAAGACTCTCGTTGGAGGAGTCTTACCCCTTTGAAGAGATGCAGTCGGTGTATTCTGCAACGACTGGGTCATATATGATATTAAGTATTCCCATCAGATACAAATACAAATAGCGATAGACAACAACTAAGTATTTCTATTTGATAACATGTCTTTAATTGGAATCATTTTGAGATGAGGCTTCTTAATCTGAGAATTAATTTATTTTTATTTATTTTTTTTAATTTATTGCAGACTTTTTGTCCTCATCTTGGTAGTTTTTGTGTTGTTTCTTCTTTCACTACGTTTCGGGCAAATTTCATATTTCAATAACTAGAGCATTAAATTATGGCTGGTATATAGCAATACTTGAAACCATATACTTGTGTTCAAAAAATGCTCAGGTTTATTTGAAGAGGTTATCTACAAAATGGGTCGGTTGGTTGGCTAGTTGGTTGGTTGGTAGGTTGGTTGATTGGTTGGATTTTATGGCATATTAACCTTTGTAGGTAATTTAACGCCAAATCTATTTTTTATGAAAATAGTTCTATTTTATACAATTCAGTTTAGCATAAGTACGAAGTTTAAATGTGAGTACAGTTTAATTGTGAAGAACATTTCTATTTCAAGCTATTCAGTTTCGTCGATCAGTTCTTATTCAGCTAATTCAGTTTAGTATAAGTACAGATTTTGTTTAGACATAGATAAATATCAAAACAGTTCTATATTAAACAATTCAGATCAGTGTAAGTACATTTTCAATGTCAAAAACTGTTGCATTTCAAACAATCTAGTTTAGCATGAGCATGCAGTTTAAATGTAAGTACAGTTTAATTGTCAAAAACGTTTCTATTTCAACCTATCCAGTTTAGTCAAACAATTCATTATAGCATAAGTAAGCCGTTAGTTTTATTTAACCCATAGATAGGGTCCTATCAGGTGCTACCATGCCGGACGAGAGTGGACCTGGGTGCAATGGCAATGAAGGGGTGCTCCGCATTCCCCAAAGCCCCAGCATTGCTGGAACCTCACCATCGGATTGTTTACTGTCATATACAGGACACTCATTGGGGTTTTACCTCTCTGCAGAGATGCAGTCGGTGTATTCTACAGCCCCAGCCGACTGGGCAATCAACAAAATGTGTTTACAAATTATATATATATTACAAATTATATATATATAGTTGATATATTTTGGCTTTAAATAACGAACAATGGTAGATATGCCATAGAACCCAACCAAGCCAAACCAGTAGGTGTCTGTGACTGCCGACCTCGTAACAACCAGGTTGTATTATGCAACATCTTTCAGTAACGTTGAAGACAGGACGAATAGAAACTTATTGATCCTTCATTCGAAAGGTGTTTGGAGAAAATCAGTACGAGTGAATGCTATAAGAATATTTGTAAACGTTATTACAACACTCGACTGTTGAAATTGTATAGGTTTTGTGTTGTTGCCGTTACGAAAGAACATTGCTTATTGACTGCATTCCAGTTGTGAGAGAAATTATCCTCGGTATGGGGCGAGTGCAGGAGGCAAAGTTTGTTTCATGTTCCAGACACTGATTTCGACAGCATGATTGCATATTATTTGTGCAGTAGCGCATGTCCAAAAGTAAATTGTTTAATAAGTTTTGGGCTTGTGCCAAAATAGTTATTCTTGTAATAATTATGCATACATACGTACATCCATATATATATATATATATATATATATTTATTGGTGTGATATTTCTCAGGAGTATATATATATATATATATATAT
>OY757936.1:54638176-54725676 GCA_963585895.1 Sepioteuthis lessoniana
GGGAGGGCACTACTCCTTTCCCTTGATTGTTCCACTCTACCCTTCAGATGTACCTTATAATGCTGTGTTTAGCAAGGAGGTATCAAGTACCATTTCTTAAGTCTTTGGTGTGACTCGACCTGGGATTGATCCTCGGTCTTCCGGACTATTGGCGAAAACTACAACATATGTGTAGTTGTCTAAATTCCTGAGACAAAGCTTGATGATTTTTATCATTAATGGTTTCCAGACTATTGTCTTCATCTTTATTGTTATTTCCACAACGTTTCGGTCGATATGTCCTCCGGCCTTCTTCAGGTGTTTGTCGAACTCAGGGACCTGAAGAAGGCCAGAAAACCTATCGGCCGAAACGTTTTGGAAATAACAATGAAGACGAAGACAATAGTCCAAAAACACATAACGATAAAAAAACAACAACATTTGTAGTCAGCAATAGTTACTTACGTACCCACATCATCATCATCATGACGTGCGGCTAGCACGGATATCCCTGACCCTCTTTCTCCACGTCTCCCTATTATTCATCGCCTCCGGCAGGTCTTCAGGGTTACATCCCGTATCATCACATAGCTGCTGTATGAATGTTCGAGCTGGTCGTCCTGCTTTTGATTGGTTATATGCGGGGGTCAACAGGAGCACATCACTTACGATCACGTCCTTGCTTCTCCAGCAGTGTCCGGCATGTCTGGTTCGTCTAGCTTGGATAGTTTTCATGATAGGTGGTAGGTGGCCGTACAGTTGGCGCCTTGTGGGGTGTTGCTGCCAGGACCTGTTCAATATTGCTCGCAGCATTCTTGTATAATTGCCGTCGAGCTTCTTCTCCAACCGTTTAGTCTGTGTCCAAGTAGTGCATCCATACAGCAGTATCGACACGACCGTAGCCTGGAAGAAACTGCGTTTCATTTTATCAGTCAGGTTTGATTTCCATATGATCGAAAGCCTATCGATAGCTGTCCATGCCTTCGTTAGCCGTGTGTCGATGTCTTTTTCGGTTGATGAGACGCTGCTTCCTAGGTAGGTAAATTTGTCAACCAGTCTCAGGGAGGTTCCGTACCCACAATTGACCTAAAATACTAAAATTGTGTGTGCAAGGATAAAGAGAGAGGGAGAGAGACATACAGACAGAGAGGTGGCAGTGGACGAACCAGCTGTAATATTTAAAATGCTTACCTCTGTTGCCAAATGAAGCCGTTTTTAAGTATCAGATGTATATATATTTTCTAATTTCATTCTTTATCTATGTCACCTTTTCATTTTTGGTCATATCGACCTGACCATTGTTTTCTGTGCGTATGTGTATGTCTGTGCATGTGTATGTGTGTGTATATGTATGCATGTGTGTGTAAGAATGCATGCCTGTGTCTATTCTAATGTTCAGCGATTTTAATTACCAGCGACATGTTCCGCTCATATGAATATTTGTATATTGCAATTTGAGCCAATAAACCCCTTAAATCATGAGGAATACATGTACAAAAAATAACATTAAAAATGTCTCTGTTCAATTGCCACCAGTGAACACGCTTCTCTATAAGGTGATCATTACTATCGATCGATCTATAGTTGAGCATATTGATTAAGAATAAAAGTCTTTAGAGACTCACGAAGTTAAACACATACTTTTTATGACGTGCTCTGATGAACACATTTCCATACAATGTTCTAAATCATGTGTACATTTTTTTGTTATCTGTCTATAGCATTGACAAAAAAAGTTAATTAAGTCTTGTTATAACAGAGAGTAAGTAATATTATATTAACTAAATTAATTTTTATTGGAACAGGAGACTTTATCGTATTAATACTTCTTAGTTCAGATATTCTACAGAATCCTTGCTTGTATATTTACTTGGGTCAATTCGATTTCGAGGCAGATTTAATTGGGTCAATTGTTAATAGAAAAACGTTTTCTTCTGGTTGGTTGGTTGGTTGGTTGGTTTGTTGGTTTTTATGGCATATCAACCTTTGTAGGTTATTTAACGCCGAATCAGTTTTATGTAAACAATTCTGTTTAGCCTGATTACACTTGTTTGCACACAATTAAATGTCAAAACAGTTTTATGTTAAACAATTCAGTTTAGTGAAAATACAGTTTCAATGTCAAAAAACAGTTCTATTTCAAACAATTCAGTTTAGCATAAGCACGCAGTTTAAATGTAAGTACGGTTTAATTGTCAAAAACATTTCTATTTCAAGCTACTCTGTTTAGTCAAACAGTTCAGTTTAGCATAAGTAAGCCGTTAGTTCTATTTAACCCATAGATAGGGCCCTATCAGGTGCTGCCACTCCGGGACAGAGTAGACTTGGGAGCAATGGAAATGAAGAGGTGCTCTGTATTCCCATAAGCCCAGCATTACTGGAACCTCACCATCAGATTGTTTACTGTCATATCCAGGACACTCATTAGGGGTGTCTTACCCCTCTGCAGAGGTGCAGTTAGTGTATTCTACAGCCCCAACCGATTGGGTAATTCTTCTCGTAATTCTAGTTAATAGCAGAATTACGAGGGTCAGTTGCAAGATTTGCTAGATTTCATTTTTTGTTTGTGGCAGATTTACGAGGGTCGATTTTTCTTAGTAACCAATTTGTTAGCGTTCATTGTCGTTGGTCGCAGATTTCCTAGTGTTAATTCTTGTTCGTAGTGAATTTGCTAGTATCAATTCTTTTTCGTAGCAGGTTTACAACATTTAGTTCTTGTTAATAGCGAATCTGCTAGGGTCAATTCTTTAAGTAGTAGATTTGCTAGTTAATTCTTGTGAGTAGCGGATTTGCCAGATTTAATTCTCGTTGGAAGCAGATTTGATAGAGTTATATAGTGTTAGTAACTGATTTGCTTAAGTCAATTTTTGTTACTAAGAGATTTGCCAGAGTTATCTTCTCATAACATCCGAAATGTGTTAAAGTGTCAAATGCTGAGGCTGTATTTACAACAACAAAACTGCATAATAAATGAAGCGTTTTCTTCAATACACTACCTTTATCATTCATCAAAATCTGTATTTACAACAACAAAACTGCATAATAAATGAAACTTTTTTTTAATACACTACCTTTATCATTCATCAAAGTCTGTATTTACCATGATAAAACGCACAATAAATGAACCGTTTTCTTCAATAACTAAGTAAAGGCCTCTTTTCCAAAAGCTACAACACTGAGGTGTTCGGGAGGCACTACTCCATTTCTTGAATTTTACCAATTTTTCCTTGATCCTTATCTTACATTATCAAATTCTCAATTATTAAACTATTATATTATCGATTTTTTAAATTATATTATTGAATTTTGAATTATTCAGTAAAGAATTATTGTACTGAATTATGGCATTATCTGATTAGTAAATTTTGAAATTAGTTAATAAAATTTTGAATTACTTAAGTGTGAATTATCATACTGCATAATGAGTTATTAAATGCTAAATTATGATACGATTAAATTTTGAAACTAAATTATCAAATTCTGAATTATCATATTATCAAATTGTAAATTATTATATTATTCGATTAGTAATTTTGAAAATACATAATTGAATTTTGAATTAAAGAATTATGGAGTAATAAATCTCTCAAAATATTTCTAATCACTAATTTTTAAGTTGTTTCTTATAGTATCAATGTGGTATGGTAATTAGTGTAGGAAAAACTTATTTCCATCTCAGCATTTCAGATATTAGTTTTCATCTAAAATTGTTCAAGTCATATACTCTCTGAGGTTATAAATAATGTTTTCTTCATCTCTTTTTTCAGTCTTTTTCTTCTTTTACAAGTTTATGGAAATCACCTAAACAAAATATCGTCGCAATTTTAGCTTTTTAAAAAAAAATTCAGAAATAAATTTATTTATTCCACTATTTTTTCATTCGGGATTTAAATCTATCAAAATCGGAACGTATGTTTGAGTGAAATGAAGAATTTAGTTCATTCTGAATATTCGAAGTGACGACTTCGTAATTCCAAACAGTCAGGACACTAAGAAAAATACGTTAAATAATTCGATAAAAAATATTCAAGATATAAATATACAAACTTATCAGATTTTAAACCTTAGGGATGATTTATTGTTGTATTTCTTAATTCTTTAAATTATATATATATATATATATATATATATATATATATTGATTACATTAGTTATTACTAATGTATATATATATATATATATATTGATTACATTAGTTATTACTTATATATATATATATATATATATATATCAGTATACACACACACACACACACACACACACACACACACACCCATATATATATATATATATATATATATATATGGGTGTAGTGTGAATTTGCGAGAGCTTTTTTGTATTTATTAAAGTCCATGCATATTTTTACGTATCTTCAGGGGGATATAATGTGGGGTATCAGTATGAATTCATAGTTTTAATGTTGTTTTGAAATTGCAGATCGGAATTTGCATATCTATGGCTTTGTATAAATCAAATTTTGAACATGCACCACCAAAACTTACGTACAAACTAAAACAAACATACACACCCACAAACATATATATATATATATATATATATATATATATATATATATATATATATATATATATATGTATTTGTTTACGTGTTTGTACGTTAAAACTTCATGTATCGATATTTGGATCTCTTAAATTAAAGATATAATTCAGACTGCTGGAAAAAATTGACAGGGATAGATATGATTTTGAACGTTTCGTAGATATTAGATTGAGGACAGGTTTTCGGTTAAAATTAAGGAAATAATATTGGAGATCTTGTTTTGAATGTTTCCCTAACTTTTTATTGATGACGCTATAAATTCTATCAGTATTCGTGAAAACATGCCAATTTATTTTATTAAGAAGCATTGCTGTATTTTAAAATTGACATTTCAGACGTGATAATACGGTGGGAGTTAGGTAATTGACCTAGGGGTTTTAGTAAAAAAAACTATTGTGGTGGTTGGGGCAATTTTATAAAGTTGTCATTTACTTAGTTGGCCTTAGATTGGCATTAGGCCAAAAACAAGACGCAGTTAACATGAGATAGATAGATAGATAGATAGAATATTTTCACTGGATAAAATACAAGTGTTTAGGAGGTACCCGTGGGGTAATGGTTATCGTCGTGGGAAATGGACACGGCGACACGAGTTCAAATCATGGACGAGACTGATTGCATTTCACATAGCACTAATACTCTTGGGAAATGTATGAATTCAATTATTCTCCCTCTAGCTATGGGTAAATAGTAGGGCAGACTGACTTCTTCAGCCTTGGTGGGGCAACTAGTCAAGGGTAAGGAAAACTCTGAATTCAAACCTGTTAAACTCCGCTTAAAAATTGACCTTGTGTCATATCCTGCCCGAGCGGAGATGTTGGTAAATAGGATAAAATACTTAGTGGTTTATTTAATGCCAAAGTCTGTTTAACAATTATTGTATTCAATTATGTCCTATATAAAAGTTGCCATAAAGTCAGAAGTACAATTTATTTACCATAAGTTTAGTAGGTTCATAAATTGATTGATAGTGTACTTAGATAGATAGATAGATAGATAGATAGATAGATTTTACTGCATTTCAAACGTTGTTGGTTTTTTTAATGCAAAATTCAGTTTAGTTTGGTTTTATGACATCAATCATTGTTGGTTATTTCAC
The DNA here is from genome assembly GCA_963585895.1 of Sepioteuthis lessoniana. Lineage (NCBI taxonomy): Eukaryota > Metazoa > Mollusca > Cephalopoda > Myopsida > Loliginidae > Sepioteuthis > Sepioteuthis lessoniana. The sequence continues at coordinate 54,643,815 of OY757936.1, forward strand.
GCCAAATATATAATTTGTAAACACATTTTGTAGATACACACAATTAAGGGATCTAACAGCCCTATTTGTAATAATTCAATTTGGCATAAATCAAATTTTAAAGTATTACAATGTATCACTAACAATTCAATTAAACATTCGACTTTTGTTAATATACAGTGAAATGATCAGTTCTATTTCAAACAATTCACTTTATCATAAGTCATTTGGTGCACTCAGTTTCAATGTCAAATAGTTCTATTTGACCCATAGATACGACCCTGTCAGGTGCTATAACCCCGAATCAGAGCGGGGCTCGAAGTAATTCACATTACAGAACGCTCCATAATTACTCGAGCCTCACTATCACGTTGTTTCGTGTTATATCCAGGACACTCGTTGGGAGGGTCTTACCCCTTTGCAGAGATGCAGTCCTTAATAGCTTCCGCCGACTGGGCTGCCAGTGTGGGTTTAATAAATATGGTATTCAATCATATTTCGTAAAAAAGTTGTCATTAAGTCAGAAGTACAACTTATTTATCATAAGATAGATAGATAGATAGATAGATAGATTAGTTTTACTGCATATCACGCCTTAGTGTGTTACTTTATGCTTAGTTCTTACAGTTGGCCACCCTGGTAATTAATAAAACAATCCATATTCCCTTTAACACGATGTAAGCTTGTTTTCTCGAAAGATCCTCGTATAGAAATCCAATTAACAATTTTCAGAGGTCGACTTCAAAATTGGTTCTCATTTTTTTTCTTTCTCTTACTTTGTTTTCCTTTCTTCTCCTTCTTTATAATATTCACTTGTTTGCCATCCTTCAATTGAAAATTTTTAGCTTCCATTTCTCCTTTCTTCCAGTTATCCTATCTTTGCTTCTGTCTTCCCATAATTCCTTTCAGTGGATGGATTATCTCTATTCGCGACAATATTACTTTATAATGACACTTTGTCAAAATCAGAGATAACTTCAGCTTTATACATAAATAATCCAGTTATCTATCTATCTATCTATCTATCTATCTATTAATCCGTACAGAAATATATATATATATGTGGGGGGGAGCGCGCGCGTGTATATATATATATATATAATTTAGAATGAAAAGGTTCACAAGTGAATTAGCTTTAAAACTGTATGCAAACAAATAAATTATGCTAAATTGAATTGTTTGAAATAGAGCTGATCATTTAACGGTATATAAATAAACGACTGGTGTTTAATTGAATTGTTGGTCTTACATAGCAATGCTGTAAACCATTTAAAATTTTTAACTTAAACTGAAATTAATTATTACAAATAGAACTGATTGATCGTTTAACTGAAAATATCTACAAAATATATATGTAAAAACATGATTTGGCATAAAATAACCACCAAAAGTTGATATGCCATCAAACCAAACCAAACTCCAAATAAATGAGTTCAGGGTTATTTAAAAATGTAATTAGCAAAACGTTTGCAAATCATGTTTTCAATATATTAATATAAACAGGATTTGACAGTAAACAACCTGTAATGTTTGATATGACATAAAACCAAATGAACCTACGAACAATCACCGTTTAATTAAAATGTTAGTGTTAGATAACAATACTTGAAACCATTTAATCGTGTTTGAACACATGAGCTCTTGCGTGTTTAAAATGTTACCTACAAAGTATTCGTTTAAAACTCATAAGTTTACTATAAGTAAAAATGTAATATAATGGCCGAAGGATTTCGTTTTATGCCTTTGGGTTTAGTTAGACTGAGAACCTTTCGGCTCAGTGCATGGGTTACTTAGGTGCCATATTAACACAGGTGTTCACACGCGCGCGCGGAGCGAACGTGTCACTCAGAGATGTCACAATATCCCAGATGGAAAACGGGGCTAGCAAGTGCGAATGACGTCAAGTACCGGAAGCGCGCGGACGATTTTGGGATTTTGAAAAAGTCAGTAGAGTTGAGACCTGCCTCGGGAGAAGACAGTTGACTTTCGCTTGCTCGCGGAGCCCTTGGGCAGGAATCGCACGAGATGGGTTGGGGTGGCAGATGAAAAAGCCAGAATTGAAAGAATGTTTATCTCTCTCCTTATGTCGAAGAACCTTTAAACTCAAAGGTAATATAAAATTTTCGTACCTGAACTGAGAAGTCGTAACGTGTTTTTCAAATTTCGAAATTCCTATGTTCTATCATTTATGGACATATGATGTACGTTTCACACATAGCCATATCATGGCTATGGCACAAAAAAAAAAATCTGGCATTAAATAAGTAAGAAAGCTTGATATGCCATAAAAACTAAGCAGTCAAACAATCAACCCGTATGTGTTTCTTACTTATTTTCCTGTCAGTTTTAATTAACTTTACCTAGATCAGATGCTCCAAAAAGCAGACATTCTTCAGACTTATCTTGAAATAATGACTTTTCGTGCGTATATGCCTGGAAATTACGCTAGTAAAGAAAATTTAAATCTTTTATCGTATAACACTTGATTGGGTTTCATTTCTCCATGTTTAGAATTCGCTTCGTGACGCATAATAGCAACAGGTTTTTCTTTTTTTCTTCTTTTTTTTGGGGGTTTGTTTTGTTTCGTTGTTTGATGGCACATAAACATTCGCGGGTTATTTTCTGAGAAAGGTAACCTTGTAGAATAACAGTCATCATCATCATCATGTCTCGCTGCCAGCACGGATTTCTCTGACCTTCTCTCGACACACGTCTCTTGCGTCCATCGCTCCCGGGAGGTCTTCCAGGCTATATTCTTTATCGGCAGAGAGCTACTCTATATTGGTTCTAGCTAGTCGTCTAAGATTTGCTCATCCATATGAAGGGGTCCATCGAAGAACATTGCTTATGAGTTCGTCCTTAATTCTTCAGCAGTGTCCCACATGTCTGGTTCATCTAACTTGGATAGTTTTCGTGATGGGTGGTAGGTGTCCGTACAGCTACTGCTTTGTAGGGTGTTTTCTACAAAATGCTTCTAATGAAAGTTTTCAGGTGAAAAGTTTCCGAAAAATCTTTCTCTGCTTGAAATCAGCTAAAGGTTTGCTTGAGAGGAATCAACAAGATATTTGATATATAGCAAGAGTTAATTAAAAATATTGGCGATTATACAATTGATTGAAATTAAGTCAATGTTAAATGATTCCTTATATATATATATATATATATAATTTTGTCATGAATATATGTCTTTCTAACCACATAAATCTTTGTATCTTACAGTATCTATTATAGTATTACATCTATACATCTTTTTTGTTACCGAATGATTAAAAAAAACGAGGTATTGTAACATTAACTTTTCAATAATGAGATACTCTTAGATTTGTCTGGCGATCAATATGAAATTAGATTCGAGTTAATTTAGCGACCGGAAACCGAGTAATGGGTACTGTTTTGGTATCGCAAGTAGAAAAATGTTCACATTTAAACAAATCATTACAAGTATCTCCCTTGTCTTTCCTTTTTTCAAAATCAAATCAAAACCGCTACAAGTAATACATTAGTGTCGCATTGAACAAATTAGAAGAAGCAGAATAGAATGTCTTCGTTGTGTTATGGCTAAAGCGCTGGACAGCCATCTTGAAGTAAACGAATTTGAACTCTATTCGCACAACTGCGTTCCTTTTCGGTTTGATACCCATGGTAAAAGCATAAACCTCTTATCCCGCAGGTATGGGTTAATGCAACGATTGTTAGCGCATTTAATAACCCATGAATGTTGATATGCCATAGGACACAGAAAACGTAACTATTTAATTAGTTACTTAAATTATATGTACTCTGTTTTATCTGAGTTAAAGGAGAGACCAAAATTATGGCTGCTTGCTTCAGGCTATATAACAATTTGGCTTGATCTGGTGTATTTACGAGAAACGCTAGATCATCTTTAACATTAAGTAATCCATGAAGGTTGATATGCCATTAAAAACTAAGACACCAGACGGAACAGTTTATATTATTATCTGTTTGTTTTTGTTTGGTTATAAATTTTGATTTTTAGAAAAAGCAAAATAATTAGGAAATAATGATAATTATTAATATTCTCTTTTTGAGATTTTATCATGGGAGATTCCCATAGCCTTGCGGCTAAAGTGCTGGATTATGACATTATAGGGAGTGAGTTCGAGATCCAGTCAGGGTATCAAGTTCACTTTTGGTCTAATGCTCGTGGGAAATTTATGAAACTTTTTATTCACTCCAGCTATGGGTTAAATAATACTATTACAGTTCTTCTACAAGAATGGCTTTGGAATTAAATAACTGTTGTGACCCCGGAAAGGGTCACTAATGAAAACACAAACACGGATATTAGATAACAGATTATATTATACAAGAAAGATAGAGTTACATAGAAAAGGTAAGAAGTCTCGGACTGTTCGGTTAACACCGATATTGATCTGCCCTTCTGGCCGCGAAATCTCTGTACTAATAACTGTGAGAAGAGTCCATTATAGTAAAATGGGTAAGGTTCCTACAACAAAAACCCATGAAGGTTGATATGCCATTTAACAAAGAAACCACATCAAACCAAGCTATGGGTTTAAGAGTTCGATTACTGTTCTTATACAAGAATGGCTTTGACATTAAATAACCCATAAAAGTTGATATGCCATCAAACAAAGAAACCAAATTAAACCAAGCAATGGGTTAAATAATCAAACTTCTGTTCTTCTACGAGGACGGCTTAGAAAATGAATTACCCACGAAGATTGATATGTCATTAAACAATGAAACTACACCAAACCAAGCTATGGTTTAAATAGTAACACTTCTGTTTTTCTAAAAGAATGACTTCGGCACCAAATAACCCACAAAGGTTGATATGGCATTAGAGGTGCCCATGGTGTAATGGTTATCGTCGTAGGAAATGAATACGGCGACACGAGTTCAAATCCTGGACGAGACTGATAGCATTTCACATAGCACTAATACCCTTGGGAAAAGTATGAATCCAATTATTCTCCCTCCAGCTATTAGTAAATAGTGGGGCAGACTGGGTTCTTCAGCCTTGGGGAGGCAACTATTCCAGGAGAAAGAAAACTCTAAATTCAAAACTGTTAAACTCCGCTTGAAAATTTGATCTTGTGTCATATCCTGTCCGAGCGGAGAGGTTGGCAAAGATGGATATGGCATTAGAGGTGAAAATACTAAACTGAACCATGATTTATCTTCTATATAGAAATAAATAAATGAACAGGGAATTAGGTAAGTCTTTCCAATTCTTTTTTTTTTTTTGCTATGTTTTTTTAATTGCTTGTGTTTTAATTTCTCAATGATTGTTTTTTTTTCGAGGGGAAATTCTCTTTCGTTAAATATTAAATTAAGATCCTCTTCTAAGTAAACATAAACACGTTAAATAAATGAGTAAATAAATGAATGAATTAATTAATTTAATTAAATCAAATATATCAAAGTATACAAACCAGTTTTACCGGAGGCGTTCATGGCGTAGCAGTTATCGTGGTGGGAAATGGCCTCTGCGGGACCAGTTCAAAAACTGGACGTGCCAGTAGCCGTTTAATATCGTGTTATATTAATAGGAAAGATTATGAATCCAACTAGCTTCCTCCAGATATGAGTAAATAGTAGGACAGACTGAGCTCTTTGACCTTGGTATGGTAGTCGGTCTATGAGAAGAAAAACTTTGAATTCAAACCAGTTGTATGTATTTACCAACCCCTGGATGTGAAAAGGGGACAATTTTTAAGTAGAGTTTAATAGGTTTGGATTCATAGTTTTCCTTCTTCTTGACTTGCTGTGTAGGCTCCTAATTTCGACAAGAAACAAGTGAAGAAGGCTGAAGGACGCATCGGCTGAACTGTTCGGAATATAACCATAAAAATGAAGACAATAGTCCAAATGATAAATGATAAAAATCATCAAATTTCATCTAAAAGATTTTGACAATGATTTAAATCAGTGGTAAACCTCTTTAAAATTGGCCTTGTGTCACATTCTGTTCGTGACAGAGGGGTTAGGTAAATACAAATTCTAAGAAAGTCTTCTGATGGAACTGGAGTGATTATTGTTACAGCAAACACGGATACGTCACTAACTGGGTGATCCCTCATTTGAAACTGTCTTTGTCCCCTATCCTGGAATGTTGTTGCTTAACCTTTACCTTTCCAACAAATTCGTATAATATTTGCAATTCATTACTTCCGAAGAGGCTTGGTGGTGAAATGTTTATTAGCAAGAAAAGAAGTGTGAATGACTGTATGAGGCTTTACTATTATCGAAATGGGTGTTGGAATAATGCAGGGGCACCGCGGAGAAGTCTATGGTATTTTTCAACACCACCAGTCGTCTCTTTTCAAATCCACCAGGTAAAGATTTCGACTCCGAACCTTAGACCAGGAAGTGCTCTTCTCTGTCAGCAGGAACCTATTCTACCATTCTTTCTAAGACGAGAATGTCTGTTATATTCATAACTGGTCTTTAGATTTCTCTGCAATATTCTAGGAAATTCCATCCCACCCGAGAAGAAGGAAGAACATCGTCACTTCCTGTTCTTTTGTCTCTTTTTCTGCGGGTAGCCTCATGCCTATATATATATATATATATATATATATATATATATATATATATATATATATGTGTGTGTGTGTGTGTGTGTGTGTGTGTTATTCGGTCCAGTTAAAACGGAGTTGGTAGTAATTCCATCAGGATCTGAAGAAGTCCTGTTATTTTTGGTGTTTTTGATTTATATCAAAACCCCAAACAGGATGGAAATAAATCTATAATCCTAATGTGACCGGTTTTTGTTTTTTTCTCTTAAAGATATATATATATATATATATATATATATATATATATATATACGCACACACACACACACACACACACACATATATATATATATATATATATATATATATATATATATATATATATATATACTTTTTTTCTTAATCCAATGTCACATTATATTTAAGAAGTATAGGTTCAGGTCCAATTGCATTCCTTTTTCTCTAATACGCTTTAGGTTCGGTAAATAGGAATTTTACTGTTAAATGCACTGATAGTCCCCACTCCCGGACAAAGCAGGGTAGCCCTATAGTATCCATATATATATATATATATATATATATATATATATATATATATATATATGTGTGTGTGTGTGTGTGTGTGTGCATGAGTGAGTATTAATAATTCGTTTAGTCTATATTTATTAATATATGTCTATCTATCTACTCTCATCATAGTTGAAATATTTATCAATTTATCTCTTTTTGTGCTTAAATTTTCTTTATTCGTCTTTACGGTGATCATTTCTCCCCCAGGGCCACAACAGGGTAATAAGGACTAAAAATAAAGCGTCTAAAATATTCAGTCGATTAAATTCCTGTTAACGAAACCAATGAACATTATTCATTCGAGTAATGATTCGAACAAATCTAAAATTGAAAAGGAAAAAATAGAGAAGAAAACAAATGCACAAATTAGTCTCAGTGATTAGAAACAGTTGTTTTAGATTCTGCAGCTGTTTACTGTATAGAAATTTAATTATCAAATTTACTGAGCCCAAATAAAGTCACAGAAGAAACGAAAAATGGGTCTGAATGTTTTATCTATTTAATTCAATGGCACACAAACGTGTCTAGGGTTACTTTATTCATCAAGGAAGGTTGGTTGGGTTTGGATGAGTTTTATGGCATATCAAATATTATTGATTATTAAATGCCAAATCCTCTATATACATATATATGAAATATATATGATTTGGTTTGGTTTGATTTTATAGTATATCATTCATTTTAGGTTATTTAATGTCAAATATTCTTTATACATATATATCAAATATATATGATTTGGTTTGGTTGGATTTTATGGAATATCAACCATTATTGGTTATTTAATGCCAAATCCTCTTTATACATATGTATTAAACATAATATATATATAATATATATAAAATATGATATTAAATAGATAAGATTTGGTTGGGTTGGATTTTATGCCATATCAACTATTTTAGGTTATTTAATGCCAAATCCTCTTTATACATATATATTAGATATATATGATTTGGTTTGGTTTGATTTTATAGTATATCATTCATTTTAGGTTATTCAATCTCAGATCCTCTTTATACATATATATCAAATATATATGATTTGGTTTGGTTGGATTTTATGGCATATCACCCATTATTGGTTATTTAATGCCACATCCCCTTTATACATATGTACTGAATATACAGGAATTGATTCGGTTGATTTTATGGCATATCAACCATTGTAGGTTATTTCATGCCATATCCTCTTTTTACGTATAACGTATTATTTGTAAACGCAGAGTTTGTCGAAAACATTTTTAATCGAACCATTTCTCATTTGTTTGAACACAGTGAAATGGGTATAATATGATTTATTAGGCAATAGTTTGTCTGGCCCAGTCGGCTTGAGCCGGAGAATACATAGACTACATCTCTGCAGAATGGTAAGACTCCTCTAACGAGTATCCTGGATATGACATTAAACAATCTGATTGTGGCACTCTAGTAATGCTAGAGTTTGGGGAATGTGGAATATCCCTTTATATCCATCGCTCTCAGGTTCACTTTAGCTTGCAGTGGTCCTATCTAGGGGTCAAATAAACCTAAACTGAGAACTTATGCGAAACTGAATTGTATGAAAGAGAACAGTTTTGAAGTTTTAACTGCGTACTTATACTAAACTGTATTGTTTGAAATAGAACTGTTTATATGTATAAAAATGGATTTGGCATTAAATAACCTACAATGGTTGATATGCCATAAAACGCAAACAAACAATCAATAGGTTTTGTGTGTGTGTGCGTGTGTGTGTGTGTGTGTGTGTCCTCGTTGTGTAATAGTTAAAGCGATGGATTCTGGAATCGTAGTAAGCGAGGTCGTACTCCAGTCGTGCTTTTACGTTCACTTTCGGGCAAATACCCTTGGGAAATGTATGAAACCCCTTATCCTTCCAGCTATGCGTTAAATAGTACCACTATTCAAGGAAAATGACTTTGGCATTAAATAACCTACAAAGGTTGATATGCCATTAAACAAAGAAACCAAACCAATCAATAGTTTTTTTGGTAATCTTATTTTTGAATTCTTCAAAGCTAATTTGTTTGCACACAAGTATTATTATTATTTGCAGACGGTTAAATGGTTAAAATATTCTAATCCGAAAAATCTCAATTTAGTATTTCAAATGTTTTCATCAAAAATAGTGTTGGGTATCACCTACCTTCCCGACATAATAAGCAGTTCCATCTGCCGCATATGGCAGTAGCAAAGATCAGTCTAGATCAGTCTGAGACAAGTCTACGTTTACGAGTCTGAAGAGCGTTTCCTATTGTTGAAGTATATCCTTACTCTATCACTAATCCTATGTTCCTACTACTAACAGTCTCTCTCTTGTAAATACTCTTTGCTGTAAATATAACTATTTCCTCACATATCGTGATTTGTCTATTTATTACTGTAATATAATATGACGCAGGTGTCCACGCGCACGCGGGGCGGACGTGTCATTCAGAGATGTCAAAATAAAAATCCCAGATAGGAGGATGTGAATGACGTCATGCACCAGAAGCGCGCGGAGGATTTTGGGAGAGTCAGTTAGTTGAGTTCTGCCTCGGGAGAAGACGGTTGGCTTTCGCTTGCTCGCCAAAGCCAGGCCAGTGGCCTTGTGGCGGGTGCCGCACGTGTTGGGTTGCGGGGGGCAGATGGAAAAGTCATCATAGAAAGATTTTGCATCTCTCTTCCTCATGTCGAAACCTTTAACTCAAAGGTAATAAAAGGTTTCTTACCTGAACTAAGACGTCGTTACGTGTTTTTCGTGTTCCGGGATTCCTAGGTTTGGTTTGGTTTCTTTCTTTAATGACATATCAACCTTTAAAGGTTATTTAATGCCAAAGCCATTCTCCTCGAAGAACAGTAGTGGTACTATTTATCCCATAGGTGGGAGGATAAGAGGGGTCCATACCTTTCCCAAGGGTATTTGCCCGAAAGTGAACGTAATAGCGCGACTGGAGTACGAACTCGCGTATTACGATTCCGCAGTCCATCGCTTTAACCATTACACCACGAGGACACCCCCAGGATTCCTAGCTTCTATATATATCTGTAATGAACATTCTATGTACGTTTTCGCATATCTGTATCCGGCAATGACACATTACTTCTACCTGTGTTCACTAACCAGAATACAACAAATAGTTTAATTAATTTAAGTATTCCTATGTATTACTAACAATTCAATTGAGGCACACAGTTAAAGAGTTTCAAGTAATATAAATCAGCTCTAATAATTCTGTTCCTCATTATTAATTCGTAAGCACAAAATTTAATTGTTCCAAGTATTCCTATGTATCACTAACAATTCAATTAAACATTAGTCATTTATTTACACACAGTTATATAGTCAAAGAGTTTTATATCTCGGAATTCTATTTTGCATAAGTCGTTTGTTTGCACACAGTTTAAATATCAAACAGTTCTATTTGACTCATCGATAGAACCCTATGAGGTGCAACAACTGCAGGCCAGAGTGGACCTGGGAGTGATGGCAATAAAGGGGGTCTTTCCCTTCTGAAGCAATGCAGTCGGTGTATTGTACAGCCCCAGTCAACTGGGTTCTAGCGGTGAGGGTTCGATTTCTTTGCTTGATATCATATCACATTAAAGACAAAGCCTTTCTTGTAGAGGACAAGTTGTGGCATTTTTAACCTTTATCTGGAAGCATAAGGGGGTTCATAGTGTTCCCTTGGGTATTAGTCTGAATGTGAACGTAATTAAAATCGAACACATTGAGAACGATGTCTCAGTCAACCGCATTAGCTCCTACACCATGAGGATTTTTTCTAGGGGTTAGAGAATCGTGTACTTTATAAATTAATATTTACATTTTTGTATTGTACTTTGTTAGGAGTATTTTTGCATGGTTATATGATATCAAGTATTTCTATCTAATAAGGCAACTGTGCAGTTTCAAGAATATATATCTCTTAGCCTAATGAGTAGAGTGTTCGCCAAAGATCCGGGAGACAGCGCTTCAATTCCCTGGTCGAGTCATACCAAAGACTCAAAAATGGTATTTGATGCCGCCTTGTTTAACACTCAGCATTATAATGTAAGGATCAAGGGTAAAGTGGAGTCATCCAGTGAATGAAGTAGCTCCCTCCCTTACACCTCAGTGTAGTAGCTATTTAAAAGGGAGCTTTCGGGCCACCCTCGACTAAGGTCGCTAACTTTACTTTTTTGTAAGGTAAGGATCAAGTGTCAAGTGGAGTAATCCAGGGAATGGAGTAGCACCCTCTCCTACACCTCGGTGTAGTAGCTATTGAAAAGGGAGCCTTCGGGTCACCCTCGACTAAGGTCGCCAACTTCACTCTGTACTAATAATTATATGGTTTCTTCTCTCAAAAGAATGCGAAAGCAATATAATAATGACGCAAAACAACCGGAAGTTGATGCACAAGAAAGGAAACGTTCAAATAGCCAGTAGGGATGCTGATCTAAAAATATATGACAGACTCTTTTTTCTAATTGTTCTTAACATGTCAAAGCCAACAAAACTGGTCTCTTTTAAGTTTGATTGAATGGTTCGGAGATTCTGACGGCATGTCGACCAGACTTGGCTTATTTCATGCCTAAAGGGCAGAGAATAATGTATGTTGTACGTCTATATTAACTCTTTTGTAGTTAGCTGTTTTAACGATGTGTAAAATCGTCAGTTGGTTGGTTGGATTTTACGGCATGAATCTTGTACGTTATTTTATACCCTAGCCTGATTTATATATGATTAGTTTGTGGATATTTTGTCGGTAACATTTTTAAACGAACAAGAGCTCATTAGTTTGCACACGGCAAGATGTTTTCAAGTATTTCCAAAACTAATAGATCTATTTCCATGCAGTTAAATAATTTCAAGAATTAATATCTAATAATAATATTTCAATTTAATATTACTTATTTGATTGCACACAATTAAATGGTTACAAGTGAAATAAATGATTAAACCGTTGTATTTGACCCATAAATCTGACCTTAACCGGCACTACAACTCTGGGACCGAGTGGAACTGGAAGTAATGACAATGAGCGCTTCTTATACATTCCCTTAAGTCCTACAACTTTAGTCGCACAGTTATGGTTTTGTGTCATATCTTGGAGACTCGATGATGAGACGGTGGTCTGATCTTTCTGCAGAGGTGCAGTCGGCGTATTTTTACAGCCTCAGCCATCTAGGCTGTAGTCACATCTTAAATATAAAATTGGTTTAGTTTCTTTGCATATCAAATATTCTGGGTTATTTTATGACAAAATAGCCATGTAGTTGGTTGGTTGATTGGTTTGCGGTTGGTTTGTTGGTTGGTTGTGGTTGGGTAGTTTGGTTTTACTGCGTATCAACCCCTTTTCTGGTGATTTAAGCCAAAGTAAGTCATTTTGATAAAAGTTTCAAACCTTTTAGTTTAGTATAAGTATATTTTTTTTGTTTACACACCGTTGAATATCAAAACAGTTCTATTTCAAAGAATTCACTTTAGCGTAATTACGCAGTTTAAACATAGACAAATGTAAAAACGGTTCATTTCAAACAATTCTGTTTAACGTAATTACACTGTTTAGTTCAATTTGAGACTTAGATAAGACCTTATCAAGAGCTACTACCGCAGTACATAGTGAACCTGGGAGTGATGGCAATAAAGAGGTTGTCCACATTCCCCAAAGCTCTAGAATTACTGAAGCCTTATCATCAGATAGTTTAATGTCATATACCGGACATTCGTTGTGAGTGGTCTTACCCCGCTGCAGAGATGCAATTGGTGTAGACTGTAGCCCCAGTAAACTGGACCACCTTGTAGATGAACAATTGTTGAAATTTCTATGACAAAGCAGGGAAGATAAGTGATTTCATGCCTATCCCAAAGGTATTCGTCCGAAAGTGAACGTAATAGTTCGACGTGAGTTCGAACTTACTTCCTACGACGTTGCAGTTCAGATCGTCAACCACTTTGCTACGTATGAAATTGTGTTGCTTTTAAGAATAGCTGTCAGATGAATCAAATTAAATATATGCAACTGACATTAATAAGCTATCTTTTTTATTCTCATAATTACATTTCTATGCATTGATTACCCGACAGAATTATTTGATTAATCGATACTGGCAACTTATAAGTCAGTAAGTTCATCGATAGATAAAACAGTAAAATTGACAGGAAACCTTCTCATTTGAAAAGCTATTAAAGTTTAAAGCAACGTCAGTTGATGCATTTGTGGCAAGATCCTTTCTTATTGGTTGCAATCCAGTCCGCGGTGTGGTTAGCATATGTCAATTGCACTACTGGATGGGGGTAAGACACTAAACTGCATCTGATGGGTCAAATAGAACTTAGAACTTTGACTTGTCCATAAGAAATACTACTACTATGGGACAGAGTGAAAATGAAAGTAATAGCAATGAGTCCTGGGAATTAAACTGTACTGTATCTGATGGTGAGACTCGATCCCTTGAACTTTATGGAATGTGGGGTATCCTTTCAGAGCCAAGTCAACTCTGACCAGAATTAGTACTACCTGTTAGGGACCTAACTAGTGGTAAAAAAATTAATTTTTTTCTATACTTGTGACCATTTAACTATGTGCAAATAAATGAATAAAGTTGAGTAGAATTATCATGTTTACCAACCCCTCCGCTCGGGCAGGATATGACACAAGGTCAATTTTTAAACTGAGTTTAACGGGTTTGAATTAAGAGTTTTCCTTCTCCTAGACTAGTTGCCTTACCAATGCTGAAGAACCTAGTCTGCCCAACTATTTACCCATAGATGGGGGGAGAATAATTGGATTCATACATTATTAGTGCTTTGTGAAATGCAATCAGTCTCGTCCAAGATTTGAACTCGTGTCGCCGTGTCAATTTCCTGAGACGATAGCCATTTCACCACGGGTACCAGTCACTTGAGAAAATTATTAATGTAAAAAACAATAGATGAAACCATTTAATTGTGTGCAAATGAAACTATTTGTAGCAGATTGCAATACTTGAAACTATGGAGCTATGTGCAAAGAAATGATTAATACCAAATAGAAATATTAGTATTAGATAGCAATACTTGAAAATATTTAACTGTGTGCAAACAAAGCAACACTGGGTCATTTAACTGTAATGTTATCTACAAACTATTCGTTTACATATTATGTACATGTAAAGGTGTTTTTTACGAACTTTAAATATACTACAATTTCAAAGATAATGTAATTCGCTCAGGGATTTAAAAAAACAAGGGATTCGACGCAAAACAGACGCAAAACAACGGATCTCTATAATAAAACATTTATTTTAATTTGACATTGAAGAATAAAAGAAAAGGGAAAGATGAAAACATATTCCAAATCAGTGAAAGTATTCATAAACAAAAATAAGTGAAACCAAACATTTACATATGTAATATAATGGCCGAGGGATTTCGTTTTATATATCTTGCCTTTGGGCTTAGTTAGGTTGAGAACCTTTCGGCTCAGTGCATAGGTTAGGTTGGTACAAACTTGAGCGCAGGTGATGACGCGCGCGCAGGGGGGATGTGTCGTTCACAGATGTCAAAATAAAAATCCCTGATAGAAAGGTTGACCAGTGGATGTGAATGACGTCAGGCACCGGAAGCGCGCGCCGAGGATTTTGGGGGATTTGAAAGAAGTCAGTTGAGTTGAGTCTTGCGGTTCAAAGAAGAAGGGTGACTTTTGCTTGCTCACCGAGGCCTTGTGGCGGGTGCCGCATGCGTTGTCGGGTGCAGATGGAAAAGCCAGCATAGAAAGATTGTGCCTCTTTCCTTATGTCGAAGAACCTTTAAATTCAAAGGTAATAAAATGTTTCGTACCTGAACTAAGACGTCGTAAGTGTTTTTCGTGTTTCAGGATTCCTACGTTCTATGTATATATGTTATGAACATTCTATATACGTTTTACACATACAATATGATTAAACTACAAAGGCACTTTTCAGCCTTGATGAAAGTTTATTCAAAATTTCAGTTCGCTGAAGAGTATACTTGTCGTCAATTAGGGTGGGGGGTTGACGCTATATATTTTGTTTCTTCGATGTCAGCAAACTTCAGTCCTAAACTCCGTTTTGCCACTTCTTAATTCATGTTGTCAGTTATTTTCTTGCAGATTTCTTCTCTTTTCTTTAGTTTCATTATTCTTTTTTTCTTTCTTCCTTTTTCTTTGTGTGCAAAAAATGATTTATTTTAAATTGAATTGTCAGAAATAGAACTACTAGATCATTTAAGTATATCTAAACAAATCACTGATGTTTAATTGAAATTATTAGTAATACTTAGCAATACTTATAAACATTTAATTGTGTACAAACGAGTAAGTTTTATTGAATAGCGCTAAATAGCGGTAATTAGCAATAAGTTTTACCCCTTCACAGTGTGCCAAAAAAGCATTAATATTGGATGGAATTATAAGGGTTAAAAACAATAATTGTAACTGTTGAACTCTGTAGAAAAAATAGCAATAGTTTTGTCCAAAAAAAAATTAATTCAAACTCATTTAAAAATGAAATAACCAGCAAACTATCTTTTCAAACAAATGACTAATATTAAATTGTTGCTTATATAGCAATACTTGAAATCACTTCTTCATTGTATGCGAATTAATGAACTCAGGCTCGTTTAAAAATCTTATCAACTTTGCATTAAATAACCTATAAGGGTTGATATGCCATAAAACCAAACCAACCCTACTTAAATTTTACGACAGCGTTTTATTTTTGATAATGACCGCCTTATAACACGGGTGTTATATAGTTCAATACTACTTATGAATAAATGTCCTAAACTTTAATAAAGGAACATCCTTTATTTTCAATTGTGTATATCCTGCAACCTCGATTTAATATGGTCTAGTACTACACACCCATAATTAGCCAAGAATGTGGGTATTCCTTGTAACTTGAAGGTCAACGTGTTGACCGTCGATATCGTAATTACCGGGTTCGATCTCCAGTCACTCAATTATGCTTACATTCTAGCTATTATCCTTGGGAAAGGTATGAACCCACTTATAACCCCCAGCTGTGTATTCATTATCACAACTACTGTTTTCGTACGATGGTGACTTTGAGATTAAGTAAGCCATAAAGTTTTATAAGCCACGAAAAAAAGAAACAAAATCGCCACTTTACTAAAAGAAATACTAATACTTATATATTAATTATGACGATTCTATAACCCCTTTCTAATGTGGAGTGAGTGAAAAAAAATGTAAAATTGGCGACCATAGTAACGGGCGAACCGAAAGCTACCTTTTCAATAGTTACTCCACCGCGGTATACAGGAGGTGCTACTCCTTTTCCTGGATTGCTCCGAATAACCCAGCTACTATATATATATATATATATATATATATATATATATATATAAAAGTACATATCAATGGTAAACATTGATTTGTCGTTTATCTGCTGAGTATTGAGCAAGGAAGTAACAAGTACTATTTTTGAATCTTTGGTATGAGTAAACCTGTGATTGAACCTCGGTCTCCCGGACCATTAGGCGAATATTCTACCCACTAGGCCAATGGGCAGTGAGTGCTGCTAGTATATACAATTGGGATTGTCTCTCACTGTCCTCTATTGATAACTAAGTTGTCTTATGTAAAGTTACTTATTTTTTATGCATACTTACTGTTTCTGGAAATGTTTTCAGTATATTGTTGTTCGTAATTAGGGGAGTAATCATCGAGAAGAGGTCTCTAAAAATAAACAATGACAATCATGAAGCCAGATTGTTACACATGTTTTGGTGCCAATCTTGGATATTCTTTTGACCTCTCTTTTACTTTTACTTTTTTTTTTTTTTTTGGTATGGTTGTATTTTAAAAGTTTTCCAGACCTTATTATCCAAAAATGCAGATATCGCGTTAAAATTGGTGGATCCATAAATGGACTTTGTTTCCTGTTCATATAACATTACATTATCATTTTCTAAAATCTGGACAGTAAGGCGTCGTAATTTTTGTCATTTGCGTAAACCGACATTTTTTTAACACTACGAGACACTAGAATTACCAAAATAACATCCGCCCAGAAAACTGGTGATTGATACAAGAAATACTAGGATAATAAGGGTTTGTAAAAAATAGAGAAAAAAAACCCGTGATATAATTTCTAATTCTCTGGGTTATGATAGTGAGAATTCGTATTGAAGCTGCTACGATTCTGTGCGTGGTGAATCGAATATTGATTAAAGAGAAACGTGTTTCTTGCATTTACTTTGATTCGTTGAGTTCCAAACCTCTCAAGGAAAAAAACGTTTTATTTTTATATAAAAAAATGTATTCATTTGTTTCAGTTTAAAAAACAAAGCGATATCTATAATGCAATCTATTTCAAAGAAGACAGTTATCATAAATCAACCCTGGGCAATATATATATATATATATATACAGTGGCAGGGTTATTCGGAATTTCCTGGGGGAAAAAAAAACTACATATATTAAAACACGGTTGAAATATACACTTTAATATATTTCTTTCCTAGTACCAAATATGAAGGGACTGATTTAAGATGAGTCACGCCTTAAGCGTTGGTTCCCGTCAGAATGGTGAAATTAAGTTGTCACAAGCCTTTTCAGTACAAAGATGAGTGACCACCTATGAACAGGAGGTACTCTATGTATCCAAACTTATTGATTGTTTGGTTTAACAGCATGTCATCATGTCTAAGGTTATTTTATGCCTAGTGGTTAAGAAATAGCGTTCATTAGACATTTATATTTACATTAATCAGGTTTTTCTTAAGACGAGGTTTTGTTAGGTTATTTAGTTTAATGGCATCTCAACTCTTGATTGTTAATTTATGCCAAATCATGTCATTCACACACACACACACACACACACACACACACACACACACACACATTTTAAATATCACTATTTAACACTGGTAATTCTATTTAATATTGATCGTTTGTTTACGTACAGTTAAATGGTTTCAAGTATGGTAAAAGACAACTGTCCTATTTTGCCAATAGATGGTAACCTAACAGGTATTTATATTCTGCGCCAGAGAGGACATGGAAATAATTCGAATGAAGATGTATTCCACATTCTCCAAATATTCAGAACTGGAGCCTCACCATTCGATAGCTGTACGAAACTCAGTCAATTGGGTCTGTTGAATACGTCGTAGAGGCGTAAGACCCCCACCCGACAAATCTTCTGGACATGACATTAAACTGCATCTTATAGTCCCGGTATTTTGGAGAATATGGAGTAACACTTCATTATTATCACTCCTAGGTCTACTTTGAGTGGTAGGATCTGTTTGTAGTCCCAAGTCGAATAAAGATATTTAATCAGTTTCTATATTTGAAATCATAAAACTGTGTGCAAACAAATGACAGTCAAATTGAATTATTAATATTATAAAGGTGTACTTAAAACCTTTATCAGTATGCAAATAAAGCTATAAGTGTTAGATAGCAGTGCTTGAAACGATTTTACTACGTGTAAACAAGTGGGCTTTTGTTCGTTTAAAAGATGTTATTTGCAAATTACCTATATTTACTATATACATGTATAAAGACGAGACTAGACGAGACTGACAGCATTTCACATAGCACTAGTACCCTTGGGAAAGGTATGAATCCAATTATTCTCCCTCCAGCTATGGGTAAATAGTAGGGCAGACTAGGTTCTTCAGCCTTGGTGAGGCAACTAGTCTAGGCGAAGGAAAACTCTGAATTCAAACCTGTTAAACTCCGCTTAAAAACTGACCTTGTGCCATATGCAGCCTGAACGGAGGAGTTGGTAAATATGGATAATGGATTCCGAACTCTCGTAGTCTGTTAAATAATTTGAAAGTTTTTAAATAAATATTCTATCTACATAATTTGGTAGTTTTGTTTCACGTACTGTTACTCTTTTGGAGTCAACTTTGACTGTACGTAATATTTTGTAGAATGTGCTATATCTGTTAAAAACAAAGGCATCTTTATATTTATCAAAGCATTTAGAGTTATATCTGTTGAAGTTGTAACTTATTTTCAATTACAGTTTTTTAAGAGGAGGATATCGGTAGTAGTGATCGAACTATCAATTACATTGATAAACTATATAAGAAAAAAATTGATTGATATTTAGGTAGATAGTAGACAGAAAGATAGATTGATAGATAGATAGATGAAATTAAAATAATAATGGCAATGAGTCATGAGGTAATCATTTCCATTTTTTAGATGAGGTCTTAAATTCCAGAAAAACAAAATTGCAAAAAAAAGGTCATCTTCTTCGGAGACAAAAATGAACAAATAGATAGTTTATGAATCACAGGTACTTTGATAAATATGGATGTAAAATAAACAACAACAAAAACAGCAATAATAATAATAATAATAATAATAATAATAATAATGTGCAGGAAATTTCAATTCGACCAAACAAACAAATGGTATATGCACAACCCGGCACCTGTCCTAGAAAATGACTCGCATAAACACCTATGGTACTTTAGCATACAAACGGATCACCTAATCCCGGCCAGAAGACCAGACTTCATAATAATAAAAAAAAAAGAAGAAAATCTGTAAAATTGTTGATTTTGATGTCCCGGTGAAAGTGAAAAGAAGGATAAGTACCTCGACCTTGCTAGAGAATTAAAAAAGCTGTGGAAGATGAAAGTAATGCTTGTGCCAAATGTGATTGGTACGTTAGGCACAATCACTGTAGGATTATTAAAAGGCCTGGAGGACTTGGAAATTGGCGGACGGGTAGAGACTATCCAAACGACAGCATTGCTAAGAACGGCCAGAATCCTGAGACGAGTCCTGGAGACTTGAGGAGACTTGCTGTCACTCAAACTCCAGTGAAAAACCATCAGCTGACACTGATTTAAGAAACTATTAAGGAGTAAATAATAATAATAATAATAATAATAATAATAATAATAATAATAATTATAATAATAATAATAAATCTCCACAATAAAAAAAAGAGCAAGACATGATTAATCGACTAATGGAAAGATACGGAAAGTTTGACAGGAAGGAAGGCAGCTCAGATGGCTCTTTGTTAAAATAAAAAAATGAAACAACATTTGCCTGAAATGTTAAGGAAATGGCGTGTGTGCCTCTTACTAGATTGAAGGCACGTTTGGTGGACATTGGTTAAATTGATGGATGTTAAAAAGGTAGGCATATATATATAGATATATATATATATATGAAATAATGCACTTACAGTAACAGAGCCAAAAAGAGGCAGATAGATTGATCGATAAATATATTGATTGGTCAATAGATAAATAGATCGATAAATAGAGACCAAAACAGAATTTAATCAAATAGAAATATAGACACATAAAAAATAGATATTAATTAATCACGATACTCTGACATTAACACACACACACACACACACACACACACATATATATATATATATATATATATATATATATATAGCAGATAGAGATAAGGTGTTTATACCTTTCCGTTCCTTGTCGGAAAGTGAACGACGGAATTCGAACTCACTGCGATATCGCAATACAGCATATTAGCCACAACGCCGTAAGGACGTACCAGAAGGGAAATGGGCGCCGCAGAGAATGTATTGACCAATCCCTTTCTCCACGAGAAAGTTGGTTCCCTGAGTCCTTAGATTAATCGACATTCGTGTGTTAGTTACTGTCAAAACCTACGATGCAAAACAGCTGTGATATTTATAGAAACATAGATACATAAACAAATAGATATTAATTAATTAGGATACTCTACAAGTAACACACACACACACACACACACATATATATATATATATATATATATATATGAGAGAGAGAGAGAGAAAATGAGAGCGAATGATTGACTGATAAAGAGCAAAAGATAGATTAATACAGAGATAAGAATTATCTACGATACATAGTCCGACATCTAAACGAATTGCAAGTTCGAGCGACATGCAGCAAAAATGGAGATTAAATACGATGCTTAGATATCGACTTGATTATCTATCTATCTATCTACATGGACCCCCACATATGGCCAAGCAAAAGCAGGACGACCAGCCCGAACTTACATACAGCAGCTATGTGAGGACACAGGATGTAACCCAGAAGACCTGCCGGAGGCGATGAACGATAGGGAAAAGTGGCGAGAGATGGTCAAGGATATCCGTGCTGGCGGCACGACATGATGATGATGATGATGATATATATATATATATTCAATTCTATATCAAAGCAGATAGATAGATAGATAGATAGATATTAATACAATAGAACTGAACTGAAAAGAAATAAAGACAAGCAGGAAGAAAGACAGACAGAAAGGAATTATCTACTGTAGACATTGGACATAAATAGACAGTCAGACTAACAGATGAATAGATATTGAGATAAACGTAGTCAGCAGTTATCTGTGGATTAACTAATTTAGTTCTGAAGCTCCTTTATATCAATAAGTCGTATCTGGGTGAAGGGTTGATTGATGACGGCACATTTTATATTGCAGATCTAAAGAAATAACGGGGAGTGTCCTCGTGGTGTAATGGTTAAAGCGATGGACTGCGGAATTGTAGTACGCGAGTTCGTACTCCAGTCGCGCTATTACGTTCACTTTTGGACAAATACCCTTGGGAAAACTATGAAACCTCTTATCCTCCCAGCTATGGGTTAAATAGTACCACTACTGTTCTTCTAGGAGAATAGCTTTGGCATTAAATAACCTAAAAAGAGTTAATATGCCATTAAACAAAGAAACTAAACTAAAGAAATAACATAGAATGTGAAAGTGAGATTCTAATTAGTAAAACGAGGCATCAGCATGAGTAGTTGAAACAATATCAATCAAGTGATATATATATATATATATATAGACAGAGAGAGTGAGGTTTCTTTATTTTAATGACATATCAACATTCATGGCTTATTTACCGCCAAAAACATCTTTGGAGAAGAACAGTTATGGTAATATATAACTTGAAGCCGCCTAAAGTAAAAAAAAGGGTCAATAGCTTCCCCAAGAGCATTTGTTTAAAGTGACTATAATAGTGCGACATGTGTTCAAACACATAAACTGTAATGTTGCAAACCATCACGTTAACCCCTACACCAGATTGACTCTAGACGAACCAGACAAGCGGGAGAAGATGGGACGACCACAAGAGTGTTTTTCTTATATGGACCCCTTCACATGGCCGAGCAAAGACAGGGCAACCAGCTCGAACCTACATACAGTAGCTCTGTATAGGTACGGGGTGTAACTCTGAAGACCTGCCGGAAGCGATGAACGATAGGGAGGGGTAGCGAGAGGGGGTCAGGGATATTGGTGCTGATGCCACGAAAAGTTGATGATGATGATATTATAATCACCATCAATTATGTTGATTACACAGATTCTCTTGATTCTGACGCCATCCCTCCGTATCGTATTCGGTTTTTGGCAGGTTCTCTAAACCGCATCTTGTGTCCGCACACAGCTGATGAATGTAACCTGGTCGTCCAAAACTGCTGTGTCCATTCGTGGGGGTGTACATAAGAAAATCACTTCTAAATCCGTTCCTATTTTTCCATCATTGTCCTGTCTGTCATGTTTGTTTTATATGGATATTTGGATAACTAGAGCCAAGTCATCGAACATATGCTACTGGATGGGCTGCTACATCTAGAATTTATTCAAAATAGCACCTTTTGTAGTTCCCATCTAGCTTTTCTCCAAGCGTTTCGTTGTAGTCAGGATGGTGCAACCATACAATAGAGCTGACACAACTACGACAACATTTCAGATCATATAGCGCTCCTCACAAATAAACCTATGCAACTCGAAGTTCTCCAGCTTTGGTTGGAGTAGGAAACCCGAGGCATATACCTCGACGAGAACTCAGACAAACAGTGTACACGTTTTAAACAAGATGCTACAATATCTTAATCAAACAACAAGTTTCTGAAATTAATAGACAATTTCACATACCTCAGTGGCAATATCTGAAAATGATGTCAACATACTCTTAGCAAAGGCATAGACTGCTATCATAAGTTTATCTATAATATAAAATTTAAATATCACTGATTATATATATATATATATATATATATATATATATGCCATCAGTGATATTTGACTACTCTCGCGGAGGAATTAACTGTTGCCATTCACGTAATGCTTAGCTCTTAAGAATGGAGCACACCAGTCTCCGTTAGCGTAAATGTAAAACAAAGGAAAAGTTAATGCATACACGTTAGAATACCTCCGTTTAAGCTGTGACTACTGATGGCTGTTACGTTATATTATCTGGTTGACTTAAATTTAACCGGGTTTCGATCCCAGCTCGAAGCGTCTCGCGTGTCTAGCTAAAGTGATGAGTTACAATACAACAAAACGGCCTGGCTGCTGATGACAATATATATATATATATATATATATATATATATATATATATATATATATATATATATATATATATGTTGTTCATGATGCGTTTACATAATTTTCTGACACCCCACATTGCTTGTATATCAGGGCGAATAGTTCTGTTGCTTGATTTAGGTTTTCTGGCAGCCACCATCTCAATGTGGGGCATCATTACTTGCTCCTGGCTTTTGGTATGAGATTCCCTGTTGGGTTTGAGGTTATATGGGCAGTGGGATGAGGGCATAACGTCACAATCGCTAGTGACCACCCCAAAATAACATTATCTGGATAGGGTGTTTTTTCTTCAATAGGAAAGAATGCCGTTTCTAAATTTCTGCAGGATTGAAATGCATCATTGTACTGCTTTTCTCGAAGACCCAAATGATCCTAATTTGCTGTGCAGAAGACAAAACCTTAAAACAAATAAAGTGTATGCACATAATCATTAATTCAAATGGGTACAATTTACCAATCATACCCTATATATATATATATATACATATATATATATAATTTCAAGAAAAAATATTCGGTCACATTAGGATAATAAATTTATTTCCATCCTCTTAAGAGCATTGATATGAATCAAAGACTCTAAAATAATTTTAATAGGACTTCATTAGATCCATTAAGAAAATAAAAAAAGTTACAAGGAATATATATTCGAAATCCTAATACTTTTTTGTCCTGACGGAATCGTTCCCTTCTACGGTTTTACAAGATTGAAGAATACAATGTATACATAAATATATTTTTTTACGTGTTAGGGTCTTTGAATCTAAGTTTCATGCATTTTGCATTCGTCGGACAGAGTTAGGATTTTTAAAAAATATTATTTAATTTTTTATTTGAAAATTTGTGGATATTTATACGTACATGTGTCTATGATTGTATGCTATTAAATGTTAGTATGCTTTTGCATATGCTGTTTGTTGTGCATACATATATATGTGTATGTTTGCGTATATCCTGGCATGCGTCTTTACATATATACACATATTTCCGCTGACAGTTGATGAGAAGGAGTGAGACGAAGGAAGAAGTGTGAGAAGAGAAGAGTGAGTGAGGGTGGAATGGACTGTGGCAATCAGAATTTCTTTTTCTTACTTTATGGTAGTAAAATTTTTTTTTAATATGAAATGTCTGTTTTGTGTGGATGTTGTTGAGTGATGATGATGATAAAAATAAAAATAATCATCACGGTACCTTTTTTGGGGTGTGGTATTTATGGGCAGGTAATAAAAATGATGATATGTATTGGGTACCTTTTAATTTCTGAATGTAAATGCTCTATCATTGATATTGAGCACTATTTAACAATACAGCAACATTTGGTCCTCCACTAACTCACCAAGGGAGCTAGTAAGAACCATAAACCTCTTATATATATATATATATATATATATATATATATATATATAATAGACACTCCCATCGATTTGAATATATGAGGATCCAGCGTTTTAGTAAAAGATATGAACCACTGAACTACCGATACAGTTTATTTGTTTATAGTAACGAAAGCACGAGTATAACCAGTCACAGTTCGCGGATTTTCAGACAGAAACTGTTCCACCAGTCTAACGCAGATTATTACGAACAACAAATCTAAGATTTCGAATTCAGACCCTTTTTTTTCTCTTAGACAGATTACTTTACAAAAGATAAGTAATACTAACACACCATTTAGACGTTTGTACCACCACGGTTCTAAAGAGTCTGAGTGTATACTCGCTGTGAGAAAAAAGTGACATACACTCAAAACATCGTCTTGGTTCGCTAATATAAAATTTATTCGCTACTATCCATTTTAGTAGTCGTCGAGGAGAGAAAAATATGTATGAAAATGAGTCGACTGTCTTTGATAGAGAGAGAAAAATAAAACCATCGAAGGACGAGAGAGGCAAACACAAAATTTGATATTTTCTTTCTCGTTTTCTGTTGCAGCTTTTTTACGTGACTGCCATGGGTCCTGTCTTCATATCTTCGCGGCAAGTGTGGGACCACTTCGGGGAGCTCACACAAAATGGGTGCCGAAATTTTCGACCCGTCTACACATCTCTGCGGCTAGTCACTAACGCGCTTTCTTTTCCTGGTTTCTATTTTGTGTCCTCCTTTAACGTTTTTTTTTTCTTCTAGCCAATCAGAGCCAGTGCTACTGACAAATCTACTTCTAATCTAGGCAACTGCTGCTATCATGGCCTGGATTTCGGTAACATACCGGTAACTTTTCTATTTGTTTATCCCCTTCCATCATGCCTCTAGTAAGACAGACTAGTTTCTTCAGCCTTGTTGAGGCAACTAGTCTAGGAGAAGGAAAACTTTGAATTCAAACCTGTTAAACCCCGCTTAAAAATTGACCTTGTGTTATATCCTGCCCGAGCGGAGGGGTTGGTAAATAGGATCATCATGCCTCTCTCACTCTTTTTCTCTCTCTTTCTCTCTCACTCTCACTGCCTCGAATCTCCTTCTCATTAATGCCCCTCCTTTTTATTCACCTGGTTGACCTCTAAATCTATCTAGGAAACAATATACGACAAAAGCAATCAACCAAAATCCCTAATTATTATACTTAAGATTTGGTGAAATATAATTAGTTGATTAAATTAGAAAATATTCTGTTCTATAATCGAATATAATGTCATAAACTTAATTTAATATCTATAATGAAACGTGAGCGTCTCATCTTAGTCTAATGCTATTCTCACAATCAGCTCTGGAGCTTTGGGGAATGCGGAGTACCCCTTCATTGCCATCGCTCCCAGGTCCACTCTGGCCCGGAGTGGTAGCACCTGATAGGGCCCTATCAACAGGTTAAATAGAACTAACAGCATACTTATGCTAAACTGAATTGTTTGAGTAAACTGAATGGCTCGATATAGAAATGTTTTGACAATTAAACCGTACTTACATCTAAACTGCGTGCTTATGCTTAACTGAATTATTTCAAATAGAACAGTTTTTCGACATTAAAACTGTATTTACACTTAACTGAATTGTTACATATAACTGCTTGAATAGTTTGAAATAGAAATGATTTTGACAATTAAACTGTGTACTCATGCTAAACTGAATTGTTTTAAATAGAACCGATTATTTACATGAAAATGGATTTGGCGTTAAATAACCTACAAAGGTTGATATGCCATAAAATCGAACAAACCAACCAACCAATCACAATCAACTGCCTCTGAAGAGTAAGATTGATCATCACTAAGTGCTCTATTCCTTAAAATTAATCTAAAATATGCGTTGCATTTTATTCCATCTTCTTTTTGTGTACTTCTCAAGTCCTTGTGTGGCTGAATCTACACAAGTCCTCTTCCACACATTCTTGACACAAAATCCCTCTATGTCATCTTTCAGATGTAAAGCCTTGTATATAGTCAACAATTTGCTTTGCTCCGTTTGTCTGAGTACCTTCTTTGTCCTCTTTAGGAATGGTGTTGAGCATCTTACAAGGGAGACATCCTAGGTGTTTATTTCTTTGATGAGCTTCTGCTACCGAGCTTGGTTACTTTTTCATCTGAAGTGCTCCTTTTCTCATCTTTTCTTTCAGAACGTTTTGATAGATTTTGCCTCCAATATTCCCATGTACTTCTAATTTGCCTTCTATCCAAGTGTTCTGATGTTTTCTTGATTTGGCAGCTTTATTTTCTTCTCTTCCAATTTTCATTATCAGCATGGCATATTTTTCAATACCAAATTCCATTCCCATATCTTGGCTGTATCAAAGAGCCCAGTTTTTTAAAATATTTTCGGCAAATATCTTGGAAGCATAAGAAAGTAGTATATATGAGTTACTAATAAACAGAGAATTCAATCTATGCAGTGTCCTCTACAATTTGGTCTATTCACATATCCTTGCTGAGCACAAATTTTAAGGTACCGCGAGGGTGTAATGGCGAAGGAGTTTGTCTAGTAGACTGCTGCATCTCGGCTTCTGGCTTTGTTTCATACAAACTCTGCTAAGAAAATGAGAAGTTTGCGTGAGGGTGACGCTTAAAAGACGGTTCTTGGTAGATAAGTTAAGCAATGGCAAGCCTGGTATGTACTGAGATGGTAACCATTTAGTAACAGTAAGGGAGAAAGGAAGCAAGAAAGGCCTGTGTGCTATTCTAAGCAAAGTTTAGTAAATAAGCTTAGCAGGGATGAATTGATTCGGTATATAGATTGGTGACCATTTAAGAGCGGCTTGTACAGTATGCAATCTGAGGTCTCTCTTCGCGACAAAGCAAATAGTAATTTGGTTTCGTTTCTTTGTTTAATGGCATATCAGCCTTTGTAAGTTTGTTGTATATTGACCTCCAACCCGGCCAAGCTGTCAAAATAGGAAATGCATCAGTGTAAATAACAGGCGCATCCGGTCGAAGATATCAGGAGATTAGGGGTGACCTTGACTGTCGAGGGGTTCAATTGAGTGCGAAATTGTGACGCTCGCAGGAAGAAGAGTAGACGTAAAATTATTATATAAGACAGGAAGTTCAGATCAGTTGGAGAAAAGATGCTGGAATGAGAACATATCCCAGCAGAGGCTGGGCCCCCAGGCCCCTGGTTGAGCAGCTTAGGACAACGGGAAAGAAACGCTGTTATGGCCATAAGAGTGAGGGGTCAATATGTTGCAGTTCTGATCGGTCTCCAACTCACCTTTCACACAATAATAGCCTTCGTGACCCTTTTGAACGCTTTTAATAAAGTGAGAGGTATATTTTTCTAAAGTGTCTTCTCTCATCTTTGTAATTGTGTTGAATATGTCTCTGCATGCATGAATATGTGAATGGTTGGTCATGGCTATACAGCAGGTTATTTAATGCCAAAGCTTTTCTCCTACAAGAGCAGTAGTGGCACTATTTAATCCATAGCTGGGAGGATAAGGGGGTTCATACCTTTCCAAGGGTATTTGTCCGAAAGTGAACGTAATAGCGCGACTGGAGTACGATCTCGCTTATTACGCTTCTGCTGTCCATCGCTTTAACCATTACACCACAAGGACACCCCCGGAAAGAGTCGTAAATTCTCTTATGGTAATAGGGGTGAATTTACACAGTAAATTAAAAATTTTGAATCAAATTCAGGAAATGTACTGATTCCAAAATCTCATCAGGATATAATTCTCAATGGAGGCGTACTTAGCATAACGGTTTTTGTTGAAAGAAATGGAATCAGTGATTCTAGTTTCGCCTGCTTTTCACTTCACTCGAATGCACAAAAGGGATGTATTAAATCATCATTTTTTCCAAGCTGTATGTACATCGTAGGGCAGACTGGGTTCTTTAGACCTGGTTAGACAACCAGTCTAGGAAAAGGAAAGCTTTGAATTCAAACCAGCTTTACTTAGTGTAGAAATCGACGTTTCTTTCACACCCTCTCTGTGATGTAGCGGTCGGTTGTGTACCTACAGGAAATCATTAATCTAAAACAAATAATAAAATGATCTGCCTACCTTCGAAATCCCAGACTTCACTAAAGTGGAAGAATCTCCAAGCAGAAGTAGAAGAAGAAAGAAAAAAAAACAAACTTTAATTCACTTATAACGAGTATATAATTACATTCTTACATATTTTCTCCTACCCCACTCATCTGTCTCACTGTTTCCTCTTTCTCTCTCTCTCTTTCTCTCTCTTTCTCTCTCTTTCTCTCATCTTCTCTGTCACACAGACAGACAGACACACATACGCTTTTTCTTTCTTATTTCTTTATTGATAGGGGTCCAAACTTTAAACAGAAAGTGTACAATGTTGGTTATGGATGGTTTTAGCCGATAGCCACCTCTACCACCAAAAACGCCACCCATCCAGATGTGTGATGTCCATCCTCAAATTATTCAATAAATATTGGGTTCTTTGCATGGCCGGTCCATGTCATTTTTATGCAGCGCCAAATTTTGCAGGAAGCCATTGTAGAATGTTTCCCGCCATAACGGAAGCGTTTACTGACACGTGACCAGCTAATGGACTCTCTGTTTTGCACAGTGCAAAGAAGGTTGGTTGTCGGTTTGTGTTCAATGGATCGATATATTGTTTTACAGACGGTATATGTCCATACGTCAAAAGGGAGAAACTTTTGAAAGCTTATAGTAGTATTATGGACAGGCAGCGAACGTAAAAATTGAAAAAGAGAGGATTTTAGACAGGGAGGGGAAAAAGAAGAGGAAAGTGTGCCTATGTGAAAGAGGAGGGGAATACTCGAACGATAAAGACAGAAAAAAAAATGATTTAAAGCTAGTTGCTACCCGACTTAATATTTATTGATATATTTGGATTCCTATCAGATGGTTCTTTTAGAAAATAAACTTAATAACATCACACACACACACGCACATACACACACATACAAATATATATATATATATATATATATATATATACGCTCCCCATTGAGGGTTGAGCTCTCCGGTGAAGGGATTTACGGCTGCTGCTCGCATAATGCAAAGCTCTTCGAACGAATTGAGCACTCTGGTATCCGGTAAGGTATAAAACGTAAACAAACTAACGCTGCTACTTAATACCTAATAATTCCCCTGCTGACGTGGTACGCTTCTTGGCCGAGCGGTCAGATACTAAGTCTAACCAAACGTTGGGCGGGTTTCGATCCCTACTTCAAGAGTCCTACATGTCTAGAAACCCTGAAGAGTTGTGATACAACGAAACAGTCTGTCTATGGATGACAATATATATATATATATATATATATATATATATATATATATATATATATATATGTAATTTCTTATATTCATGAATAATGAGTGCTCAATATCGATGATAGCGTATATATATATATATATACGTTTGTGTGTGTTGTATAGTGGCGCGTTCCACGTCACTTCCGGTATCACGGAAGTATAAAAAGACACCGTGTCTCTCAAGCACGGGGAAGCAGAAGCAGGAAGAGTAGCATAAAGTCAGCTGTGAAAGGACGTCGGTCAGTAATAAGACCAAATTTGGACGTAACACCAACAGCGCGAGACTTATAATACTAGTCGAATTGTACCTCTTGAGTTAATAAATAATTAATTCTATTTCACAGGGTATCTTTTCCTTACCACTATACAACAATATGTAAGTTTTATCACACAGTGAAAACACGTCCGATACCTTGTCGTAATCAACCAATAACCAGGGGTGATGCCACAGTTTCGGAAGCTAAGTTTCAACTGCGACCCTTGGCATCACCAGAAGCTTTTGTATGATAAAATTTGAAATGCAAGACTCAATGAAAAGTTAGATGTTTTTTTGGAATGACTAAGTGACCCTCGAGAAAGTTGGAGTGACATCTAAGAAAGACAAGAAGCTACATTAAACCATGAACAGCACAACAGATACATTATGCCTTTTGGGTGACTGCAGCGGGAAGTAAAAATATATCTCTGGTAAGACTGAATTTAAAGAAAATGACCTCTATCTGGACCCAGCTACAACATGTGATTTCGGAAGATTATTTTACGGTTGCAAATTTTACGTATCCATAAGGCACACTGGTGTAAAAAACGTAATCCTCCTATCGGAGAATATAAATAGAATGGTGGTTCCAACAATCTGTACTACAACCTCAGCGTTAAGGATCCCACTGTTGAGTGATAGTATCTCGGGGAAATTTTAATCAAGTGGGCCAAAGGTAACCGAAAACTATTAGGACAAATCTTGACCAAGAACTTTCATTTATCCTGACAACCAATCTTAAGGATCCCATATGACGTTTGCTTTGAGTGGTTTGACCCAATAATAGAAAAGTAAAAAAGACGAAATCGACGAGGATAAAAAGTGTGCGACATCACGATCTAAACTGCGCAAGTAAAATGTGCACGTAATAGAAATGGTCATTAATAACGATTTTTACAAACACATATGAACCCAAACGCAATTAACATCATTATGAACTTAAGCTATAAAGAGGAGCTTTCGTTCTCTTTGTCTTTAAATCCTGTCCTGTGGTAAAAAGCTGCAGGTGGCACAAGGGGTAAAAGCACCACCTTAGCCAACGAAACTCTGGCCTCCCTTCGGCTTCCTGGTTGATGAGGACAGGGTATCGCATTTTTTTATTTAGATATAGCAGTTTGCAATAATAATAACAATAGTAATCAGTTATATTACTCCCTGCCAGTTTCTTTTTACACCAGCGTTAGCTGATGACCTTTTATAGGAGTCTGAGCGATAGAAAGTATCCTCAGGTCTCAAGGGACTCTTCTCAGTTTTCTGGCTGATCTTAACAATCCTGTTACTTTGATAGTCTTGGCTCATTGTCCGATATTCAACTCTTCCACCTCTCTTATTACTAATATTTACTCATTAGAGTTTTTCACATCAGCGTTAGCTGATTGTCTTTCACTGGAGTTTGAGTGACGGCAAGTCTCCTCAAGTCTCCAGAACTCTTCACAGTACTCTGGATGTTCTCAATAATGTAGTAGTTTGGATGGTCTCAACTCGTCCGCCAACTTTCAAGTCCTCCATTTCCTTTAATAATTCTTTAGTTACTGTTAAAAATGCACCAATTACAATTGGTATAATTGTTACCTGCATGTTCCATAGTTTTTTCAATTCCCTAGTGAGGTCGAGGTTCTTATCCTTCTTTTCACAATCTTTCAGATTTATTCTGTGGTCAGCTGGGACAGCAAAGTCGACAATTTTGCACGTTTTCTTTTTTTAGTTTATTATTATTAGGTCTAGTCTTCTGGCCGAGATTAGGCTATCCGTGTGTATGTCAAAGTCCCATTGGAGTTTATGTGTGTTATTTTCTAGGACAGCTGCTTTGTTGTGAATATACCATTTTTTTGTATGGTCAAATTTAAATTTCTTGCATATCTCCCAGTGGATCACCTTGCCGACCCAGTCGAGTCTAGTCTTATATTCCTTCTACGCCAATTTGCTGCATTCGCTTATTATGTGATTGATGGGTTCATCTCTGTCATTGCATAGACTATATTTGCTATTTTGTTGCGTCTTATCTATTCTCGCTTTGTTATATTTTGTTCTTACGGCGTTGTTTTGTGCTGCTATTAAGAGAGATTCTGTTTCTCTCTTAAAGTTTCCTTTTCTTAGCCATGTCCAGATTTTGTCGTGTGAAATGTTGTTTATTAGTAATTTAAAACGCCCATAGAGTTGTTTTCCTTCCCATTTTTGTTTAATTATTATTATTATTATTATCATTATTTACTCATTAAGGGTTTTTTCCCATCAGGTTTAGCTGATGGTTTTTTAGTAGAGTCTGAGTTAGAGCAAGTCTCCTCAAATCTCCAGGATCCTTCTCAGTATTCTGTCTGTTCCCAAAAGTGCTGTAGTTTTGATTGGTCCTCTAATTTCCTATTCTTCCAGCCCATTTACCAATTCTTTGGCGATCGGTACAAGCACACTAATTACAATTGGTATCAATGTCAACTTCCTGTTCGATAGCTTTTCAGTTCTCTGGTAAGAGCTTAGTGCTTGTCTCTCTTTTATTATCTTACTCTTCGCAAGTCGTTTATTGGAGTCTGAGTGACTGATCATTTCAGATCGCGTGGACACATTGATAATCTTGCCAATCATAACAATATTGGAGTCTGCATGGGTTCGATTCTGTCACTGATTTTCAGTTCCACAAGTCTTTTCTTTTGGGCTTTTGGAATCAACGTTACCCTTTTGTCTCAGAGATTTTTAATTAATTTTCTGCCAACCAAACATTTGTCCGTTTTTTTTCTCTCCCTCTGTTATCAAAACAGCAAAATCTGCCAGATGATTGTTTTTTTCTTGTTGATACTTTAAAAGATAAAAGAAAGAGGAAGATGAGGGTGTCCTCGTGGTGCAATGGTTAAAGCGATGGACTTCGGAATCGTAGTATGCGAGTTCGAAATCCTATCGAGCTATTATGTTCACTTTCTGACAAATACCCTTGGGAAAGTATGAACCCCCCTTATCCTCTCAGCTATCGGTTAAATGGTATCACTACTAATAGTACCTCTACTGTTCTTCTAGAAAGGTAGCTTTGGTAAAGGTTGATATGCCATTAAGGCAAAGAAACAAAACCAAACCAAAGAGGAAGACGACTCAGCAGCATTCAATATAGTGTCTATGGATCGATTAAAAACCTCAAAGATTACAGAAGAAGACTGGTTCCAGTTTCAAGAAATAATACAGACGACACCAGCATTAACAGAACAGAAATAACCAAAAAATGAAAATAGGAAGAAAAACCACTGTATGGGCATTTCAAGTGACAAACTAAAAAAACTCACACGAGCAAACTCGGATAGGTCTTAGAAAGGAAAACCTTAAAAGAGAGCCTGAATCTCTTCTGATAGCAGCACAGAACAACGCCATAAGGACAAACTAGATCAAAGCTAGAATAGAGGAGACATAACAAAATAGAAGATGTCAGTTATGTAGTGATAGAGATGAAACGATCAATCGCATTAAAAGGGAATAAAGTAATCTAGCTAAAAAAGAGTATAAGGCTGGACACGACTGGGTTGGGAAGATAATTGACTAATAATTGTGTAAGAAGCTAAGATTTGGCCATACAAACAAAAGGTATATGTGTTGTGTTTTGACCTTTTGACCCGGCCCAAAATGCCATTCAAGGTGATGTACCGGAAGGAAGTGATACATTCCAATGGCAGTAAGGAGAAGAAATCACGTGGGCGGAAATTGGCTGATGAAATGGGACGAGCTAAAAAATTCCCATGGTACACTCGTAGACTGATGCACCTGAAGAGAGTGACCTGTGAACTGCATGACAGTTATTTCCGCTTGATGACGATCAAACATGCGATTTCAAAGATCGAGTGGGCGTTGAACCATTATATAACTCAGTTGAGTTTGAGTCCGAGTGGAGTTGCCAGTTGAGTGGCGGGCAGTTGGAAGTTGGAGTTCGGCAGGGGCAGTTGAGTTGAAGATCAGACGGAGTTGGAGGCGAGATGTGGTAAGGAAAGCCACACCCGGCCGAAGGGACCATTTGGACCCTGATGAGTTGGGGTCCAGAGAAGATGCTGATAAGATGCAATAAAGAAAGCCAGCACCCGGCAGAGTGGACCCCAGGGCTCCGGTTGAGCATCAGAAGAACAAGAAAGACACAACGCTGACGGTCATAACTTCGGGGTCAAAATATTACAGTTTATGTTCGATCTCCAACTCCCTCTCACACGCAAACCCTGAATAACCCTTTTGAACCCTTGCAATAAAGTGAGAGGTATATATTTTTGTAAAGAAGTCTTCCTGCGTCTGTTGTTCATTGCGTCGGTATGTATGCAGTATATATATATATATATATATATTTCGGCATGAATCAGCAGATGACAAGACAACATATGCACAACCAAGAACTAGTCCTGGAAAATGAGACGCGCAAAATTCCTGGAGATTTTGAGATACAAACAGATCACTTAATCTCGGCTAGACGACTGATAGTCAACAAAAAATAGTGAACCTGCCGAACAGTGGATTTTGCAGTTCAGGCAGACCACAGAGTAAAACAAAGAAAGCAAAAAGAAAGATAAGTACCTCGACCTTGCTAGAGAACTGAAAAAATTATGGAACATGAAAGTGGCGGTTGTACCAATTGTAATTGGAGTACTCGGTAGTTACCAAAAGATTGATAAAGGGACTGGGGTACTTGAAAATAAGAGGATGAGTACAGACCATCCAAACAACAGCATTATTAAAATCGGCCAGAATGCTAAGAAGAGTCCTGGAGACTTGAGGTAACTTACTGTCACTTGTCACTCAAACTCCAGTTAGCAACCCTCAGCTAACGTTGTCGTGAAAAATTCTTAAATGAATGATTATAATAATAATAATAACAGAGAGAGTATAAGACTAGACACGACTGGGCGGTCTAGGTGATCCACTGAGAACTGAGCGAGAAATTTAAATTTGACCGTAGGGATAAATGGTATATGCACAACCCAGGGCCTGTCCTGGAAAATGAGATACACAAACTCCTAGGGGATTTTGAGATAAAAACGGATCACCTAATCTTCAGCCAGATGACCTGACCTTATAAAAATAAAAAAAGAATCGGGAGAATCTGCAGAGCTGTGGAGTTTGCTGTCCTGTCTGAACACAGAGTAAAAAAGAAAGAAAGTGAAAAGAAAGATAAATACCCGGATCTTTCTAGAGGAATGAAAAAACTATGGAACATGAAAGTAACTGTTACACCAACTGTAATTGGTGCTTTCGGTACAGTCACCAATGATTGTTAAAAAGACTAGAGGACTTGGAAATATCAGGACGAACGTTGATAATCCAAACTACAGCATTACTGAGATCGGCCAGAATACTGAGAGGCGTCCTGGAAAATTGAGGAGACTTGTTGTCACTCAGACACAAGTGAATGACCATCAGCTAACGCTGATGTGAAAAAGTCTCTTGGAGTAAAGATAATAATAATGAAACCATCAGCTAAGCTCGTGTGAAAAACTCGAAAAAGAAGTAAATAATAATATAACTCTTAAGTCAATAATGATAACAATCACACCTAATAATTCAATAAATGAATGCAGCCAACTAATGCAAAATGAGAAGACAAGGCACGAATGGATAGGAGAGCTAATTCTTAAGGAATTGTGCAAGAGATTAAAATTTGACAATATCAAATGGTATATACAGTGACCAGAGTCAGTCCTAGAAAATTAGATGTATAAAATTCTCTTGGATTTTGATATATAAACGAGTGACCTAATCTCGATCAGAAGAGCTGCCATTGTGTCAATTTATAAAACTCAAAGAAATCGTCAACTAGTCGATTTTCTGGAGGTGCCCGTGGTGTAATCCTGGCAACTGATTACATTTTACATAGCACTAATACCCTTGGGAACGGTATGAATTCAATTATTCTCCCTCCACCTATGGGTAAATAGAAGGACAGACTGAGTTCTTCCGCCTTGGTGAGGCAACTAGTCTAAAAGATGGAATACTCTGAATTCAAACCTGTTAAACTTCGCTTAAAAATTGACCTTGTATCTTATCCTGCTCGAGCGGAGGGGTTGGTAAATATGGTCAACAAGTTGATTTTTCTGAGTTATCTTATGTCAAATTCTTTTAGATAGATAGATAGATAGATAGATGTGATTTGTTTGCGAACAGTCTGTAGGTAACTTTATATTCAAACCACTCGTTAGAGCTTATTGCTATTTAACATAAATAATACTATACATAAAGTATTCCTAATACGAACAATATGAACACCATCGTAGGATTTCAAAAAGTGAAGATAATTATGATCGAAGAACAGTTTAATTTGACCCACAGGTCCTCACCTGACAGGTACATACTTTTCGTTTGGTTTTGTTTTAGTTTCGTTTCGTTTTAAGGCATAGAAACAATTATAGGTTATTTAATTCCAAAACAAATTTATACGAATATATTAGATATATATAATCTATAACCATAAGTTAACTTCCTTAAATAGTTCCAAGTATTGATAAGGTTCACTAACAATTCAATTAAACATCAATCATTTCTTTAGGAGGTGCCCGTGGTGTAATGGTTATCGTCGTAGGAAATGGACACGGCGACATGAGTTCAAATCCTGGACGAGGCTGATTGCATTTCACATAGCACTAATACTCTTAGGAAAGGTATGAATCCAATTATTCTCCCTCCAGCTATGGGTAAATAGTTCTTCAGCCTTGGTGAGGCAACTAGCCTAGGAGAAGGAAAACCTGTTAAACTCCGCTGAAAAAATTGACCTTGTGTCATATCCTGCTCGAGCGGAGGGGCTGGTAAATAGGATCATTTCTTTACTACACCGTTAAATGATAGATGATAAAACAGTTCCATTTGATCATTGGAAAGGACGCTTTTGGGCCAGAGTGAACTTGGGAGCGATAGCAATGAAGTGATACTCCGCATTCCAGATGTCTCCAGCATTACTGGAGACTCCCCATCAGATTGTTTATTGTCATAATAGGACATTCGTTAGAGGAGGTCTTACACCTCTGCAGAGAAGCAGTCGGTGTATTTTACAGCCCATGCCGACTGGGCAGTTAGCAATCAGTGTCTGCGTGGAACTAAGAGTAATTGCAATAAAGGGGTACTCAACATTCCCCAAAGCTCCAAGCTTCAATACATCTTAACTATGACACTTATTAACGAAAAGAGGGTTCTTACTCTTCTATGCTACAGTCTAGGCCGACAGAGTGGGAATTATTTAGACGACTGGGAAAAAAGCTAACGGGATACGGTGAATATCATTTAATGTATATATGTATTCTGGGAGAAGAGATTATTGTGAATGCGTAGTGATATGTATAAATTCGAATATCGGCGATAGAAATCGATATCGACCGGCTGGACGATGGTCCAATTATTTCTGAGGTTCACAGATTCATTCTGTCGACTTGCAATCTCCCGCCACCAATGAAACCCCACCCGTCCCCACCGTACACTACATCTTAACAATCATCTCAATTTTCGCTCACAAGTCCTGATCACTGGGGCGTCGAGACCCAGAATATTTCATTTAATTCAGACATCTTTTTTTTTTCTTTTTTTTTTAATAAAGTCTTGGACACTTCTTTCCTAACCACCTACAAGCCATTTTTTTTAATGAATTTTTTTATTTATTCATTTTCATTTGGATTCTCAATTTTCACTGTTTCATGTCGTTTTTTACAGTTCAATTCAGTGAATAATTTCGGTCGCTCCAAATATTTCATTTTATTTCAATTTTATTTCTTATTTCTATTATTTATTTTCTTTGATTTTATTTATCTTGATTTACTTGGTTTTAATTTTGCTTTCGATCTCTTGCCAAATAGACAGTTTTTCTTCCTTCGGTTGTGATAGATGTTTATTAATTTTCATTTCTTTATATTCCTCAGTTGGCAAGATTTCGTCCTCTTTTTTTTCCACGATATCCATTTATGATTAGACTTTTCATTTTAGACACACACACACACACACACACACCCACACACGCATATATATATATATATATATATATATATATATATATATATATATATCAGTCATTTTACTTTATTTGTCGTCAAGACTTCTTTTTCGTTTTTATGGTTTTTTATTTCTTCTTCTTCTTCTTCTTCTTCTTCTTCTTCTTCTAAATTCTTCTTCTTCTTTAAGATTTTTCATTGTCCGTAATAAGCCATTGTTGTTGTTGTTGTTGTTGTTGTTGTTGTTGTTGTTCTTCTTCTTCTTCTTCTTCTTCTTCTTCTTCTTCTTCTTCTTCTTCAGCCACAAAAATTCTCTTTCTTCTACATCCTAGTTTCATTCCTTTTTACGCTTCTGACTCTTCATCAATTAAAAAGTTTTCTTTTCCTCCTTCTCCTCCTCCTCCTTCCTCTTCTTCTTCTTCTTCTTCTTCTTCTTCTTCTTCTTCTTCTTCTTCTTATTATTATTATTATTATTATTGCAATCCATCTTTTCACTTGAGTTGACTCCAATTCTTTCTGTATGATTTTCGTTGTCTTTTATTTTCTCATTGTCCTCTCATTTTTGTTACTGTGCTTTTTTTTGTTTCTGTTGTTTTTTTTTGTTTGTTTGTTTTTGTTTTATTTTTTCCTTTTCTTTGTCTTTTCCCGAGTCCGGGCCGGGAAGCAATCATAATTTCACAGTATCCGGTAACAAACACAACCCCTTCATCCTGTCCTCATCTAGTTCATCCAGTATAAAAATTGATAATATATATTGAAAAAAAGAAAACAAAAAACGAACCTTTGAGGTTGAAAACGAGGCAATCCCGTCATGGCGGTTTTAGACGTTTGGTCTGTCATAACCAACAAAATAAATAACTACTAGGTCTCTGGAGAAAAATATCGTTTTTATGACAAAAATGAAAAAAAATAAAGGAATGTTTTTTTTTTTTTTTTGTATCTCCGCCTTAAATGTCTCGTGAAATTATTATTAAATAAAGACAATTTAACAAAAACTTCTTAGAAAGTGATTTTAGACCAGAGATTGTCTTGATTACAAATGGAGAAAATTAGCTTTGGGGCGACACGAGCAAAGATTAGTTACGAAAGGTTACTAAGGTTTTATTGCAGGAAAAATTATTTTATTATTGCTAAAACAAAGCCGTGTGTTTTTGGTACTGGGCGTAGCTTTACAAATCTATTGATTTTTTTTCTGTTTTGTATTTACTGAACATATTGATTCCGTTTAACAAAGGACAATTCCTATGATGTTAAGTTTTAGAACTGGATGATACTAAACAAGATTTTTATTAGAGTCAAAAGAATTCTATCTATCTATCTATCTATCTATCTATCTATCACAATCAGTCTCAGTGTATCTATCTATCTATCTATGTCTGTCTCTATCTGTCTCAGACCATCCATATCTATCTATCTATCTATCACAATCAATCTCAGTGTTCATTTGTATCTATCTATCTATCTATCTATCTACATCTATCTCTATCATATCATATTCATCAACCCCTCCGCTCGGACAGGATATGACACAAGGTCAATTTTTTCAGTGGAGTTTAACATGTTTGATTTCAGAGTTTTCCTTCTCCTAGACTAGTTGCTTCACCAAGGCTGAAGAAGCCAGTCTGTCCTACTATTTACCCATAGCTGGAGGGAGAATAATTGAATTCATACCTTTCTCAAGGGTATTAGTGCTATGTCACAGACTCTTCATATCTATCTATCTACTTCAGACTGTATGTATGTACGCATGGTTGTATGTCTGTCCTTCTCACTCTCCGTCACTATATATATATATATATAACACTGTATATATGTATGTATGTATGTATGATTCTTTGTCTCTCAGGCTGTATGAATGTTTTCATCTATCTATCTATATATCTAAGACTGTATGTATCCATGTATGTGCGTCTCTCTTTCTTTCTCTCTGTCTCTCTGTCTCTCTCTCTCTATATATATATATATCGGGCTGTATGCATGTATGTTTGTCTTTCTTTTCTCTCTATT
Source organism: Sepioteuthis lessoniana (assembly GCA_963585895.1). NCBI lineage: Eukaryota > Metazoa > Mollusca > Cephalopoda > Myopsida > Loliginidae > Sepioteuthis > Sepioteuthis lessoniana. The sequence continues at coordinate 54,684,061 of OY757936.1, forward strand.
TCTCTCTCTGTTTCTTATATATATATATATATATATATATATATATATATATATATATATATATATCAGTATGTATGTATGTATGTAGGTATTTATCTGCCTCAGACTGTATGAATGTTTTAATCTATCTATAAAGCTATCTACCAAGCTAGTTAGTGGATTACAATAAAATATCGTATCCTTACTGGTAGAGTCCTTGTGAATCGAAAATAGCGATGATACCTCAACCGTATGCGTGTATGTATGTCTATTCCCCCCCCTCTCTCTCTCTCTCTCTCTCTCTCTCTCTCTCTCTCTCTCTCTCTCAATATATATATATATATATATATATATTAATCTTTAAATCTAATCTATAATTCTGTTGGTGTGAAAAAAATAGATTGTACAATTTGCGAATTCTTCAAACTGATATCTCGGGAAAAAAATCAGTAAAAATAAAAGAAAAGACGAAAACTACACGCACTACTTGAAAATAATTAAGCAGCATGAATGTCTAATCAAAAGAAAAAAAACACAGACAGAATTACCTGAACTAAAACCAAATAAACTATCCCATACATGAGATAGAGCTAATATAATGAAAATAATTCCAACATGGCCAAGAGCGGACCTACATAAGATCCACCTAAACGGCTCTCCAATGCAATCCTGAAGAACCGTTTAGGTAAAACCTAGGTAGACACTCTCTTGTTCATCTAGGAATTATTTTCCTTATATATATATATATATATATATATATATATATATATATATATATATATTCACTCACACACACAAACACACACACACACACACATATATATATATATATATATCAATCTATCTGTCTCAGACTGTATGAATGTTTTCATCTATCTATCTATCTATCTATCTATCTCATAATAATAGACTTACATGTATGAATAGTCTGAGATAGATAGATAGATAGATTACTATGCAGAAGTTTCCGGCACTTTAAACTCTTGCAAATTTCTACTAATTGCGAAGTCAGGAATGATAGTTTCGAATTACATTTTTTTAGAAATAAAACTTTTGCCCTGTTGGAATCATGTCCACTCCTAATCATTATATTTTGTTGAGTTTTGTGAGAGAGTAGAATACCACGTCTAATATTGACCATACAAATGTTTTCAGTCACCTCACATAAATCAATCAAAATGTTAAGTTTTTATGTTTTGTCTTTAGTGAAAATTTATCACATAATGTCCATTTCAAAAAGTTATGCATTGTTAAAATTGCGCGTAACTTTCCTTCGCTTTAATTATTGCTTCACTTTACCTGAGAAGTGATGTGTAGAAATATTTCGCTACCTTTACAGGTATGTGATTGTCATTCTCTGTGGCTGAGTTCCCATAACTTTTCAATATTGTATGGATTTGCTGTATGATATTCAAGAGCGGAAGCGTCACTCACCCGAAACAAAAGCAGGCTTGACAGTAATGTTAAACAAACATATATATATATATATATATATATATATATATATATATATATATATATATATATTATAACACTGTTGGTCGTCACTAAATCACTAAATATACTAACTATCACTGTAACCCCCTTCATTATTTTCATTACGTAGGTACAATCAACGATAACTATAGCATATATAATGTTTATGCATCCTTTCACCAATTTATTAATATATCTTAGCCCAATTCTCTTCCCTAAATATAATACCAACATTCTACAATATTATATTGTAATACAATATATCCCTACTTATATCCATTGTGATTCTGGTCTATCATAATGTAACCGTTTAAATACGCTTACAAATAAAATCTTAATTCATTTCCCTCGACGTGCAATGAAGATGTTTTGTTTCTTAGATAAAGTCACCTACACGTACAGAAATAAAATAATGTAGCAAAAATAAGATACACCGACGACTTTATATCCGGTTATTACAACGTGCTGCGTTTGTACATTCAATTACACCCATACATACACACATTAATACGCAACTATAACCCACACACGAATACGCACACACCCACACACACTCACACATTTACAATCACAAGTAAAGATTCCTTCAAAATCCCAACGGTTTTTTACTGTATATTTTCGATTTTCGATTCATTTCATTTTCTTAAGAGCCTGATGATCGTTGTTTTGCAGTCTAAATTCCATGCATTAAATATATATATATATATAAATATAATATTATACATACATATATATATATATATATATCTTTAAGAAAAACAAAAACCGGTCATATTAGGATTATAGATTTATTTCCATTCAATTATGGGTATTGATATGAATCAATAACACCAAAAATAACAGGAATTCATTAGATCCAATGACTAAGATAAATGCAGCCAGAATAGATACAGGAGGGAAGGGTGGGAAGGGGGTAGAAGTGGGGTGAAGAGTTTCCTTCCCATTTGCCCACTTCCGGTTTTTCTTTTTATTACCGGTCGGAATCACAATAAAGTGATTAAACGTATGTTCAAACTCACTTTCTACAGTAAATTAAATTTTAGATTTTTTAAATCTAAAAATCTAAATACATTTCAACATGAATCTCCAGATTTAACCATAATCTAGGGAATTACAACAATTCTTATTTACCTTACGTAAAGATTAAAGTAATAGATATCTTAAATTAAATTTAAAATTTTTCTTCTCTTTTGTCAATTCATAAAGGAATTTTTCGAATTGCATTTTTTAGAAATGAAAGGTTGCCACCGCTGGAATCTTTTTCACTCCTAATCATTATGCTTCGTTGTTAGAATTTTGAATGGAGGGGAAAGATGCGAGACAACACCCAATATTGGCCTTACAAAAGTTTTCAGCCACCTCACATAAAGCAATATATATATATATTGTGATTTAAAACAAAATAAAGCTATGATGAAAATTAATCACGCAATGTCAATTTCAAAAAGTTACTGTGCATTGTTAAAATTTCGTGCGGCTTCCTTTGGCTTGAATAATTGCTTCAATATACCTGAGAAGTGATGCATAGAAATCTTTCGCTATCTTCAAAGATATGTGATTGTCATTTTGTGTTGCTAAGTTCCCCCAACTCTTCAATATTGCACGGATTTGCTAGATGATATTCAAGAGCGGAAGCGTCACTCATCCGAAAATAAAGTTGGCAGGACAGTAATGTTAAACTCATCATCATCATCATCATCATATCGTGCTGGCAGCACGGATATCCCTGACCCTCTCTCGCCACTCCTCCCTATCGTTCATCGCCCTAGGCAGGTCTTCAGGACAACAACCTGTATCCTCACATAGCTGCTGAATGTACGTTCGTGCTGGTCGTCCTGCTTTTGCGCGGCCGTGTGTGGGGATCCATAAGAGTACATCTCTTATGAGTTCATCTCTGCTTCTCCAGCAATGTCCTGCATGTCTGGTTCGCCTAACTTGAATAGTTTTCGTGATAGGGGGCAGGTGGCCGTACAGTTGGTGTCTTGTGGGGTGTTGCTGCCAGGACTTGTTCAGGATTGCACGCAGCATTCTTGTGTAATTGCCATCTAGTTTCTTCTCCAGCCGTTTTGTTAGCGTCCATGTAGTGCATCCATATAGCAGTATCGATGTGACCGCTGCCTGGAAGAAACTGCGTTTCATTTTATCGGTTAGGTCTGATTTCCAAGAAACTGCGTTTCATTTTTAAACTAATATATATATATATATATATAATTTGATCTCGTGATTCTCTCTGTCTCTCTGTGTCTATCTCTCTATTTTTCTCTCTCTCTATTTCTCTCTCTGTTTTTCTTGTTTGGATGCAGCTGTGGGAACATAGAACGAGTGAATTTCTAATAACGAAGTAGTTAATACACTGTGTTATTTGGCCATTCCACCAATGGTACGGGAGACCGGAGTTCAATCCCAGGTCGAGTCATACGAAAGACTCAAAAATGGTACTTAATTCCTCCTTGCTTAACATTCAGCATTATAAATTATGGATCAAGGGTAAAGTTGAGTAAACCAGGGAATGTACAAGCACCCTGCCCTAATCCTCGGAGGAGTTCCTATTGAAAAGGGGCCTTCGGGTCACCCTCGACTAAGTTCGCCAACTTTACTTTCTTTGCCTGATTCCAAGGACTAGACCCATAAAATAAACAAACAAATGGTTCAAACTGTGGAAATTGAGCTATGTTTACGTTCATCACGCCTCAGACATACATTTATTTGTTGACTATGCTTCAAACATTTTCTTCGGGTCTATGCGACCCGAGTTTTGATAATTTCTTCAACCTTATCTTTTAGGCTACGTTGTCGAATACAACTTTTAGGATTTTTTTTTAATCAAAAATTTTATTGCATTTAGCTTGTCGGTCAAATTCTGACTTTTTCAATATGTCCCCCATCCAGTTATCTATCTTTCAATTTAGTTTTTTTTTTTTTTTTAAATATAACTATATATTTGTTCGCAAACTGTGACCATTTTATTTTGGCGGACAGTATTTACAACGCATTTTACTGAGAGTATAGACAGGCAAGTATCTCGTAACAATTTTATCCCGTCAAAAGAAAATAGATAAAAAATAAATATATTTTCTTTTAATGGCATATCAACCGTTGTAGATTATTTAATACCAAATCTATTCACCTAGAAGAACAGAAGTTGTACTCTAGCTGGGAGGATAAGGGGGTTCATACCTTTCCCAAGGGTATTTGCCCGAAAGTGACCGTAATAGCGAGACTGGAGTACGAACTTGCGTTCTACGATTCCGCAGTCCATCGCTTTAACTATTACACCACGAGGACACCCCACCGAAAAAAAAAAAGAAAAGATACTGATTTTTTGTAAAGAAAGTTATTTGTCGAGATACTTTTTTGTTTCCTTTCTTAGATAAAACATTAAGAAATGAATTACTGAAAGGTTAAAATATAAGAAAGTTGCAAAACGCTTTCTTTAATGCATCTAGTCTTTTCAGATGAAATTACCCAAATTGTTCTGCGTCCTTCCATTGTCATCTGAATTTAAAAAAGAACAAACTTTGATTTCTTTCTCTGTTCACTTACAACTTTGTGACATACTGATATATTTTTATATTTCAATAAATATATTGACCAGAATGTTTTTGCTAAGTGAGTTAGCTGTCACATTTGTGGAAATTTCTGACAGAACATAAAATAAATGAAAATAAGAAAAATGAACCGCTGCGAGCTGAATGTAAAAAGAAAATAGTATGCATTTCTGTAGTCAGGAGAAAATCAAAGTTTTATGGCCAACTCATATGAGGTAGACATAATCAGAACGCGAACAACAAGATGGTAAATAAGGAAATAAAGGAAGAAATCTCAAGAGGGAGCATAACTGCCTTTTCATTTATCCGGCATAGTTTGAGAAGAAGGGAATATATTTTCTTTATATCAGGTTGTATCACTTGCCTATTTTTTTATCTTTTTTATAAAGTATCGCCTTAAGATATAAGAACACACACACACACACACACACACACACACACACACACACACACACACACACACATATATATATATATATATATATATATATATATAAAGTGAAGAATATTTATATATATTTATCATATACTTTTTGAATGAGTAAAGAATATATATCTATATATATATCTATATCTATATATATCTATATATATATATATATATATGGCTCCCTCTTGTTATATAAAATAAACTACGTATACACACACACACATGCATACACATGCATATATATATATATATATATATATATATATATATAAGTAGAGAATATTCATATACATTTAAAATATACTTTTTAGAAAAAGCTAAGAATATATATATATATATATATATATATATGGATCCCTCTTGTTATAAAGAATAAACAACGTACACACACACATACACACACGCACACACACACACACACACACACACATATATATATATATATATATATATATATATATATATAAACATGTTTGGTTGAAGACCGAAGATTGTTTCTTTTTCAAAACCTTCAAGTTAAGACGTTCCAGTCTACTTGCTATTTTTTTATGTCTAGGTCAATATGGTGAAGACAGTACCATGTACTAGCCCAAGCGCTTTTGACCATTTCGTTGGTCATGTTCGAGCGTTGTGTTAGATTCGTTTATTGATGTGAGTTTTATTTATTTTATCTGGAGAGTTTTTTTAATTTAATAACTAAGCACACACCCTAACAGAATAAGCTAACCCCATCGATAAAATAAAATAAAAATTACACTCCAAATATAGATAACGACTTACTGTTTAAGTATTTTATATATATATATATATATATATATATATATATATATATATATATATATATATATATATATTCTTGACCTTTTCTAAGAAGCATATCAGATATCCCGCAGAAACTATGTCGGTGCATGCATATGACCTAATTTTTCTCTGAAATACTCTTGCCTAAGCCGAATCCCAGTTGCATAGCTTTGAGAAAGCTTTAAGAGTCATTGTTCGTCGAATAATAAACGTACACGAGTAAGTTCGAATCTCATTCGGTGCCCTATTCATATGATCTATTGCTACATGTAATCTCAGACGAAAGCAACAAGCTGGAAGCATAGACGTGTGTAAGAACAAAGTGAATAATTAAAAAAAATGTAAATCTCTTAGTGAGCCTATTCATTTTGAAATATATATGTACAAGATTCTCTCGGTACCGAACACCCGTTTGTTTTTGTACACATATATATATATATATAAAGATAGAGAGAGAGAGGGAGAGAGTGAGAGAGAGAGAGTGAATGAGAGAGAGAGAGAGAGAGAGGGGGGAGAGAGGAGATTTGGGAGAGATGCGTGTGTGTGCGGAAATGTAAGTGTGTACATTTCCCTTGTGATTAGATTACAAACTGAAACGTGACATTTCCCAATCTTATTTGTCTGTCAATTTCACCCAATTGAGTAAAAAGAATAAAATTTCAAAAGTCGACGTAAAAAAATCCGTTAGTTAAAAAAAAAAAAATCTCGACTTGATGGCTTTCGAATTTGTTCCACTAACATAGTTACTTTTCTTTTTTACCAGTTGGCTATTAACTTCAAAATAACCGCGAACAACATTTTGACTAAAGAAATTGGAGATATTTTCGATTTCCTCTTTGAGCACACGCACACACACACACACATATGCATACACACTCAATCATATATATATATATATATTAATTACTTGCCTCGAAAAAAATCAAAGATGTACTTGAATTTCCGTTTAGGTTTATTTTCACAGCAGCATTAGCTGATGGTCTTTCATTGGAATCTGAGAGACACTAAGTGGCCTCAGGTCTCCATGACTCTTCTCAGTACTATGCCTGATCTTATCAATGCTGTAGTCCAGAGAGTATCGGCCTCTCCTCTGATTTTTAACTCTTCCAGTCCTCATTCTTTACTTCTGGGGACCGCTCCAAGTGCACAATTACAATTGGCATCACCACCACCCACATTTTCCACAGATTTCTTATTTCTAAGTACGGGTCTCTCTTCATGCTTCTTTTGATTTTCACTCTGCTATAACGGCAATATCCACAAGACGGCAAGGTGATTTGTGTGCATCACAAAATCCAAGAGTATTTTATCCGTTTCATTCGCTATAAGGGGTTCTAGTTTGTGCATATTCCAATTGGTAGTATGACTAAATCTCAATTTCTTGCACAATTCCCAGTGGATCACCTTTCCATCCGGTCAGCAATGGTCTTATATTTCTTTTGCGCCAGTTAGCTGCATTGGTTTAGTATGGGATCAATTTTCTCCTGCGTCCCATAATTATCATTTACTCATGTGAGAGTTTTTCACACAAGCGTTAGCATATGGTCTTTCACTGGAGTTTGAGTGACAGGAAGTCTCCTCAAGTCTCTAGGATTCTTTTCAGAGATCTGGCCGTAATATTATTATCATTATTATAATTGCACAATTTTTTTATCTTTCAGATCTAACAAAAATTATTTTATTTTTGTTTCATTTCATTTTATCGTTTTTCCCTCTTCTTTTTCTCTCTACTACTATCACTTTCACTCTCAGTCACTGTCACTGTCTCTGTCTCTTTGTCGCTATGTATTATCTATCCCTCTTTCTTGCTCTCTCTATTTCTTCTTCTACCTTTCTATTTTCTCCTTCGTTATTGTGACGCGGCCTAAAATATTAATCCCGAGACGGGCGTTTATTTTTCGCACGTGTGAAGACAGAGCAGCCTGGCACTTGATCCCACGCAAAATAAGTTCCAATTAAGTTTCCCTTTTTGGGCGTTGGGAAACTGGCATATTATGTTGGGGTTAATTTGGGGCTAGACTGACCGCCGCTGACAAGGGGTTTCCAAATTTCACATTACACACACACCCACCAGGCCACTACCCCTTCCTACCCCTAGGATAATGGAACATATGGGCCTCTAGGTTTAGATATAATAATGCTATTTATCGTAGTCGACAATTCCATTTCCCGTGTCATATTTTTAAAGGCGAATAGAACAATTTAGCGAGAATAACATGAGGCGAATAAAGCTAAAAAGGAGCATGCAAAAGACAACTTGATAGGCAGACACCACAAGGAATAAATTTCGACATGAGGAGAGATATATATATAACAAAGTTTTTTAATACGTGCGCACACACATATTTAACGTGTCGGCCATATTATCAGCGGATAATATCAAAAATACAAATGTCTTTCTTCTTTTTTTTCTTTCTTCTCTCTTTAAATTGAGAGGGAGAGATAATATGTAATTGCAGTACTTAGGGTTTTGACGGGTTCCTTCCGAGAGTATTTTCTCTTTTTACGGGCTAGCGGGGTTTTATATAAATAGCTTTGGCTTGAAGGCATAGGTTCTTCTTGTCCAAGATTCTTTCCACTTTTCCCCGGTAATTTCGGCGGCAGTTTCGATATATCTTATCACCTCAACTACTGTCCTGAAAATCCCGGTTCTGCTTCTTCGCCCGGAGTTTGGCACGAGATTCGCCCCATCTGTTCACGGCGACATCTGTCTTCAAAACTGATTTTCTTATCCCTATTTCCGCGGACGAAAAAGGGTACTACTTCCGCTTTAGGATTCTAGCCAATCATTTAGCCTCTTTTTTTTCTGTCAGGTGATTCGTTCGGACTACTATCTCTTTCACCCGGTCACAGAATGCAAACATCTGTTGGCTTTCATTCTGACCTGGATTTGTTACTTCAGCCGCAAGGAATTGACCTACATTCCTATTCCTCTTTGTAACGGTCAGTTTTTGGCGGCCAGCAAATTCAAACACAGAGGGGTAGGGGAAAATCTCTTATTTCTCTCCTCTCAGTGGTAGACCACGTGACAGTTATAGAGTTTCATCGCAAAAGCATTTCACTATATGATTGTATTGCAAAGGGCTTCGCTATATGGATGTACTGAAAAAGAATTTTACCACAGGAATGCATTACAAAGGGCTTCGCAATAGTGATGCATTGCAAAGCGATATTACTATTGGAATACATATGAGAGGGCTTCTTAACAGGGATGCATTGCAAAGGAATATTAGTATTGGAATACATAAGAAAGGGCTTCTTAATAGGGATGCATTGCAAAGCGATATTAGTATTGGAATATATAAGAAAGGGCTTCTTAATAGGGATGCATTGCAAAGCGATATTACTATTGGAATAAATAAGAAAGGGCTTCTTAATAGGGATGCATTGCAAAGGGATATTACTATTGGAATACATAAGAAAGGGCTTCTTAATAGGGATGCATTGCAAATGAATTTTACAGTAGGAATGCTTTGCAAAAGGCTTCCCAATAAAGATATATTGCAAAACGGTTTTGCTAAAGGAGCGCATTGCAAAATGTTTTGTTATAGGAATGCATTACAAAGAGATTTTACAACCGGGATGTATTGGGAGGTGTTTCACTAAAAGAATGCATTGGAATGGGTTTCGCGGTATGATTGCATTGGAAATGAATCTTATTCTAGGAATGCATTGGAAAACGTCTTGCTATTGGAATGCATTGGAAAGAGATTTGCTATAGAATTGCATTGCGTTGCAACGGGATATTACTATAAAAATGCATCGGAAAAGTTTTCGCTATTGGATTGAAAGGAAATTTACAATAGAAAAGCATTGTAAAATGTTGCGTTTTAGGATTGCATTGCAAAAGGACTTTACGATTGAAATGCATTGAAAGGGATTTTACTATACGATTGCATTGGAAAGAAAATTTACTCAAGGAATGAATCTTTAAGTTATTTTTGTTTGTTTTTTTTTACTGAAGCAATTAATTCGAATGTATTTACAAAGCACTAGTCATATCCGTACTAATGAAAGGTTTTACAACTTTGAATTTAATGAAAGACTTGGAGAAAAAACTAGATAGAAACTATACAAAGATACTAAACGCAACACCCAACAAAGAAATGCTGTACGGTTACTTAGCACCTATCTCACAAACCATCCATGTAAGACATGCGGTGCTCTGCCAGAGAAGAGAGGACCAATTTACAAGCGATGTTCTTCTATGGATTCCAAAATATGGGTGGAGGTGTCCTTTTCGTGTAATGGTTATAGCGATGGACTGCGCGAATCGTAGTAAGTGAATTCGTTCTCCTGTCGCACTATTACGTTCACTTTCGGGCAAATACCCTTGGGAAAGGTATGAACCCCCTTATCCTCCCAGCTATGGGTTAAATAGTACCACTACTGTTCTTCGAGGAGAATGGCTTTGGCATTAAATAACCTACAAAGTTTGATATGCCATTAAACAAAGAGACAAAACCAAACCAAACCAAAATATGGACGCACCAGTGTTGGTTGAACCTATAGTTAATACCACTGTGTGGATACTGGATGCTGTTTGAAGGACTTAGCGAAAAGGATGGTTGATGGAAGCGGATGGAGGGAGAGAGAGAGAGAGAGAAGAGAAAAGAATGATATCGCTCAGTACAGCTTGATGATGATGATGATGATGATGATGATGATGATGGAAATTCACTGATAATGGTTTTATTATTGTAATATATTGGACATATTTGATATAGAGTAGCATATTTTGCACAGCAGCTCGCCCTCTTACCATTACCACTATAAGCCACTCGTCATAGCAATTATAAACGACTGGCATTTAAATCAAATTAGGATAGAAATAGTGAAAGAAAATATAAGAAAACAGGAAGCGTGTGACAGACTGAATATTTTTCAGAAAAAAAAAAAGAAAGATTAATCTACTTGTCATGTCATTTAAAAAAAGAAAGAAAAACTGGAAAGTGTTCTCTTGACTTGAACAAAATAGTAATCGCAATAAGAGAGTCGAGTAATTAGTGAACATTTGGGTTTAATGTCTAATGGTGTCCTCACTAATTCACTGGCTTCCGCTATGATTACTAATTTGCTTTCATTCATTTTTTTCCGCACCCTAATTAAGTTTTGTTTGTTTGTGATGCTTATTAATTGAAGAGCTCTTTTATTTTCTTGCCATTTTCTCGAACTTTCATTTACAACTTGAAGAGCTATATTTAAAAATCTCCCCGACAAACCCTCCCCGAAAAAAAACAGATTGATAATGAAAAATAACATGCAAGAAGAATAATAAGAATTTTAGAAAAAAAAAAAAAAAGCTAACAGCTCTTGACTTACAGTAACGCAATGTCTGCCAACTCTCACTGCACTCTGAATAGCAGATACTTGCTCAGGCATGATTTACAGGTGATTAGTCAAAGTTCCTTACTGCTGCTGCAAGCCCGGGAAAGTTGAATTTGTGTTGACGTTCACTTATTGCCAGGAAGCAGTCACGTACTATTCGATAGGTATGGATTGATAGGGTTGAGTGAAACTTAGAAATTAACAAGAACTTGTCAAGTTATTTGTTTTCAATTGGAATATTTTATGAAATGATTTGGCTTCAATTATGAATTTAGCTTTTGAGGGACTCGAAGGTTGTCAAAAATGACTGAGGTGATTGCTTGCTCTACGTCACAAAAAGTCAGTGAAATATATTGGTTTGGTTTCTTTGTTTTAAGGGCTAAACCACCTTCATGGGTCATCGAAGCCAAATCCATCCTTGTAGAAGAACAACAGTGATATTTTAGCCGGGGTAAGGATGTTAATACCTTACACAAGGGTAATAATCCGAAAGTGAATATAATACCGTGACTAGAGTTCGGGCTTGCTTACTATGATGTTGCAGTCCACCTCGTTAACCACTACATCACGGATACAATCCCTAAATATGCTGCTAAAAAAGATAAAAACACACGGTTTATTTCAGATATTGTCTTCTTCAAACCGGTAAGACCAATATTCAAATAAAGATTGGTTGGTTATGATTTATAACATATCAAGTCTTTCAGTTATTTAAAATCAAATCCAGTTATATATATATATATATATATATATATATATATATATATATATATATTGTCATCCGCAGATTGATTATTTCGTTGTATCACAAGTCTTCAGTGTGACTACACCCGCAAGAAGCTGGGATCGAAACTATCGAAATAGATAGATAGCGAGATATAAACAGACAAGTGATAGATAGATACAGAGATATGAACAGAAAATATATATATATATATATATATATATATATATATATATATATATATATATATATATGCAGAGATATTGATAGAGAGATTTTAACGGGCAAGAAGGAGACCTGAATTGACAAAAGATTGATTGAGAGATATGAAAAAACATTAGAGCTATGAAAAGAATAGAGACATTTTTATCATCCAGGTTTTTCGGACTATTGTCTTCCTCCTAATCGTTATATTGACAACGTTTCGGCCGATTTGTTCTCCGGTCTTCTTCATGTCTTTTTATCGAACTCAGGAGCCAGCATGGAACTTCAAACGACGTCCTCTATTTAATCCACGGTGGTCGTTTGCTCTGTTTGCGTTAACCATAACCAGGTACAATTGTTTAGTATTCCATGAAAAAAATCGTAATATGAGTTCCAACTCCTAAAGCATAAGTTCCTGAATTAGACTACTTTGCAAGTTCATCTGTGCAATTGTCAAATCACACATGGACTGAAGCTGTGCACAACGTGTCAGCTCACTAGCAAGCGCTATTTTACCAACCACACTTGCTATCTATCACGGTTTGAACTGCTTCAGTCAGGTGATATAGGAACCTAAAAACAGCTTATACTAAAATATTGCAAGACATTTAACTGACCCTATGGTAAAAGGTTTGGTTTGGTTTGGTTTGGTTTGGTTTTAAAGCATATTAACTATTGTTAGTTATTTAATGCCAAATCCTGTTTTTTTTTCATATATATCAAATATATGATTTGTAAACAAATTTGTCGATACACACAGTTAAATCATTAAACAGTTCTATTTCTCACAATTCAATTTAGCATAAGTCAACGATGTTAATTGTTTCAAGTATATCTATCTATCGCTACCAATTCAATTAAGCTTCAGTCATTTGTTTATACGCTGTTAAATGATCGAACGGATCTATTTCAAACAAGTCAATTTAGCATAAGCCATTTGTTTGCACTTAATTGACATGACAATCTATTCTATTTGACCCTTTCAGGCGCAACCACACAGGGTCAGAGTGGACCTTGGAGCGATGGTATTGAAAGGGTATTCTGCATAATCTAAGGCTCCAGTAGTACTGGATCTTCACCGTCAGATTGTTTAATGCCATATCCAGGACACTCGTTGGCGGAGGTCTTACCCCTCTGCAGAGATGCAGTTTGTGTATTCTACAGCCCCAGCCTATTGAGCAGCTGAGTGTAAAGTAAATAACAATGGCGGTGAAGGCATAACATTATATGCAAGAGCTTCTTTTTTATGGCAATATCTTAACCAAGTGTAGTAGTCGGGAAGTGAACTTAATTGCATGACCTGGTATCAAACTTGTTTAACACGATGTGACTGGCCGGCATTTTATACACGATACCACAGAGACTTTTACCGAACTTGATGCATGAGAGAAAAATAAGTAGCCATGACATAAATAAAATTAGCTCACATAAAAAACTGAGAAGAAAAATGCCGGTTTACAATATGAGATAGATTCGGAAAAAAAGAACATAAAATATTGTTTAAAAATGAAGACCAACATATAAGATAGGTCATGAACCAATAAATATTGATTATCCATATTATTATTATTATTATTATTATTATTATTATTATTATTATCCTATTTACCAACCCCTGCACTCGGACAGGATATGACACAAGGTCAATTTTTAAGCGGAGTTTAACAGGCTTGAATTCAGAGTTTTCCTTCTTCTAGACTGGTTGCTTCACCAAGGCTGAAGAACCTAGTTTGTCCTACTATTTACCCATAGTTGGAGGTAGAATAATTGGATTCATACTTTTCATAGGGTATTAGTGCTTTGTGAAATACAATCAGCCTCATCCAGGATTTGAACTCGTATCGCCGTGTCCATTTCCTACGACAATTACCATTACACCACGGGCACCTAATATACATTGATTATCACTCATATAAAACAAAAAACGAATTAAGAAACTTAGTTACTAAACAAAAATATAACATCTTAATACGAATTTTAATTAATTATTTCGAAGAGATGTAAAAACGAGCAAGAAAAAACAAAAGAAAAGAAAAAAAAATATTTAAAAAAATAACAATATCCGCCCCGACCCGCTTCCCACCAAAAAAGCGAAAAAATATCATAACAAACCAAAAAAAAGACAAACAAACGCAAACAAAAATCAACAAAAATAAATGCCAACAAAATCAGGATGAGAAATTGAACTATGTAATAAGATCCAGAAATGATCGATTTTCACGAAGTCGAAATCCCTTTACAAAAGCTCACGCGGAAGTGTAAACAAAAAGTGCGCACGCGCACATCGGAAGTGAGAAAGCAATATTACAGTGTTAATGAAAAAAAAGGCGGTAAATTCGGAGTGTGAATTCAGCGGTTTTTCAAAGTAATAACCTAGTGAAGAATGTGAATAAGAAATCAAATATGAAAAGATAAAACATAAAACAAACAGAAAAAAGAAACAAATGCGTGGGAGTGGACCAAAGATATAATATAAAACAGGATGGAAGAAGATTAAATCGAAAAAGGAAGCAAAGGAATATTATCAAAGTTGCCATGGATATACAAGGCTGCCTGAGAATGAATTTCAGGTTGGTATGGATGGAGAGAAATAATTAAATAGTTATGGTTTGCACATGCTTAAGCTACGTGTTTCTGACTATTTGATTATTAAAGTTAAGTATTGTCATGAATAATTAATGGATGGTTGCTTGCTTGGTCTGACTGCATCTCAACGCTTTCTAGGTTATATATATATATATATATATATATATATATATATATATATATATTACAACAGTATAGTTGTCACTATCTCTCTTGGTGGGTTTGTGGCGCACCAAATGCGGTATAATTAGGTGAGTGATTAATATCTGTGATAGAGCTATTATATAACATAATGAATAAATATATATTAGTTATATGTATCTAATTGCACGGGTGCTTATCTGTGACCACTAATTTCATGCTGTCTTTTTACGACAATCATCAGCCAAAATCATGATTACCGAGAAAAAAACGGCATGATACCTTTGGTTGCAGATAAGTAACCATGCTTTTAAATATACATGAAAACTAATATATATTTACATATTAATATATCATAAAAATATGCGAGTGGGAGGGGTAAATTGTCGTCTAAATTATGTAAAAATAAAAATAACGCAGCCATTTTACCTTATCTGTTATTTATATCAAAATTGCATGAAAATATTTTTAAATACTATAGAGAAAACGTATTCAAAGAAACCGTCATCGGCTTAAACCATGACTTCCAGTCGACTTAGAGATCTCTTGTAAATAGTTCTCACCGTTTCCTTTTATTAAATTGATAAATGCTGCCATTATCTCTGCGTTCAGTTCATCTTTGATACTGCAAGAAATTTTATTGCTATGTGGCTTACGCTTGACCCCACTCTCCGCATTATTATCCGGGGAGTTGCAAGCTGGAGCATTAGGCAGCCAGATGTTAGGGGTGACGTGGTCAAAGAAAATTTTATCATAGCTTAGTCTAGGTTCTTTTGCTTTCATGGCATAGCACAATCTTGTTGCCTGACGTAGGATTTTCCAGGAGCCACCCTCTTGAACCTGGGCAGCACGAACCTCTTCAGACACTTCATATAGGCAAACTTTTGAGTCTGAGGTCATCTGGGAATGTAAATGGAGGTACAAATACACCATCGTAAGTGACCACCCTAAAGACCATGAAGTGGACAGGGTTTTTGCTTGTCCTCAGATTGACGCTCAAACACGCTGTAATTTTCATATTTGAGCTTCCACTGTAAATATCAAGCAGTACAGAATGACTTTTTGAATTTCAGGAAGAGTGAATTGCGTCATGGTACTGCTTTTCTTAGAGACAGTGTCTAACTGATTCGTTTGCTGCACAATCGACAAAACAAATAAGGCTCATGAACAGTATTTTTAATTTAAAATGGTGATAATTTACCCATCTCTCTCTCTCTCTCTATATATATATATATATATATATATATGAGGTGTTCGTGGTGGAACGTTTATCGTTGCATGAAATAGACACGGTGATCCAATTTCAAATCCAAGACTAGGAAAGTTGAATTTACCATAGCACTAACACTCTTGAGATAGGTATGAATACAATTTTTCTTTCCACAGTTATGGGTAACTAGTGGGGCTGACTGGGCTCTTTAAGCTTGGAATGGTAACGGGTCTAGAAGAAAATCTCTGTTTGCAAACCCACTAGAGTCCACTAAAAATGACTTTGTGTCGGACATTGGCCTTGTGGGTAGAGTGTTCGCCAATGGTCCAGGAAATCTGGGTTCAATCCCAGGTTACGTCATAGCAAAAACTCAAAAATGGTACTTTATACCTCCTTACTTAACACTCAGCAATATAAGGTACGTATTAAGGGTAAAGTAGAGCAATCCAGGCAAAGGAATAGCACCCTCACCCACACCTCGGTGTAGTAGGTATCGAAAAGGGAGTCTTCTGGTCACCCTCGACTACGGTCGCCAACTTTACTTACTTACATATATATGATTAAATAAACACATACACATACACACATATATATGTATATATACAAACACATATTAACTATAAAGTGTTTTTTATGAGGACATACAAGTTAATAAACGCTGTCAAAAGAGTAACCCGTAAGACCCTCGTCATTCGTCAAGAAACGATTCGAAAAAAATATGGTATATAAAAAAAGTATTCGTTTCCTATATTTAAATGTTCATTGAAATCTGGTGGCCAGAAATTCGTTTTGGTATGTTTGACAAATAGTCTATATCAAGAGTGGAGGTCTTCGAGATTTTCTAGAGGGTAATTGCACGAATAAGCCTCGGCAGTGGTAGGGTTTTCGAGTTTAATGAAGTAGACTTAGATAGAAATCTTATTAGGATAGATATAACTGTATTTTTCTAGTTTAGTTTTTTTCTTTAATGGCATATCACCCTTCGTAGCTAATTTAACGTCAATACCATTCTTGAAAAAAAAAAAAAAAAAACGGTAGTAGGATTATTTAACCGACAACTGGAGAGATAAACAGGTTTCATTTCTATCCAAGAAAATATAATTCCGAAAGTGATTGTTATAATGCAAATGGGATTTGAACTGGTTACCTATGATATCGCAATCCAGTACGTTAGCCTCAACGCCACGGAAATTTTTTCCGTATTTTCCTTATACAGGTAGTTGGCCAATTTCCCTTGGGGCTATTGTAGATTCGAATAAAGGCATTTTTTATGTCATCAATCGTTTCTCTCAATCAAATAAAAAAGGGGTCCTAATTTATCTTGCCCTGAAACCTTATCTAAAGAACCTGGCTCGAATTAGTGATCATTGGAGAGAAATTAATTATTGGCTCTGCAAATAGGTTTCTATGTGCCAATGAGTTGCTCATGGTATTTCTCTCTAATCTGACTCAATTTGGGAAAATACAGATTTCACAAACAAAAGATTATCATTATTTACGTGGGTTGTATTTTCTTCCTGACTGTCTGGACGAGTCGGCTGGGCTGGGACAGCAGAATACGCCGACTGCATCTCTGCAGAGGGGTAAAACTCCCTCGATGAGTGTCCTGTGTATGACGCTAAGCAATCTGATGGTGAGGATCTAGTATTGACGGAGCTTTAGGGAATACAGAGTACCCCTTTATTGCCATGTCTCCCAAGTCTACTCTTGCCCGCAGTGGTAGCAACTGATAGGGTCCTATCTATTGGTCAAATAAAACTAAACTGTGTTCTTAAGCTAGAATGAATTGTCTGAAATAGGACTGTTTTTACATTTAACTGTGTGTGAACAAAAACTGCACTTAAGCTCAACGGAATTGTTTGAAATAAAACCCTTTTATCATTTAACTGAGTGTATACAAATGACTGATGTTTAATCGAATTGTTAGTGAGACATAGCAATATTTATACTATTTAACTATGTTGACATGATAAACTGAAATGTTTGAAATAGAACTTTTTTACATTTAACTGAGTGTAAATAAAAAAACAACAACATTTGAACCAATGACTATCTATGTATAAACAAATGACTGTACTTATGCTAAACTGAATTGTTTGAAATTAAGTGAAGCTATTTAACTGTGAGCAGAAAACGAGCACAGCCTTGTTTAAAATTGATATCTTCAAAATGTGTTAAGAAATCATATATTTAATATATGTATTAAACGATTTTGCACTTAATGACCTACTATAGTCGATATGCCATAAAACCAAACCAATCATGAAACTATTTAACTTTGACTTATTTTTACCTATCATATATATATATCTAATATATATTTATAAGCCAGATTTGGCCTAAAATGATCTACAATGATTGATATTCGATAAAACCAAACCAAACAAATTTGTGGCAAATTGACTTTGTCTCTGTCTCCGTATGTCTATACAAATCCAATAAAACATCGATTCCTTCTCAAGAACTCCAGCAAAAATTCACCTGAAAAGGCCTTTCAGTGAACACATGACAATTGCTGAAAGTCTGTTACATATAGTTAGTTTTGTATCCAAGATTCAGTGCTCTATAGTATTGGCTAGTGTCAAGCTAAGTTTAATAAATTACAAAGTTGCCTAGCATTGTGGTTCACTTTCTGCGATGACTGGCTGCTTTGTCGATGTTTTCAGTGCCATACTTAAAGATCCAAAGAACGAGGATAGATGCATCTTGGTCGGCGCTTCGTGTGATGGGACGAGAAGTTTGTAAGAATGAGTTCCCGAAGACGTCGGTAAATCCTAGAATGAGTTAATTCACAGTTAGCAACCACAAACCATATAATTGCGAAAAATATTGTCTGCACACAGGTTGAGAGGGGAAATACAATGAGGAATTTGGCTGAAGTTCTTGCTTTATTCTGATTATGGAGTTTTTCAGCGAAAAATATGGTATTAGTGCTTTCCACGGTAATTTGGAGGCCTGGAATTTAGTCACTTCTCTCGTTGGAAATTTATTAGAGTGACAAGGTTTTCTTCGTTTGGTACTCTCAGTGTTGTCCTTTCTCTTGGTCTTCCCTGGTAAAAAAGTTTCGGAGTAAATACCTTAGAGAAAACAATTACTGACAACACATACGTCAAATTGGTCAGTAAAATACTGATCGTTTCACATTGCATTCTTATTAGCGAACAAATGCAGACTTAGATTCCCTTCACAAAGATCAAAAAGAGGAGGAGTATAAAAAGATAGCGACAACATTTTGATTGGAAGATGTCTATTTATATCACATAGACTGAGAAACAAAAACCCCTTGATCACGTGCCGACTGTCTTGGCCTCTGACCTTTTGATTTCAGAAAGGTTATGTAAGTGGACTGAGTTACCTCGGTGCAAATGACACTAGGAGAGGTCAGGGATCACTCTATATGCCATCGATTTAAAGCGGCACCTGCACTTTTGACAGCTTTGATAAACTCTTCTACATAAGCACACCGATAACGTTTGCATGAAATCGTAAACTTCATTAGAAAATTAACCATATCTAAAATATTCGTTTTAAGATCCTTTTCGCTATACCAAAATTATTGCTTCTGATTTTAAAAAATGAAAATAAAGAAATTTTCTCCTAAATAAATTTTATACCAGAGAAAAAATACTCGTTGGGTAATGGTTGCGAGCTAGGTCTGTCGGGCATGAACAGAGTGTTTGGTTCTTAGTCTGTGATCCATATTTCTTGCCTTGTGGAAAACTTGGCTCAGTTTAGGCAAAGGGAAAATTATATCTAAGGCAGATATGGGTAAATAGTAGGACAGACTATGTTTTTTAGCGTTGAGAATGCAACAAGTCTAGGAGAAGGAAGATTAATTCTATGTATCCTCCTGCTTGTTGTGGAGGCTTAGGTAAAACAGAGTTGAAACAGACGAAAAATTATAAAAGTATTAATTTGTATTTTTCTAGAAGAGTAAGTTCGACTCGTGAATTAATTTTCGTGACAAAAAGATACATATCTTTGAATGGTATCTCGATTAGAGCTAATAAATAAGTCTACGAAAAACTACATTTTAAAGAAAGTTAATTTTCTTCTCAACCAAAATCAGAAGTTTTTTTTTCAAGTGGAGTATTGTACTGGTAAAAAATATGTTATTAGTTATTTCTGATTACTAAAAAATCTACAGCATTGAGATTTTGTTTTGTTTTGATTTGGTGATATTTTATGGGATATCATCAACCCTTGTGGATTATTTAATATTATATATATATATATATACGAGGTGCCTTCAATAAGTTTCCAGACTTTTTTTTTTTCTACAGGCATTTCAAATTGTCGTAGACTCTTGAAAATTCTGTATGTTGAAAGAAAGAGGTTGTCATGACTGCAGGGAGATGGTCGAGCTGATCAATTCAGATCCCGCAGTTCTTGATACTCTGGTGACCAGCGATGAAAGCTGGATCTACTGCTATGGCCCGGAGACCAAGAATCAGAGTTCTCAGTGGAAGCATGCTGGCTCTCCCAGACCCAAGAAGGCCAGACAGAGCAAATGCACGCACAAACTTTTGATGATCACTTTTTTTGACAGCACTGGTATGATCTACATGCACTGGGTTCCCACTGGACGGATAGTCAACAAGGAATACTATGTTGAGGTTTTAAGGGAGTTCGGGAAGAGATTCCTTGGGAAGAGGCCAGCACTCTTCAAATCGGGTCAGTGGCATTTCCAGCAGGGCAATGCACCAGTCCACAACTCCATCCTTGTCACAGACTATTTGACCAAGATGGGCATCAAGACTGTTCCTCAACCTTCCTATAGTCCAGACCTTGCTCTCTGTGACTTTAGGTTATTCCCAAACCTCAAGGAAAAACTTAAAGGCTGTCGTCATGAGACAATTGAGGACTCTCATCGGAGGAGATTACTTCAAAGGGGACTATAATTTCATGTGTGTACTATCAATAAAAGTGGCCATACGAAAAAAGTCTGGAAACATATTAAAGGTACGTCGTATATATTTTAAACGAAGCAGAGATTATTTATTTGCGAACAGTTAAATGCTTGCAAGTATAGTTAACATAGATAATGCTGTTGGTGTATAAAAATGTGTGTGTATAAGAATATCATTTGTGAGCTCATAGTTTGTTCGTAGCATTTTTAAACGAGTCAGAGATTATTTATTTACGTACAGTTAAATGCTTACAAATATTGCTTACCCAAATAATTCTATCTAATATTAATTATTCGTTTGCACAGAGTAAAATTGTTTCAAGTATGGCAATCTAACAGTCATCATCATCATCATGTCGCGCTGGTATCACGGATATCCCTGACCCTCTTTCGCCACTCCTCCCTATCGTTCATCGCCCTAGGTAGGTCATCAGGACAACATCCCGTATCCTCACGTAGTTGCTGAATGTATGTTCGTGCTGGTCGTCCTGCTTTTGCACGGCCATGTGTGGGGGTCCATAAGAGTACATCTCTTATGAGTTCGTCCCTGCTTCTCCAGCAGTGTCCTGCATGTCTGGTTCGTATAACTTGAATAGTTTTCGTGATAGGGGACAGGTGGCCGTACAGTTGGTGTCTTGTGGGGTGTTGTCGCCAGGACTTGTTCAAGATTGCACGCAGCATTCTTGTGTAATTGCCGTCTATTTTCTTCTCCAGCCGTTTTGTTAGATTCCATGTAGTGCATCCATATAGCAGTATCGATGTGATCGCTGCCTGGAAGAAACTGCGCTTCATTTTATCGGTTAGGTCTGATTTCCATATAATCGATAGCTTATTGATAGCTGTCCATGCTTTCGTTAACCTCGTTTCTATGTCCTTTTCGGTTGATTCGACGCAGTAATACTTCTATCTAATATCAATCACCTGTTTGCTGCCTTTAAGTGCTTTGGTTTCTTTTTTAATGGCCTATCAACCTTCATGGGTTATGCCAAAGCCATACTCGTTGAAGAACTGCAATGATACTATATAACCCATTAGCTTGCGGAATGAAGGTGTTCATACCTTTCCCGAGGGTATTGGTCTGAAAATGGACGTGATTGCACGACTGGAGTTCGAACTCATTTACTTTGAGGTTGCAGTCCAACACTATAACCATTACGCCACGGGGAATCCTTCTGTTTAAATCGTTTCAAATATTGCTGTCTCAGCGCAAAGTGACCTACAACCCTCGCCAGAATACGGTCGAGACACTAAGATCGGGGATAGAGTTTGACATAACTTGCTGATTGATAGAATCAGGCTTCTTTGATCATCTGTTCAGCTCAGTAAAAACCAAGATGGAGTATTGTAAGTCATGTGATAACTTCGGTTTTCTGTATCACAGACTACTCAGTCACGAGGATCTTGTTCTGGAGTATTACGTGTCTCCATTCACGGCCAACGAATGGCTTCTTTTTTTGTGTGTGTGGTGGGTCATACTTTTCTACAGTATTCTACAGCCCTAGACGACACTTGAAATTTTGCAATAAAAACTATGAATATGCAGCACTCAAAGTACTTGTGGTATATATTAAAACAGAAAGTAAGAAAAACGCACAAAAAAAAAAAAACAGTTGAAAGAGAGTATTTAGTTTGAAAACCGGCTCATTGGCCACATTGGTAGAGTGTTCGCCAATGGTCCGAGAGACCTGTGTTCAATCCCAGGTCACGTCATATCAAAGACTTTAAAAACGGTAATTGATACCCCCTTGCTTAACACTCAGCAATATAAAGTACGGATCAAGGGTAAAGGGGAGCAATCCAGGGAAAGGAGTAGCGCCCTCCCGTTCTCCTTGGTGTAGTAGCTATTGAAAAAGGAGCCTTCTGGTCGCCCTCGACTGCTGTCGCCAATTTTTACTATTTAGTTTGAATGGAAAAGAATGGAGTAGAGTTTATTAATAATTAGTACCTAATGATATCTATTATTGTATAATACTCTATTAGAAATAATAAAAACCTTGTATTTCAGGAGTGTTATTAAATTTTTATAAAATATAAATTTGGTTGGATCAATCAAGAAGAGTCCTAGAGACCTGAGGAAACTTGTTGTCTCTCAAAATTCACTGAAAAAAGGCAAAAAAAACATGAGTTTAAATAGGTGAGAAAATTTACAGAATATAAAGAAATAATAATATATACATAAGTTGTCGACCTTTGTCGAGGGTGACCCGAAGGCAACCTTTTCAATAGCTATTATCCCGAGGTGTAGGGGAGGGTGCTACTCCATCCCCAGGATTGTTCAACTTTACCTTTGATCCTCACCTTATAGTGCCGAGAGCTAGGGAAGGCGGTATCAAGTACTATTTTTTGAGTCTTTGGCATGACGCGACCTGGGGTTGAACCCCGGTCTCCTGGACCACTAGCGAACACTCTACTCATTAGCCCACTTTATTTTTTATTATTATTTTACTTCTTGCGAGTTTTTCTCATCAACCTTAGCGGGTGGTCTTTCCCTGATTGCAAGTGTCCTCAAGTCTCCAGGACTCCTCTCAGTATTCTGGTTGATCTCAATAATGCTCTAGTTTGGATGGTATCAATTCGTCCTCTGATGCCTCCATAGTAATGTTCGCTTTTTACAATTTTCTCCCATAAAAGAAAAAGAAAAACACCCTTTGAACTGAATATATACACCATAAATACAATACCTACATTCTGTTTTGTAATTCGTCCGATGATTCTCAATCATATACTATTAAATTCTTTTCTTACCATTATTTCTGATGTTAACGAATTTGATCTTTTTTTTTTTTTTTACAGTATAGCTGTTTTTGAGCTAATTAGACAATTTGTTCCAAAATATATATTACTCTTTAGAAAAAAAAAACAAACTTCAATTGGTTAATAGATTTTGTTTTTGAAACTTGTTTTGATCGAAGAGAAATATCAAAGAGATTTCTACCATAATTAGAAATTCCATGAATTATTTCAAAAGTTTTTGTTAGATTAACTCTTATTCTTATTTTAGTTAAGTCTAATTTATATAATTTCGCCCAGTTACTATTATGCTTTACTCTTTGTATCATGGTTGTCACTCTTTTTTTTTATACTGCCTCAATTTCAGTAGTACACTCTGATTTCCGTGTTTACACACTGAAGCACAGATTTGAGAATCGTATTCTAAATGAGGTTTTTTTAGGGTTTTATATATGTTTAAAGTAACACTTTCCTCCCTTGAAGTAATTTTTTATGAATCCAGGTAATTATTCCCATAACTTTTTCCAGAGTACTGAAAAAGCTGTGAAGAATGAATGTGTAATTTGGTCTCTTGGAAAGGTGAAAAAAAAAAAAGACCAAGAAAAGAAAATAGATTAACTGGGCATTAAATGAAGAATCAAGACCATCCAGACAACAGCATTGATAAGATCAGCTATAATACGTAGAAGTGTCCTTCAGAACTGAAAAGACTTGCTGTAACTCAGAAGGGGACTAGAGTTTCATGTGTGTACTATCGATAAAAGTGCCGATACGAAAAAAGTCTGGAAATTTATTAACTGATCCTCGTATATATATATATATATATATATGTGTGTGTGTGTGTGTGTGTATATATATATATATATATATATATCTTATGGTACGTACAAAATTTTAGAATAACTTTTAGTAGAGCATACGTCATAAGTTCTAAAAAAGTACCATTTTGTCAGTATTGTCTTGAATGAAACAACAGTAACGTTATTGCTTACTTCTGCCCCCAAGATCTCTGACGAGACGTGATCAAAAAAGTTTCTTTTAAAACTATATATATATATGTAGAAAAACTGATAACAACGATCCAAGTGGAAGGAATGATTTATTGAGAAGTCAACATTATAGTGTATCGGTTCTGCTGAACCATCATCAGGACCATGAGGGGTGATATTAACAATTCTGAGTTAACGATGGATGTTTAGGAATGTGAAATACACACAAAAAAATAATAGGAGAAAATGTGTATAATAAGAAAATGTTGGCCGTTTAACTGGCTAATCAGCGTTTGATGTTTTAAATTACGTCATTTGACTTTTTAGGAATATTGTATAGAATTTATGCACGTTTGTTTAACGAGAAAGATTTCGTGTCAGAAGGAAGAAAAGAAAGAAAGAAAAATAGAAGCATCAAAATTATGAGATATACGGAAAATATCAACTAAGGATGGAATATATTGTAACTATTCAAAATGTGTTTGCTCAAGTAAGGAGAAATATTATAAAAACCAGGACGAGTATTTAGGGAATTGAGGAATGAGATAGCGGCGGCTTCGAAAATTCGTCTAAGATTTTTATCATGGATGTAAGTGAGCGTCTTAGGAGAGTTGAAGTCAAAGTTATGATTAAGTTGAGAAATGTATAGGAATAATGCATTGTTTGAGTTGCCAATTCTTATGTCTCTTTTGTGCTCTTTCAAACGAACATGAAGGTTCCGAGATGTTTCGCCGATGTATTTAAGTTAACAATCCTTACAAGGGATGCAATAAACACCAGCGTCAGAAAATATGTTACGTTGAGGGCTGGAGTGTTCTAATTCGCGGATTGTTTTAGAAGGTAGAGAAGTAGTTTTGATATTGAGTTTATTTAAGTTGTTTGTTATGTTGTGAGAAGAAGAATTGTTCGGCAAAGTTATGTGTCTATGGGGGAGACTATATATATATATATATATATATAGTTGTAAGTCAATATATATATATATTTTTTTTTTTCATCATACTACGTGTGGAGGCACGTGCGATACCCTAGCCTCATCAGCCGCCATCCAGGGTGATAACACAGTTTCGGTAGCTTAAGGCGGTACTGCCACTCCTGGCGCTACCGAGCAGCTTTTGCCACCGGATAGGGTATTTAAAAAAAACCTATGTATACATAAGATCAACTAAAAGCGGACATTACATTAGACGTTCGTTCATCTTCATTTTGGTGCAGTTTGTGATTTAAAAAAGCGTTTACTTACGGCCGTTAGATGTCATAGCAACCGTTTCTTGATTTTGCGTAATTACACGAGAATGGTGGTTACACGTGTATAACATTCGTGTTGAAATCCTTTCTATATCCGTTATCTTTTCGATTCGTTTTCTTTCATTTATGCGTTACTGCCCAAAAGCACTCGAGACAAACGTTATATATAAATCCGCTAAAAGATATTATTTGTTGATCAATGGGCCCTCAAGATGGGTGGTGAGTAAAAAGAAAGCTCGTGGTCTAAGTTAGTCCAGGTAGCTATCTGATTACCCTTGGGCCACTAAATTCTTGGCTTGCAAAAATGTCTCCAGGACGCTGATGGTCAGCAATGGGCTTGTGAATACTGTGGGGGTAAACCGGACTCATAGGCCCATCAATCGATTTACACTCTCCGGCAGGAGAATTACGTTCTTCGCACCAGCGCGCCTTGTGGATTCGTGTTCCTCGCAAGCTGTTGAATTTTCTACCGCAATCACACGTTGTAGCCGGGTACATATCCAGATCGTTACCGTAGGAGCAAGTAAGATGGGTGATATATTCTCCCTCCCCGCTACAAACACCCTGAGGGCATTTTTCTTTCATTGTATTATCCATATTTGTTAAAATTCCTGTCTTTCCAGGATGTCACTCCAACTTTCTGAAGAGTCACTTTGTCTTTTCAAAGAGTCATCTTGCTTTCCAGAGGGTCTTAGTGTTCAAATTTTCATCATACAACGTGTGGAAGCACGTGCGATACCCTAGCCTCATCAGCCGCCATCCAGGGTGATAACACAGTTTCGGTAGCTTAAGGCGGTACTGCCACTCCTGGCGCTACCGAGCAGCTTTTGCCACCGGATAGGGTATTTAAAAAAAAAACCTATGTATACATAAGATCAACTAAAAGCGGACATTACATTAGACGTTCGTTCATCTTCATTTTGGTGCAGTTTGTGATTTAAAAATCTATATAATTATAGATTGATATGTTTTACTATAAGGAGAGGTGCATGAGAAATTATATTTTAGTTTGAAAAAAAAAAAGAAGTCTTCATATAATTTAAAAAACAAGTCTCTTTTCAATATATCTGTTGACTTTTAATTTGATTTTTTCATCGTAATAAATTCATCTATTTCTAAGTTTTAAAATATTTTTCCTCTGTTGGTTAAATTTTTGACCTTATCACCGAGGTTTATGAAAAAAAGGTCCGGTATATAAATCGACCTTAAGACTTTTGTTCACAATTCTGTCTCAGACCTATAGCTAAAGTAAATCTTGGACAGCCCCACAACAATCTAGTTGACAAAATGGTACGTTAAAACTTACCTAATAAGCCTAAAATCGTATATAAATATGGATTCACAATCTATTGTGCAATCGTAAAATTGGGCAGATAAACAATAAACCGTGATTGTCTGACTGGTACTCTGGGTGATGTGACGTTTCGGTGAGTGTTTACAGTTATTGACTCAGCAGTTGGAAACAACGTGTGATTAACGAAAGAGTTAATTCAATAATTAATTTCGATCAGTTTTATTATTTTACATTGAATAATGCGTTAATTTACATAAATCACTGTGTTAATTTATATTAATATCTGCGTTAATTGGCTAATTATGTTAACCAAACACGCATTTAATCTTGGAAGTGTTTGTGGCAGTCTGATCGAGTTATGATTGGTGGTGTATATCGATTGCAGGGATTACTGTTTCACTGGTGGATAAAGATTTGGATTTTAAATCGACCCACAGTTTTGTAGAGGTTTTTCCAGGCTTAAAACGTCGATTTGCACGCTGCAATTGAAGGTATACGAATTACTTTCTTTTATTTTCTTTTTGTTTAAATCTTTCAGTTTCCAGCATTTCTTATATTGTAATTTGGTGAGACCAGAACATATGTTGTAGAACTTTGGTTGTACATCGTCCTTGGTTCGTTGAAGGATATATATTTTAGATTGATACTACTTGAGCATCATAGAGCGTAAAACAAGCTGATTATTTTTTAAAAAAAAAAGTAGTCACGCATACACACTTTCTACTATATACAATACATAGTAAACTTGGTAACCATACACGAGGGCGACTTGAAGGCTCCCTTTTCAATAGCTTCTTGGGAAGATCGCTATCTCTTTTTCTGGATTGATCCACTTTACCCTTGATATGTCTCTTATAATGCTGTGTTAAGCAAGGGGGCATCAAGTATCATTTTTGAGTCTTTGGTATGACTCAGCTTTAGATTGAAACCCAGACTCTCGGACCGTTGGCTTGCCGTCTTGGCTGGGGCTGTAGAATACACTGACAACAACGAGTGTCCTGTATATGACACTATATAACCTGATGGTGAGGTTCCAGTAATGTTGGAGCTTTTGGGAAAGCAGAGCACCCCTTCAATGTTATTGCTGACCCGGATAGGACCCTATCTCTTGGTTAAATAGAACTCAACTGTATGCTTATGCTAAATTGAATTGTTTGAATTAGAACTGTTTTTGACATTAAAACTGTACTTACGCTAAACTAAATTGTTTAAGACAGAACTGTTTTGACATTTAACTGTGTGTAAACAAAATCTATTTTTATACAAAACTGAATTGGTTGAAGGATAACTGTTTGAATAAAATGAATTGCTTGAAACAGAATTTTTTTTTCAATCAAACTGTGTACTTATGCTAAACCGAATTGTTTGAAATAGAACTAATTATTTGTATAAAATGTATTTGGCATTAAATAACCTACAAAGAGTGATATGCCCTAAAATACAAACAACCAACTAACGGACCATTGGCGAATACTCTACCCATTAGACCAGTGGGCCACTCAATAGGCAAAATATCTTGATAAAAATATCCCAAAATTCGAGTTTAAATAAAGGCAGTGAACGGAGTTCGAATCCTGGACAAGGCTGTTTACATTTCACATGATAACCCTTTCACTCTTATATGATTTACGATGTTAAAATCCTTATCTCCTTTTCTATGAGTTCAAGTGGGACATTGGATAAAGGCGTTGTATAGATCCAGTGACCTACCCCCCCCAAAAAAAAGAGAGTGAGTTTAATACCCGCTGAAGGCAGTGAAGAACTTTCAGAGGTGAAATTAACAAGAGATAACTGATATCTGACATCCATTAAATATGGCTCGTGTAACTAGAACATTCTACCCTGGTGAGCGAAATAAAGGGTTGAGTTCGACATTCCAGCAACCTGAAGAAGACCAGAGCGTACAACGGCCGCAACGTTGTGATAAACACGGTGAAAAAGACGGGGACAATAGTCCGAAAAATGTAAATAATGTACATAATGGCATATCTCGGAAATATAAACAGATATACAAGTGTTATGTTGTTCACAGAATCCAGTGTTGGCAATCCGAGTCAGTAGATTTTCTCAGGTGTTAAAATTTAAAAGATATTTCTTCGTAGTAGAAATTTCAACAAACAATTACATATAAAGACAATTGCAAACGATTTTGAATGCTTTCAGTCTTTGTCTCAAATTCACCAATTTTTAGCGGAAGAGCTGGCTGTTGGCGGGAAATTTCATGAATAGAAATGATGAATTTGCGTACAGCTTATACCAGAAAAAATCCTATGTATGAATCTAACTATTCCACCTACAGTTATTGGTAGCCTAGGTTCTTTAATCTGCGTATGGCAACTTGGTCAAGAAGGAAAACATTAAATTCAAACCTATCAAAATCTGCTTAAAAATTGAGCACATTCGGAGAGGTTGGGTAAGTACACACACACACACACAACACATGCACACACACACGCACACACGCAAACACACACACATATATATATATATATATAATTTGATATAACTTAGATGTCTACCGATTAAAACCCACCCAAGAATATATATATATATATATGTGTGTGTGTGTGTGTGTGTGTGTGTGTGTGTATGTGTTCGAATTTTATATCGAACACTAAGAAAGTGAAAGTAAAAGAAGCGTGTTGTCCTCAACAGTGGGTTATATTGACTGGTGGAAGTTTAGATAACCTGTACAGAATATCATTTTTGATGAATTAGTCTTAAGGAAAAAAAGTAATGATAAAATAAATAAACATTTTCGGAAACTGAGGCCCCGAGAGTGTGTGGTGCAAAGCTATATTTCATTTAGCTTATAGGAATGTCCAGCATTGCTATAAGGGTGTAAAACACATCCACATTGCTCTGAATTCATTGACAATAGGGACTGTAAAGAGTTGATGTGAAATCAATCAACTTCGAATAAATTGATTCATGAATTCTGTAAAGCGTTTGAAGCACAGAGAATCAAATACTCTAGATTGAAACAAACGCTTCGCCAGTACTTGATCTCAGCTCCTGGCTCTCTACAGTCTGAATATATTTATGCCATGTTTTGTAGGCTTTGTTTTTCTAAATCCAGAGTTGCGAGATATTTGAAATTTTATGACAGTAAATTGTCGAAGACAGGTTTTACAAAAATATTTCCGCAGTAACAAACAGGAAACTCGTGTCAATTTGGTAACAAATGTTATGGATTTCGGGCAAGCTTAAGTGATCACATGGTGGTGCACTAGGAGTTGTTAACGAAAAAAGAAAGCTAATTCATTTGTTACGCATACGATAGGAATTGCAAAGATATACAGAGTGGTCACACGCTCCCCGTCGTTTATTCTAAAGGAGAAGAGATGGCCTTCTTTTGCAAAGATGTGGCAGTCACTACATTGAAGTGTGGAATTTACGTACATATGCTGCTTAAAGGATTTTCTTTTAGAGATTCGAACTTACTTCCTGTTGAAGAAAACTTGCCACTTTCACTTTGGTTTTTATCACCAGAAAGATAAATCGTTTCCTCAAAATATTTTATAATAGTATGTTTATTGTTGAATGCTCGAATTTCAGCCACCTCAATATTTTTTTTCAATTCTTAATTTGAATTATTTAAATTATTCCTATATATATGTATATATATATTTCTTTAGGAAAAACAAAAACCGGTCACATTAGGATTATAAATTTATTTTCATCCTGTTATAGGTATTGATATGAATAAATAACATAAAAAATAACAGGACTTTAGATCTGAAGAAGCCCTGTTAATTTTGGTGTTATTGATTCATATCAATGCACATAACAGGATGGAAATAAATTTATAATCCTAATCTAACCGGTTTTTGTTTTTCTTAAAGAAATTATTGCTCTGTGGTGTCAGTTACATTGAGCTCTTTACCAGGAAAATTTTGAATGTTCATAGTTGAATGATTTTTTTGTCTTGACAGAATTATTCTTGACTCCGGTTTAACTGGACTGAATAATACATATACATAGTCATCTACAGATAGACTGTTTAATTCTATCAGAACTCTTCAGTGTGGCTAGACACGCAGGACGCTCGAAGCCGGGATCGAAACACGTCCAACTTTACGTTAGACTGTGTTTCAGACCAACTCGGCCACCAAGCGGACCACGTTGGCTAAGGGAATTTTAAGGTTTTTTATTTTTAGAAAGCAGCAGCTTTCATTTACATTTTTTCCCTATCGGCTACCAGAGTGCTCAATTCTTTCGAAGAGCTTTGCATTACGCTAGCGGCGGCCGACAATTCCTTCGCCATGTATGTGTATGTGTGTGTGTCTGTGTGTGTGTAAATGACAAATTAATACATTAATAGAAAAATTAGATACAAAATTAAAATGAAATAAATATAAAAAGGAAACAATATTTTCTCTACTTTTTCACGTGTTGGTCTGTTCTTTATGAAATAAAATTTAACAAGTGATGGTGCTAAAATTATAGCCAAGCACGTCAATTTCGGTTTACTTATCATTTAACTTTATTCATTCCATTATGTTTTATTGAAACATATATATATATATATATATATATATATATATATATATATTTTAAAGTTTGCAAACGGTAAAGATGATAGAAAGGAAATGGAATTTCTTCCTATGAATCTACTGTCGAATAGGGGCTAACGCGTGGTAAAGCTCTCATGTTCACTATCGGACTAATCTCATTGGGAAAGGTGTGGATTACGTTATTCTCAAGCCTATGGATTAAATTGAACAACGACTGTTCTTATACAAGATTAGCGTTAAATATCCCACGAAGATTTATATGCAATTAACCAAATGAGCAAAACAGAATACTTCTATTCAAGCACTTAGTTTAAGACATTGGCATTACAAAGCTACCAAGGAAAAACAATAAAACACACCTATATATATATATATATATATATATACGTTCGAGATACAGTCCTGAGCTCCAACCCATCTTGATAAGGACATGTGCATTCATCCGGTCGGTTGGACGTACGACAAATAGAAATCACCAGGACACCTCTGGTATACACTACCAGCTTGGTTAGCAAGCTATTCTAGTTCGAAACTCATTGGGTGTCCCATTCATATGGCCTTTTGTTGTATCTAAGGAAAAACCTTAGTAAAAATTACTACACATACACCTTCACACGCATATATATATACGTACGTGGTGCCTTCCAGACTTTGTTTGTACAGGCATTTTGAATTGTCGTAGACTCTTGAAAATTCAGTATGTTATTGCTATACATCTTATGAGATGACTGACCAATGTTCATGATTTCAGCTTCAAATGAACAGCTACAGCAGCAATTGGAATATACCCTACTAAAGCATGATTGTCACAGCCGGGGAATTTCAAAAATACAATCTGGACGTGACGACACTTTAGAAGAACGATATGCAATAAAATTCTGTTTTAAACTTGAAAAAAATCCCACAGTAACGTATGGAATGCTTCAGACTGCTTTTCGACCACCTTGTATGAATCGAGCATTAGTTTTTGAGTGGAATAAAAGATTCAAGAAAGGCAGGGAGTCTGTGAGGGATTATGAGAGGTGTGGGAGGAGTAAGGAAGTCAATACACCAGGGTTGATTGTCCAAAGAGTTAAGGTTAGTGTTAGGGTTACTATGTTGAGGTTTTAAGGGAGTTCAGGGAGAAATTCGGTCGGAAGAGGCCAGCACTCATCAAATCGGGTCAGTGGCAATTTCAGCAGGACAATGCATCAGTCCACAACTCCATCCTTGTCACAGACTATTTGATCAAGAGAGGCATCAAGACAGTTCCTCACCGTCCCTATAGTCCAGACCTTGCTCTCTGTGACTTTTGGTTATTCCCTAAGCTCAGATGCTGTCGTTATGAGACAATTGAGGAGACGAAAGTCATTGACACGCTCACACAAGAGGACTTCCATGGGTCCTTCCAGAAGTTGTGGGAATCAGCACAACAAGTGCATTGCAGCCGGAGGAGATTGCTTTGAAGGGGAATAGAGTTTCATGTGTGTACGATCAATAAAAGTGGCCATACGAAAAAAAGTCTGGAAACATATTAAAGGCACGTCGTATATATTTCAAAGGAGCCAGAGATTATTTATTTGCGTACAGTTAAATGCTTACAAGTGGAGTTAATATAGATAATGCTGTTGGTGTATAAAAAATATGTCTGAAAACTTATTTAATGATTCTCGTATATGAAGAAATTGTATATTTCTAGTAAATATGACAAGATGAGAAAATAAGAGTAAAAGTTCGAATTAAATTTTAGAGTTTCGGTATCTTTTAGTCAATGTTTCAGGAAATCTGAGACGCTTGACGGTGGCTGCAGCCTCTCACCCTCACCCACTGTACACCTAGCCGTTGCCCAGATGCTTGCAGTCACAATCAATAAACTATGCCGCCGTCACTCTGACATATATCTCTATTTCTCCTTTTCTTTACTGCCTTTCTTTATGACTCCTCCCTCTTTTTTTTTTATTCTTTTCAATTCTTTATTTATCTATTTCCTTAAATGCTGAACTTTAGAAAAACCTATCATTCTGATGAAGTCTTTTTAAAATAAAGACAAAACATCCTCGTTGAATCCGCTGGCAATTTTGGTTTATTCACTTTTCCTCTTACTTTTCTCATATATATATATATATATTGAACGATAGATAGATAGATAGATTGATAGATATCTTAATAAATAAGAAGGGTAACATTTTGAGACCTAAAATATATGAATAAGATACCCAATAAATCTGTTGCTTAATATCATGAGTTTTCCACAGTTTTCTATTTTTTTAATAACTATTGTGTCAATATATATATATATATATGTGTGTGTGTGTGTGTGTGTATAAATCCTTGATAAAACAGTTGAGCTGGAAAATACGAGGACTTTATTGACTCATTGATACCTTTGATTGCTTCTTGTTTTTTTTATCCTTTCTGTAATTATTGTTGTTACGCATTTATTCCAGTAGGTGGCGTTTCAGTTTGTACTTGTCCCTGTGCGTGTAGGGACTGATCGTGGAAAATATAGACCGAGCTTAGAAATGGCATCGGAAACTTGGATTTCGAAGGGGTAGGAGTGATGAATTTGGGGGTCAGCGATAATGAAGTGAATATCGAGATTAAGTGACATGAAAATTGGTTGCGTCACTGACGTTTGTGGCACGCATATCCTTCCGTAGAGTGAGTTTTGTTAAGACTTTCATGTATGTATTTACCTAAATCTTGGTCACCAGCGGGATGCGACGCGAGCTGTGGAGTTCTTCCGGTTTAAACCAAAATATTTTCTTCTCGTAGATCGCTTGTCATACCAAGGTTAAAGCACACAGTCTGCCCTATTATATACACATAGCTGAAGCCAGAATAGTTGGATTCATGCCTTTCCCAAGAGCATCAGCACTATATGAACTTAGATACTTGTTTTGAGCAGTATTTTCTGTCTTGCTGTTGTAGCTTTGAAGGGCCAGAAATGAATAGCACAAAGAGATGTAAGGTTTACAGAAGTATACATTTACGGATGTTTACCGGTAACAGACTAGATTTGCTTGACTCGTTTATCGTTTATTTTTAGTGTCGGGGAGGGGTCCATGCAGTGACGTCATGGGATATATTACAATGACACTTGCTCAATACCCGGTCAAAAAATCATGTTAACATTCTAGAAACAGTTGTGACTATTATGCAGCATCTGACCTTGTGTAGACTGAGAGAGGGAGAGAGAGAGAGAGAGAAAGAGAGAGAGATTTCACAAATTACAATCATAGAATAATTCATCATTATGATTTTAAACTTTTCTCTCCTTTCCTATGCTCTTCTATCCTTTAATGTCAAACCCCCATTGTTTTAATAGTTCAATTTATTAATTACCGACGATAAATTTTCTTTGAAATGCGCCTCAGCATTAATTTTAATTTCATTGCTTATACCTTTTTAATTCAGTATTCCATTAGTCCTGTGCCATTAAACTATATATATATATGTATATATATATATATGTGATCATCCAAAAGCAGACTCTTTCATTGTATCACAACTCTTCAGTGTAGCTAGATCTGCAATATGCTTCAAGCCGAGATTAAAACCCAGCTAACTTTACGTCAATCGGATATCTTACCCCAGAGCCATCGTCACTCTCAGCGCAAGCCTCCTTGATTGACGCACAGTATTATAAGGTGGGGATCAAGGGTAAGTGGAGCAATCTAGTGAAAAGAGTTGCACCCTCTCTTAAACTTTATTGAAGTTGCTATTGAAAAGGGGGCCATCGGGCGGCCTAAACTACGGTCGCTAACTTATATATATATTAAAATAGCTTTCTTAAAAAAACTTTTTTAAAATAGGTTCAAGTAGAACATACATCATAAGCTTTAAAAAGGGACAGTTTTTGTGGTCACGTCTCATCAGAGAACTCAGTGACAAAAGCTAATTCATCACTCCTACCCCTTCGAAATCCAAGTTTCCGATGCCATTTCTAAGCTCGGTCTATATTTTCCACGATCAGTCCCTACACGCACAGGGACAAGCACAAAGTGACACGCTACCTACTGGAATATATGCGTAATAACAATAAACCAAAAAGTAGTTGACGACGATCTTCTTATTGTCAACTACGTTTTGGTTTATACTTTTTCGGTTTCTTTGTTTAATGACATATTAACCTTCATGGGTTATCGAATGCCTAATTCATCCTTCTGGAAGAGTAGTGATGTTATTTTACCCATAGCTGAGAGGATAAAGAGGGTTCCTAGCTTTTCCAAGGGTATTTGTCCGAGAGAGAAAGTTATAGCGGGACAGGATATTCGAACTCACTTACTACGATTCTGCAGTCCAGCGCTTTAACCATTAAACCACGAGGACACACTTCTCCTTTTTCATGGCTTGCTTTTATCACATAGTTTTTTGATAAACCCTGACCTAATATATATATATATATATATATATATATATATATATATATATAAGTAAAGTAAAGTTGGCGACCATAGTCGAGGGTAACCCGAAGGCTCCCTTTTCGATAGCTACTACACCAATGTGTAGGGGAGGGCGCTACTCCTTTCCCTGGATTGCTCAACTTTACCCTTGATCCGTACCTTATAATGCTGAGTGTTAAGCAAGGAGGCATCAAGTACCATTTTTTGAGTCTTTGGTATGACGCGACCTGGGATTGAACCCAGGTCTCCCGGGCCATTGGCGAACACTCTAACCCAATACATAGCGAGACAATTTCCAATTTCCCCACCAAAATAAGTGCCGGATTTTTCTCATTCCTTTGTGACATAGTAGTGATTGCACAATTTTTATCGTTGCCTGCCGATACACGGGTATGTCCCAACGTTAAAATAGCCATGTCATATTCTACTCCAGTTGAATAGTAACATATCAGATTATAACTGCCACTCAGAATATAACAGTTTTTTCAATAGTGCTTGATTCGTAGCTATTCATATAATTATGATTTGTAGTAGTAGTAGTTGTTGCAGTAATCGTAGTAGTCGTAGTAGTAGTAGTTGTTGTTGTTGTCGTAGTGGTAAAGAGTGGGTGATCGCGTTCGGTGTTGTTGTAGTTATTGCTGTTGTAGTAAAATTAGTTGTAATTTTTGTTGTAATAGTTGTGATAGGTAATTATCCGTGCCTCCCATCAGGCAGGATTTGACGCAACGTCTTTTTTTATAGTTGGTGTTTAGGAGAGGGGGAGGTCGGGCACCAGTTTCGGGTGGACTACGCTAGATATAGAATCACTGTGAACTCTGTTAGCCTTGGCTAAGTCTCCCGGTACGTATGCCAGGTGACCTTGCTTGTCATAGAATCACCAGAACTGGAGGTCCAGTAAAATTTTAATCTATCCTTGCTATTGATACTCCACCCGGCACTAATGTTAGGTGGCCCAGCTGAGCCTGGGAACCCGAGGAAAAAGCTTCTGATCCCGGTAAGTTGTGGCAGTAGTAGTAGTAGTAGTAATAGTTACACTAGTTCTAATAGAAGTCGTAGCAGTGGCCGGAGTGATGTAATTGATTGGTTGATTTGAATGACATTTTCCTGCGGTTGGAGTAATTTTATGGTTACGAAATCGCGTAGATTAGATTCCTATCAATACAAATAACTTGCACACAGTTGTATGGTTTCAAGTATTCTTATCTAATACAAAAAAACTGCGGTAATTATATCTAGTTAATTATAGTTGTGTCAGTGTAAACAGTTATATAGTTTCAGAAATTTATAATAAAACTTAAACAATTACCGGTTCAACTAAGTTTTATTAACACATATAATTTATCTCCACCAACGAGGCTACTCATTGGCTTTGAATGATCACCCATATTACTTGAGGATTGGTGGCTGAGCAGTTCGTGATCCGGTAACCGTAGTGGTCAGGTGAGCGATATTCCAATCTGGCCCTTTCCTAAGCTGGGCCTAATAATACACTGACTATATCTCTGCCGAGCGGTAAGACACCAGCCCGATGTGTGTCCTGAAATATGACATAAAACAATCAGATAGTGAGGCTGGAGCTTTGGGGAATGCGGAGTACCCCTTCATTGCCATCGCTCCCAGGTCCACTCTGATCTGGATTAGTAGCAACTGATATGGTTCTATTTATGAGCAAAATTGAACTGTTTGACATAAAACTGTGTACTTATGCGAAATTACATTGTTTGAAATGGAACTGTTTCTTCCTTTAACTGAGAGTAAACAAATGAATGATATTTTGTTGAATTATTTTCAATACATAGCAATATTTGGAGATTATTAAACTGTGTGCAAACAAATAATTTATAGTAAAAAGAATTGTTCGTATTAGATAGAAATAAGTGAAATCCTTTAACTGGCTGAAAAAATGAGTTCGGACTCGTTTAAAAATGTTATCAACAGAATGTGTTTAGAAGTCCTATATCTAATACGTATGAATAAAGATGATTTGACTTTAAATAACCAATAATGGTTGATATGCCATAAAACCAAACCAAAACAAACTCAACCTTAATGGGCTAAATACAGGATCGGTGAGGCCCGATCCGATAAATCGGCTGGTCATTTCAAGCTTTAGTACCTTCAAGATTGTCGCAGCTGTTTTCTTTATATATTGCCTGTGGCAAACGAATACTCAACCCAATTTTTCTAGAAGTGCAGGTAAGCAGTCACAGAGGGTCAATTACACAGAGATAGGAATACTTGAAACTATCAAAAATATAATCGACCAAATGAACAATATTAAATTGGATTATTTCTTTTAATTAGCAATACTTTAAACCATTTAACTATGAGCAAACCAATAATTCCCAATAAAAGTATTTGTCGTAACTAACAACACTTGAATCCATTTAATGGTGCAAACAAATGAATTCTTTTAAAATTTGGTTACAAATAACTACTAGCCAAAGAAATCATATATATATATATATATATATATATATATATATATATATATATTACAAAAGTATATAGTTGTCATTAACTCACTTGGTGGGTTAGTGGCATATCAAATGCGGTATCATATAGAGATTACTCGATATCTGTGATACAGCTATTTATTATATTATAATTAAATATGTATAAGTTTTTATATATATTGAATAGCATGGAAGCTTATCAGGAACAATTAGTTTCACGCCGTCTTTACAGCTTTTCTGCCCGATGATTGCCGTGTAAAGACGGCATGAAATCATTGGTTGCAGACAAGTATCTATGCTCTTAAATATATATAAAAAACTAGTGTATATATATATATATATATATATATATATGAAGGTAGCAGAAAAAATATAATCCAAATAGGTGAATATATTATGATGTGAAGTCGACCTTAACGTTTCGGTTTCCGTAACCATCATCAGAACTTGGATATTAAAATATTTCACATAGCGATTATTTATTTGGATTATATTTTTTCTGCTACCTTCATACTGTCGGATTTTAATCCACATTTACTTTCATATATATATATATATATATATATATATATATATATATATATATATATATATATATATATATATATATATTCTACTATCAGACCTACATGACTGAGTTCTAGTCTGATTGGTTTCCTACTTACATAGCGTTGTGCCACATATGTTCTCTGACGAAAGCAACAAGTTGGAAACATAACTGTATGTAAGAACGAAATAAATAATTCTTAAAAAACAGATCTCTTAATGGACCTATTCATTTTGGAAATATATACGTGTATAAGTATATAAAATACCATATGAAAAGAAAAACTTTAAAAATTTCTCATAATTTTATAATGATATCTATTTCAGCAGAAACTATATTCTTTATAATGTTAGATCTGTATCTTAAAAAAAGAAAAAATGAGAAAGTTTATAAGAAATAGGGAAAAAGCATATATATATATATATATATATATATAAACAGGATTTGGCATTAAATAATCCAGAAGGGTTGATATGCCATGAAAGCAAGAGAACAAAGAAAACCTAATAATTTACAGCTATATTGAAACCATTCGAATGTGTAGAGAGTTCGCCAATGGTCCGGGAGAAAGGAGTTCAATACCAAGTCGAGTAATACCAAAAACTCAAAAAATGCTACTTGATGCCGCCTTGCTTAACACTCAACATTATAAGGTAAGGATCAAAGACAAAGTGGAACAATCCAAGGAATGGAGTAGCGCCCTTCCCCATAATTCGGGGTTGTTGAAAAGTGAGACCTTCGGGTCACCGTCGACTAAGGTTACCAACTTTACTTATGAATAATTTACACAATGTTTTATGATTTCAAGTATTCTTATCAAACACATATAATTTCAGACATATATTTTTGAACCATAGATCAAACCGTAACGGTTACTGATATTCTGGGTGAGAGTAGACCTCAGAGTTATGACCATGAAGAAACACTCTTCTCCGACCCAGAGCTCCAGATCTGTAGCCTCAATACCAGATATAATTTACTGTCGTATCCAGGACACCCATTTTGGCGGGATAATAGCCCTTTGCATTCTTAGCCCTACTGATGAAGCTGTTGATGTAGTAGAATTATTTGATGTAGTAGTTGTAGTAATAGTATGAAGAGCATTCAGACAAGCATGGTCGTAGTTGTTGTAGTAATATTATTAGATGTAGTAAAAATATTTCTTTATTTGTTCATATATTGTTAGCTTGGTATATATATATATATATATATATATATATATATATATATATATATATATATATATATAAAGAACTGCTATTTTCAGACCATTAGGCGGTCATGTTAGCCACTGTCAATATCTATAAATTTCAAAGAGCAAAGTTCATTAAAAATATTTTTTTGTTGTTTTTGTTGTCGGTAGCGGAGATGGTGGTGGTGGCAATGGAATTTTTATAGTCTAGCTCGTCTTTCAATCGATAATAGCAAAAATAATTTTAAATTCCGTCTGCTATCTTTTTTTCTTCTCCAAAGTTGTTTCTCCATCCAAAAAACAGTTCTCTTCTTTTATTTGCAGACCCATCCTCAAAATCAGGTAAGATGGCTTCACGTTTTCATTGACTCCATTTTTAAGACGAGTCACCAATTCATTTTTTTACTCACACCCAAAAGAGTGCATCTATAAATAAAACAAAAACAAACTGTTTTTTTAATATTTATCTCTGAGTAGTTGATAACAAAAAAGGAAAATCTTTTGTTTGTGGAGTATATGGAGCATGTGTTTGCTATATAATATACTACCAGAGTTTTCAAAACAGTTTATTGCAATGGTAAAAAATAGATTTTCCACAGTCACCTGTTGACTATAAGAAGATAAGTAGATTATCATATTTATAAAAGATTTGAAAAAAAAGTCAGAACGTCCAATCAGTGTTGACCACATCCAACCAGTAGGGAGAAAAAAGCCGTAACAGATTTTAAAAAATGTCAAGAAAAAAAGAACAGAAGGATTGGAAGGGTTCAGAGAGAAAGAGAGAGGGATTTAGTTTTCTTTGATTTATTTGAA
Source organism: Sepioteuthis lessoniana (assembly GCA_963585895.1). NCBI lineage: Eukaryota > Metazoa > Mollusca > Cephalopoda > Myopsida > Loliginidae > Sepioteuthis > Sepioteuthis lessoniana. Next base: position 54,725,568 of record OY757936.1, read on the forward strand.
ACGGCATATAAACTCTTTGTGGGCCATTTAAAGCTAAAATTTTTATTCCTTTCTAAACAATTGTTTATAATCAGAGCTACTTTGAGGTTTTATTTGGTTAATTCAACAA
>OY757936.1:54725876-54758376 GCA_963585895.1 Sepioteuthis lessoniana
CTGGAGGGAGAAATAATTGGATTCATACCTTTCCCAAGGGTATTAGCGCTATGTGAAATGCAATCAGTCAGGTCCAGGATTTGAACTCGTGTCACCGTGTCCATATCCTGCGACGATAAGCATTACACCACGGGCACCTCCAAAGTGAGTGAGTGAGTGAGTGAGTGAGATAGATAGATAGATAGAGAGAGAGAGAGAGAGAGAGAGAGAGAGAGAGAGAAATAAAAACATATGAAAGGTGTCATTCATTAAGCTTAGCTCAGTTGTAGCACAAGGCCAGTAATATGTGACACCGAATGAGACTCTAATTCTATATAAATAGTCTGATCCTCTTCCTCAATTATCACATATGTGGGGAGTTGCTTTAGAAGAAAAAGCAAAAATTAATCAAAAGCCAGGTGAGAAATAAACACAAACAACCAAAAATCTCTCGGAGATTTTGATTAAAGATGAGCTAATTCTTTTTTGGTGTTTCATGTATTTATAGCAATCTCAAAACAAACCTTATTTTAAAAAGAAAATCATAATAAGAAAAATATCTGAATAAAAACGTTGTTTTACTTCTATCTTTGGTTTAAAATGAGCTGCACGATGTAGAGAAATTGCATGATTTAAAATTTAATAGGATATAATGAGCAAGGCTTAATTTTCGTTGATTGCGACAAAAATAAAATTGAAGGACGTGAAAAAACGTAATTGGAGGAACGAAATGAAATTTGAATCGCGTCAATAAAACTGTGAGAAAATCCATGAGAAAGCGGAGTTTGCAGACGTTCTATAGAATAATGAATTATAAAAAGAATAAAGAAATAATACGATTAGGACTGTATGAAATTATCATTCTTAGGAGAAAGAAAGAAAGAAAGAAAGAAAGAAAGAAAACAAAAAAGAAAAAGGGAAAGACAGGAAAAGAAAGTAAGACAGAAAACAAAAGATAAAAGAAAAAAAAGGGGTAAAAGAAAGAAAGAAAGAAAGAAAGAAAGAAAATTCTCAGAAAGAAAGCAAAAAAGAAAAAGGAAAAGACAGGAAAAGAAAGAAAGAAAACAAAAGCAAAAAGAGCAAAGGGAAAAGAAAGAAAGGTGAAAAATGGGATGAACATAGAATTTGTAAACGGACAAAAGAAAAAAAATAGGGTAAAAGAAAGAAGAAAGAAAGAAAATAGAAATAGATGAAAGAAGATAAGCAGAAAAAGTAAGAATGAAAAAGAAGAAAGAAAGAAAGGAAAAAAAGAGAGTATATTAGAAGAATAAAAAGAAAGAAAGAATCAACAATATCAAGAAAAACAATGAAGCAAAATTTGTAAAAATATTAGATAAGGAAAGAAAGGCAAAAAGTAAAAAAGGGAGGAAAAGGAAAGGAGAAAAAACAAACAACGAAATAAAAACAGAAAGAAAGAAAAAATAAGGCAAGAAAGAATTAGAAATATATAAAGAACATGGGGAAAAAAAGATGATAAGAAAAAAGAAAGAAAAAAGGAAGAAAGAAAGAATCCATATGTGAGTAAAAATAAGATAAAAGCAATATCTACAAAATAAACTGGGAAGGGACGAAAGAAAGAAAGAAAGAAAGAAAGAAATATATGAGAGAAAAAATAGGATAAAAACAAAGTTTATTAGAAAGAAAGAAAGAAAGAAAGAAAGAAAGAAAGAAAGAAATATATGAGAGAAAAAATAGGATAAAAACAAAGTTTATTAGAAAGAAAGAAAGAAAGAAAGAAAGAAAAAACGGGAAGTTAAAATCTATAAAAGAAAGAAAGAAAGAAAGAAAGAGCAGGAAGTTAAAATCTATGAAAGAAAGAAAGAAAGAAAGAAAGAAAGAGCAGGAAGTTAAAATCTATGAAAGAAAGAAAGAAAAAAAGAAAGAAAGAAAGAAAGAAAGAAAAAACGGGAAGTTAAAATCTATGAAAGAAAGAAAGAAAGAAAGAGCAGGAAGTTAAAATCTATGAATGAAAGAAAGAATAAAAGAAAGAAAGAAAGAAAACTGGAAATTCTGCAATTAATGCGATTTATCTAATATCCCACCGTTTTAGAAAAGGTACAAAGTCGTTTTATAGTGAGGGCCACGCACAAATCGAGACTCATGAGTGGCAGGTGTACAAATTCTTGACCCTGTCGGTTTTCCCTTTTTGGGGTGCCTCAAGCACCAAGCAATGAACTTCGTCCTGCAAGCAGGTAAAGACCTGGAGGACCGCCTCATGAGGCAAATATATCATAGTTTGCAAACACAATCCCACAACAAGAATGCCAAGCAGCTGACCTGAAGGCGCGCCCCATACTCTGTGAAAGAACTATTCAACCTCACAGATCTGATTCCTACAGCCACCCTCTAAAAACTAATCTTGTACCGTAGGGAGCCTTTCAGATTGCCTTGGACACGTGACAGTGCAACAGCAATAGATACAAAAAAAAAGAAAAGAAAATCCACCGGTAAGTCACCAGTACTTAACCAGTTTATGATCATAAGTCTGCCTGGCGATAATACCTGGGTACATTGCCAGTTTGATCCAATAACCCACTACCCTTATCCCACGAGATGCATAGAGAAATAAGAAAATAATGGCACGAATGAAAAAGAAATCAGAACGAGGCTAAAAGGATAATCAATGTAAGGCAAAATGAAATGATCAAAAAGATGTTGAAAAGCGGAAAAGAAAAAATTAAGATGAAGGTAAGAAATTAAGATTTAAGGAATATATGAAAGATATTTGAAAAGAAAAAAAAAACGAAGAGAGAATAAAGATGAAGGAATTAATAAAAATACGTTCTGATGAAAAAAACACACACAAGGATTTTGATGATAATATTCTGAAAAAAAGAGAAAGAAAGAAAGAAAGAAAGTTTGTAATTGAGGTGATGATGCAGAAAGAAAAAAAGAAAGAAAGAAAGAAAGTTTCTTATTGGGGTGATGGTACACAAAGAAATAAATAAAGAAAGAAAGAAAGTTTCTGATTAGGGTGATGGTGCACAAAGAAAGAAAGAGATAAAGAAAAAAGAGAGAAAGAAAGAGGGAAAGAAAGAAATAAAGATTCTGATTGGAATGATGGTCCACAAAGACAGAAAGAAAGAAAGAAAGAAAGAAAGAAAGAAGTGTAGATTTGGAGAAAATGGGTTGGAAGATAAAAAGAAATACAGAAAGAAATAAGAAATAATAGAAAGAAATAATGAAGGAAAGGAAAAAAAACAAATAAAGATGAATGATAAGTTATGTTAGGAGAATGACGTTGAAAGAAAGAAAGAAAGAAAGAAAGAAAGAAAGAAATACAATTTTTGATTCGGATGATTGTGTCGAAAGAAAGAAAGAAAGAAAGAAACAAAAAAACCAAAGAAACAAACGCACAGTTTTGATTGGGATAATGGTGTTGAAAGAGAGAAAGAAAGAGAACGAAAGAAAGAAGGAAAAATAAAGAAAGATTACTACTTAAAAGGAATTATGGGGAAAATAAAAAGAAAATGTTTTCTATATAATTTACAAGAACTCAGACAATTATCCACATTGTGGTTAGTTGGTTTGTGTTGTTTTACGGCGTATCAACCATTTTCGGGCCCTTTAACGCCAAATTAAATTTCAAACAAATCAGTTTAGTATAAGTATAGTTTTTGTTTACAAACTTTAGATGTCAAAAAAGTTTTATTTTCAACCATCCAGTTGAGCATAAGTACACAGTTAAGTTCTATTTGACTCATAGATAGGACCCTATAAGGTACTACCACTCCGGGCCAGAGTGGACCTGGAAGCGATGATAGTGAAGGGGTACTCTGCATTCCCAAAATCTTCAGCATTACTGGAATCTCATCAACAGATTGTTTTGTGTCATATCCAGGACACTCGTTGGGATGTGTCTTACTCCTCTTCAAAGAAGCAGTCTGCGTATTCTACAGCCCCAGCCAACTGGGCACGTTATCGATATCTTTCTTTGCTAGAGCTCACAGCAGTCTTCCACGTCTAAATTATGGAATTAATTAGTCATCATCTCAGAAAATCTAAATTAAGAGTAAAATATGTTGATAAATGGATGGTTACTGTGGAAAATGAAAATAAATGAAAAATAGACTGGTGCATTGTCCTGGTTGAAATGCCACTGACCCGATTTGAAGAGTGCTGGTCTTTTCCTTAGGAATCTCATGCTGAACTCCCTTAAAACATCAATATAGTATTCCTTGTTGACTGTCTGTCCAGTGGGGACCCAGTGCATGTAGATTATACCAGTACTGTCAAAAAAAGGGATCATCAAAAGTTTGTGGGTGGATTTGCTCTGCCTGGCCTTCTTGGGTCTGCGAGAGCCAGCATGCTTCCACTGGAAACTATGTCTCTTGGTCCCTGGGTCATAGCAGTAGATCCAGCTTTCATCGCATGGCGTTTCTTCCAAGTTTAAAACAGAATTTTATTGCATATCCTTCTTCTAAATTCCAGATTGCATTTTCGAAATTCCCCAGCTGTGACACATCAGGCTTTAGTAGGGTGTATTCCAATTGCTGCCGTAGCTGTTCATTTAAACCCTAAATCATAAAGATTGGTCAGTCATTTCATAAGATGTATAGCGATAACATAAAAATTTTCCAAGGGTCTACGACTATTTTAAATGCCTGTACAAAAAAGTCTGGAAAATTATTGAAAACACCATGGACATTGCCCACTTGGCTGGGGCTGCAGAATACAGAAAATAAATGAAAAAATAGATAAAAAAATGAATACATGAATAAAAAATACGTTGGAGAAAAAGTCAGAAATTTAAACTAATGATCGAAAGATTTAAAGGATTAAAATAACGATAATAAGAAGAAAGAGAGGAAAATGAAATGGACAAGAAAAACAGAAGTCTTTCAAAAGTAGAGGGAATTTTCTCAAGAAAGCCGGACAGACCAAACAAAAGACAGACATTCTTGGCGATATACATGTTTTCCTTGCGATAAAATGCAAATAAAGACGGTTATATCGTTTCATTAGTTTAATTAGTCATCGTAAAAACTGATCCCCAATCCGTGGTCAACTGCTTCTTTGAATCCATTATGATGCTTTCTTTTGTCTTCAATTTCATTTTATTCTTAACCTTTCGACCTGTCCAATCTCTTGCATCCCAATGTGAATGTATCAAGTATCCAGTTCGTAATGGCCTCCTAAAATGAAGAGCCGAAAAATGAGAGAAATCCGCATGATAACGTGTCGCTCTTTCCTACGACTTAATAACAGCGGCTATTAGATGTGACATGGATCTGACAAAAATCTTAAGACATAGCATCGAGGCATATTACAGAACTGACCATATCCGAAACTGTATTTTTTGTATTATTACTCTCATTCATTTTACTTGCATTATTGTTGTTCCTGTTCGTTGATGAGGAATAACAGCGCGACCAACATTTCATGTCCGCGTTTTACTTTTGTTTATTGGAGACTTTCCAGTCATTACCCGCTTTGCCTAAACAAGGATTCAATGAGAGCAAGATGTATCATTTAAACTTTCGCTTTGAGCGTCCATAATTTACCGACGAATTTCTAGCACTAGAACATCTGACTGAAACCATCCAATGAGAACCGTTGCAGGAGATTAACCTCGAGTTCAAGGTTTGTCCATCACACTGGTTGACACTGTTGTATTTTCTGTTCAGGACATAAATTTAATGCTACACTTGTTAACAATAGATTTCATCGATGTCCGAAAATTCTTTGATGAAAATCAATTTATATTTCATCATTTTTCGATAAAGAAGTTGATTTCTTCTAAAACAAAGATAGAAAATATTATATATATTTAGTAGCCTATCATAAAATCAAATTATGGATAATTATTTATCTTGGCAAAAGACTTATCGAACTGTAAAAAAATAACACAGATTTGTATTTTAATTTCTCATCTGGTAAGGCCCATACAAAGGTATGTTACAATTTATCTGGGTGAGGTTTAGAACTATTTGAACGATCCTTATATATATATATATATATATATATATGCACACACACACACACACACACACACACACACACACACACATATATATATATATATATGATCTGTCTGTTTGTGCAAAATTAGAACAAATACCTGACATATCACACTTGCTTCTCACCATCAATCTGTAATGCCTTACATCTCTCTATCTATCTTGGTCTGTTCATATTTATCAATCTATCAATCTAAATCTGTTTCTATCTATGTAAATCTGTTTCTATCTATCTATCTATCTATCTATCTATCCCCTTTCTGATCATTATCTATCTATCTATCTATCTATCAAACTGAAATTCTACCTTCAAAAAAGTTTCATCGATGAATGACCCAAGGGAATCAGTAAAGGACAAACATTTTCGCTTATAATAAATATATACTTGGCTCTTATACACCAGCTCACACACGCATTTACATCTTCGTACATATGCGTGTGTATATATATATATATATATATATATATATGTGTGTGTGTGTGTGTGTGTGTGTGTGTATTCATATATATACATATATAATTCTAAATATTTGGCAATGATTACCATCGATTATTTAAACCTAAAAACTGTTAAGATCACTGTCTTTACAAACATCTGATACAACAGCCAGTTTAAGGACTAGAGTCGATGATCGATATCATACAGCTTTGAAACTGAACGGCAGTAACAGAAATAGAACGTTAAAAACTTTCTCATGATTTTTGCTTCATTTAAAAAATTATAAAAAATTAGATTGAATATAATTAGGAAGATACAACATCACATATTAATGATGATTTAAGGTAAAAAACAAAATGTTGACAAATAATTCAACGATAAATAAAAATCTTTCTTTTTTTCATATTTGTATATTTACACACCGTCAAATTTACTTCCATTTTCCCAGCTGCCTTTCTGTTCGTCCATCAGTCTGTTTATCTATTAATCGTTATATCTATCTATCTATCTATCTATCTATCTATCTATCTATCTATCAGCCTGGTCGGTTAGGGCTGTAGAATACACTGACTGCATTTCTGTAGAGGGGTAAGACCCCCGACCAATGACTGATATGACTTTAAACAATCTGATGGGGAAACTCCAGTAATGCAGGAGCTTTGGGGAATAAGGAGTACTTTTTCATTACCATCGCTTCCCAGTCGACTCTGGCCCGCAGTAGTAGTATCCGAGAGGGTCCTGTCTATGGGTCAAATAGAACTGTTTAACCTAACCTGAATGCAGACAAATGACTCATGCTGAATTGACGTGCTTGAAAAAGAATTGTTTGATAATTTAACTGTGTGTAAACAAATGACTGATGTTTAATTGAATTGTTAGTTATATATCGCAATACTCGGAACTATTTAACTTTGTTGATTTATGCTAAATTGATTTGATAGAAATAGAACTGTTTGTTCATTAACTGTGTTTATCTACAAAATCTGTCGAGAAATCATATATTTAGTATATATGTAAAAACAAGATTTGGCACTAAATAAGCAACAATGGTTGATATGCCATAAAACCGAACCAAACCAAACCAAACATAAATAGATATATCTATGTCACACCGATATCCTATCACCTCGTGAGAAACATCATCTTCGTCACTCTGATTATCATGATAATTATTTGGATAAATTTATCTTATTTTTATTGAATTTTATATTAACCGTTGGAATGATTTTTTTACATTACATTTTGATCTCAGACTGACTTCTTTAAATTCTTTACCGGTAGAAGCCACGACGAATTTATTATAACTACTCTGACCCGATGTAACCAACTTAATCACTCATTCATAAACATTTTGCTGACATCGACCGGACTGCTGTATTTAAATTGAAAATAATTAACCACATTATCATCTCAGCTTAGAAGGAAGACATTGCCAATTCCAAATATATTATCAGAACATGTACACATTTCCCAAGACTTTCCTCTCTTGATTACAAGCTTAACACTCAGCCATCTTGGAAAGTTTAATTAAACTAACGCACGCACCTGGACGTAAATGGCTCGCCCAAATAGTCGAAGCAGACGATACAAATTATAAGCAAGGAACGGAAGACTTGAAAGTTGATTATCATTTTTTTTAATAGGCCATTTAGAAAATCACGTATCCCATTGAAATAGCACGCGAAAAATTCTACAGCTCTCAATAAAATCATTACATTTGATTTTTTTAAAATGTTCCCGTTTTTAATTTAAAATTAATGTCTTTAAATAATAACATTAAAATTACATTACGCACTATGCTAACATTTTAGTTTTTGCATTAATATCTATTTTTTAAAAATTTTAGTATCATTTATTTAATCGAATATCATGCCTTTATTTATATTCTATCTGTGTAAAGATCAGGCAACCGGACACTAAGTAGCCAATTGATTCAGGGTTTTTTTCATACCATCTACAAGTAGGGTTTGATCCATTTTTATAATGTTTGCCAGATATTTTTTAGTTGTTAATGTCGTGTCCTGAGTTGCTTTTATTACCCCCTCTGTCTCCTCCATCAGTCTCGCATTTTCCAGCCGTGTCTTTGTTTTATTTCTATGAGAATTTTTAATTCTTTCGGCGTATGGCCAATATAGATGCTTTTGTTACCTGATGCTTTTTTTTAAATTGATTTATTTCTTAAACCTTTGTTTCTTACTTTACCTTTTTTGCTGTCTCTGTTACGTCTATTTCTTTCAGTGTGAGATCGAGATGTTTGGCAAATTTATTGCTTTCTTAATTAATTGAACATTTTTTTCTTTTGCTTGTCGAGCGTGGTTAGTAAGTGTAGTATACACTCTGTTGTACTAAGTATTTCTTTAATCCTATAGTTGTTGTTTTGAAGGTAAATTCTAGCTGGTTTAAGCCTCTTCTACTATTTTCTCTTTCGGTGTAGGGACGCTCTATATTTGCTCTTGTGTGACACATTCTGTGGCAGCTTTATAGTTTCCGAGCTTTTGAATACACCTTCTCTTTTTTAATTTTTGCATTATTTATTTAATCGAATACAATATCTGCAAGCCTTAGAATGTATTAACCGTATCTCCTTGTGTTGCGTCGCCATATACACGAATATGACCATGTGCAAAATAGACATGTAATGTTCATAACGATAGAATATATAAAGAACAGGAATCTCAAAAACACGTAACTACTTCTTGTTCAGGTACGAAACCTTTTTATCAACTTTGAGTTAAAGGTTTCGACGTAAGGAGGAGAGACACAATCTTCTATGCTGTCTTATTCATTTGGCCCCCAACTCGAGCGGCTCCCATCGGGCGCACGTTCGCCTCGCGCCAGCGAGCTCCAAAATTGATCCTTCTCGTTTGGCGTCTAAAACCCGATTCTTATTTTCTTCAAATTCTCACACAAATTTCCGCGTGCTTCCGGTGCGTGACGTCACCCGCACCTTGTCACCCAGTATCGTCTCGGACTGTTATGACACCTGAGTGACACCTCCAACCCCTCGCGCGCACCCGCGTTAACACCTGCTTCAATCTTACACCCAACCAACCCATGTGCTGAGCCGAAAGGTTCTCAGCCTTACTAAACTCAAAGGCATGAACCGAAATCCCTCGGCTATTTCATAACACTTGCAGCGAGGTCTCACCCCTTCCCGAAAAAGGGATGTTCCGAGTGTGAAACAAGATTTTATCCAATAGTGAGGTTCCAGTTCTAGAGATCAAAGTGATCAGGCGTACACACCCCTTCATTATTATAACTCCCTGTGCCGTTCTTACCCGAAGTGGAAGTTGTTGGTAAGATCGTATCAATAGGTCAAATAGATCTGTTAAAAACTATCTATATTTGATTGTAACATTAATTTAAAAAATCCTAAGAAGCAACTACAGAAAAAAAAATGAATATAAATGTACCATAAACGTGTTTCCCTAACCTCTCAGCATAAATTCATCACAGAAGTGTTGACATGCTGTTGAAATCAAATGGAATTGGTGCGCAGAATTTAAATCCTGATTGAAGGTGTCTGCGTTCGAATTCGTGCTAATCTCCTTGAGAAAGCCAAGAATACATCTGGTCCCCCTCCAACTATGGGTAAAAAGTAGTGCAAGCTAAGTTCTTTTGCCTTGGTTGGGCAGCCAGTCTAGGAAACAGACAACCGTCAATCAACCTTGTGTTATAGACTACACGGGGTAGAGGGGTTAGGTAAATACGCACGTTGAAGAGTTGCCCGCAGCAAAGGCAACCAAGTTATATGTAGAATTCATATTAAGGGGTATTTACTTTTACCTGAGTGGTCTCATGTATTTCCCGGAGGAATTAATGGGAAACGAACGCAAACAACCGGAGCCGATTCTACAGCCCGTCTTTCCAGCCGCAATACGTCATGCTACGAGTATCATTAAATAAGTTTCCAGACTTTTTTCGTATCAGCACTTTTATTGATAGTACACACATGAAACTCTAGCCCCCTTCGAAGTAATCTCCTCTGGCTGCAATGCACTTGTTGCGCTGTTCCAACAACTTCTGGAAGGCCCCATGGAAGTCCTCTTGTGTGAAAGTGTCAATGACCTTAGTCATAGCCACTTTCATCTCCTCAATTGTCTCATAACGACAGCCTCTGAGCTTAGGGAATAAGCAAAAGTCACAGGGAGCAAGGTCTGGACTATAGAGAGGGTGAAGAACTGTCTTGATGCCCATCTTGGTCAAATAGTCTGTGACAAGGATGGAGTTTTGGACTGGTGCATTGTTCTAGTGGAAATACCACTGACCCGATTTGAAGAGTGCTGGCCTCTTCGCTAGGAATCTCTTCTTGAACTCCTTTAAAACATCAACATAGTATTCCTTGTTGACTCTTTGTCCAGTGGGAACCCAGTGCATTTAGATTATGTCAGTGCCGTCAAAAAAAGGGATCATCAAATGTTTGTGGGTTGTTCTGCTCTGCCCGGCCTTCTTGGGTCTGCGAGAGCCAGCATGCTTCCACTGGAAACTATGTCTCTTGGTCACTGGGTCATAGCAGTAGATCCAGCTTTCATCGCATGGCATTTTTTCCAAGTTTAAAACAGAATTTTATTGCATATCCTTCTTCTAAAGTCAAGATTTCATTTTTGAAATTCACCAGCTGTGACACATCAGGCTTTAGTAGGGTGTATTCCAATTGCTACTGTAGCTGTTCATTTAAACCTTAAATCATAAAAATTGGTCAGTCATCTAATAAGATGTATAGCGATAACATACAAGAGTCTTCGACGATTTTAAATGCCTGTACAAAAAGTCTGGAAACTTATTGAAAGAACCACGCACATTGGCCAGTTGGCTGGGGCTGCAGAATAAACTAACTGCAACTCTGCTGTGGAGTAAGACTCCGACAGTGTCCGAGATATGGCACTAACCTATCTGATGATGAGGCTCCAGTAATGCAGGAAGTTTGGGGAATGCGGTGTACCCCTTAATTGCCATTGCCCCCTGGTCCACTCTGGCCTGGAATGGTAGAATCTGATAGGGTCCTCTCTATGAGTCAAATAGAACCAAACGGTACTTATGCTAAACTGAATTGTTTGAAATAGTACTGTTTTTATATTCATGCAGCGTACTTATGTTAAAGTGTATTGTTTGAAATAGTACTGTATTGACAATTAGACAGTGTTCTTATGCTAAACTGAATTGTTTGAAATAGAACTGTTTACATTTAAACAATATAATTATGTTAAACTGAATTGTTTGAAATAGAATGGGTTTTATATAAACAGTGCACTAATGCTAAACTGAATTGTTTGAAATATAATTGTTTTGACATTTAAACTATGTACCTATGCTAAAGTGATTTCTTTGAAAGAGAAGTGTTTTTACATTTAACTCGATATAAACAAAAACTGTACTGATGCATATTTAAAAATTGGAAAATCTTGAAAAGTGAAAACTTATATCCAACTGACTTAACTCGGCGTTAAATGACCCGAAAAGGTTGATATGCCCTAAAACAAAACAAGTGACTAATCACATGCAAACATCGATATATGGGAAATCTTGGCGGATATTTATGGAGAAGCAGACGTCAAAATAAGCCGTTAAAATATTTCTCCATCACCGTCTGTCTTCTTTTTTAATTTAAAAAAAAAGTCTTTATTTATATTACAAAGTATCGATCACTCGGTTCGTATTTCAGGATTCCACCATTTAGTCGAAAACTTTGATACTTCGCCAACAAATCATCGTCATTTGACTTTTAAAAGTCAGAAATTCCTTTTTCCTGTCTTCAGAACTTGTCAAAAGTTTGACGTGGATCAGAGAAGATATACATATTTTTTTCCTTTTACATTGTGCTGGTGATAAACAGACCATCTATAAATATATGATGCTGCGGTTGCGGGCACACACACACACACACACACACACACACACACACACACACACACACACACACACACACACATTCCTAATCTTTGTTTACAGATATACATATAAATGTTGGCGCTTTTTCTCCACGAATCAATATATAAAATTATTCATTTTTTTGTATCATTTGAGATGGACAGGGTGTTACAGAAAAAGTGATATTTCGTAATCTTAAAACTTAACCATATCTTGTTTAAATGATCTCAGATTTTAACAATATGTAAAAAAACAATACGAAATTGAGATTGTATATGCGAGGTGCATACGATAAGTTTCCAGACTTTTTTCGTATGGGTACTTTTATTAAAAGTACAAACGTGAAACTCTAGTCCCCTTCGAAGTAATCTCTTCTGGCTGCAATGCACTTGCTGTACCGTTCCAACAACTTCTGGAAAGCCCCATGGAAGTCCACCTGTGTGAGCTTGTCAATGACCTACATCACAGCCTCTTTCATCTCCTCAATTGTCTCATAACAACAGCCTCTGAGCTTAGGGAATAACCAAAAGTCACAGAGAGCAAGGTCTGGACTATAGGGAAGCTGAGGAACTATCTTGATGCCCATCTTGGTCAAATAGTCTGTGACAAGGATGGAGTTGTGGATTAGTGCATTGTCCTGGTGGAAATGCTGGTCTCTTCCGAGGGAATCTCTTCCTGAACTCCCTTAAAACCTCAACATAGTAACCCTAGACCTAACCCTAACCCTTTGGCCAATCAAATTTGGTGTACTGACTTCCTTACTTCCCCCACACCTCTCATCATCCCTCACACACTCCCTGCCTTCCTTGAATCTCTTATGCCACTCAAAAACTGATGCTCGAGTCATGCAAGATTTTCCAAAAGCAGTCTGAAGCATTCCATACGTTTCTGTGGCATTTTTTGTAAGTTTAAAACAGAATTTTTTTGCATATCGTTCTTCTAAAGTGTCCGATTGCATTTTTGAAATTCAGCAACTGTGACAATCAGGCTTTAGTAGGGTGCATTCTAATATCTGATGTAGCTGTTTATTTGAACCTGAAATCATAAAAATTAGACAGTCACCTCATAAAATGTATAGCAATAACATACAGAATTTTCAAGAGTCTACGACAATTTGAAATGCCCCTTGTACTTGGAGTTAACAATCTATTCACTGATCTCCGCATTCCAACTCCATTGGGGCTTTTGGTACGTTTAACAACACCTTCATCTTCTCAAAAATACCATGTCACGTCTTCAGGATTTAAGACCGATCAAGAAATAGGCTGAAATGCACAAATAAAATGAGTTGTATTTTTCTTGGACCACGTGTCTGACTTTTTTCCAATTCTGTGAAGTCATCGTCATCTCTTCATCTCATCTTCTTCATTGCAAACTTTCTTCAAGAGAGATACTAAAATTGAATTTAAAAAAAAAAGTATTCTTTATCTCGTAGAGTGTTTGGACTATTGTCATCATCTCCATTGTTATATGAGAAATGTTTCGGCTGATCTGTTCTTCGGCCTTCTTTAGGTGCTACAGGTTGTACTCAGATGCCTGCAACAAAAGAAAACTGAAGAAGAGATTGAAATAGAGGAACCAATGATATTCCAGAGATGAGACAGAGAGAGACAGAGAGAGAGAGAGAGAGGGAGTATAAAAGCAAGAGAGAAGAATTAGCGATACATCAGCGAACGACAAAGAAAGAAAGAGGGTGAAAAAAAAACTGAAGTAGTGAAAAATACGTCTTTCTTAAAAAGACATCAACCCTCGTTTGATATTTAATGCCAAATCTATCCTCGTAGTAGATCCAACTTGGCTATTTCGATGTGTCAGTCCAGTATGTAAGCACCTACGTCACGGAGACCCCAGCTTGAAAAAGACTGATGGCGAAAGACTGGTTCGTTGTTTAATGGCACAACATCCTTTGCTGGGTTATTTATTATCAACTCCAATTCATGAATATACATATTTACCACCCCTCCGCTCGGGCAGGATATGACACAAGGTCAATTTCTTAAGCGGAGTTTAATAGGTTTGAATTCAGATTTTTCCTTCTCCTAGACTAATTGCCTCACCAAGGCTGAAGGACCTAGTCTTCTCTACTATTTTACTGGAAAAGTCATAAATATATATCAAATATACGATTTGTAAAAAGAATAGTTTGTCGATAATAATTTTAAAAGTATGAGGACTCATTTGTTTGCACACAGTCAAATGGTTTCAGGTAGAGCTGTTTAACAATAATTCTATTTAACATTATTCCATCGTTTGTGCACAGTCAAATAGTTCAAAGTATTGCTATGAAATACAAACAATTCTATATAATATCAATCATTTATTTGCACACAGTTAAATGGTTTCAAGTATAAAAAATGATTAATTATTTCTATTTGACCTATACATAGGACCCTAACAGATTATACTAACCCAAGTCAGAGTGAGTTTAGGAGTAATGGCATTGATATATCTAGGTCATTCGTTAAGGGGGTTCTTACTCCTCTGCAGGGATGTAGTCGGCATAATTTACAGTCCAGCTAACAGACCCAGAGAGAGAGAGAGAGAGAGAGGGTCAAGAGGTAAAGATATGTTAGTGATACGAACAAACAAAGGTTTGATAAATTTCCAAATATTTGATTGCAATCATAATTATCTTTGTAATGTGCCATCGTTTTTTTTTAAATGCCACTTTTTGTCTTATATCTGCAATCTCTTGTTAGCAGTTAAATCAAATATTTTTTATCTAAGGTGCCTGTGGGGTTTCGCCGGTGTCACCGTGTCATAATGGTTAAAGTGCCGGCCACCAGCATCAATATAAGTGAGTTCGAACGCCAATGACAGCATTCCGTTCACTTTCTGACAAATGTCCTTGAGAATGGTATGGATCCTCTTATTACACTAGCTATTGGTTAAAAAGTACCACTGTTCTTCTAAAAAAATGACTTTGTCTTCAACAAAAGCACGAAGGTTGATTTCTCCTTAAACAAACCAACCATGTATTTTTAGGTAACTGATTATAATAATCGTTTGAAAAAATATATAGCTTCAAGAAACTGTTCATAATTATAATTTATACGGCCCTTTTCGCAAAGAACTTTTAAGAAACAAGTGTTTTTACATATTTTGTTTAATTATTTCTTTGTCTAGACAAAATGTCTAGACTACGTACTTAGAACATCGATTGACAAAATCAAAGAGAATGGCTTCGAACTGACGAAGAAAAGAAGCAGAAGATATCCCGCAACAACAATTACCGACGCCGACTATGCCGATGACATAGCGATACTGGCAAATACACCTGACCAAGCCGAAACACTTCTGCATAGCCTGGAACGAGCAGCAGCAAGCATAGGCCTCCATGTTAATGCACACAAAACGGAATATATGTGCTATAACCAAACGGGGGACATCTCCACTCTAGAAGGAACCCCTCTTAAACTAGTAGACAAATTCACGTACCTAGGAAGCAGCGTCGAATCAACCGAAAAGGACATCGAAACGAGGTTAACGAAAGCATGGACAGCTATCAATAGGCTATCGACTATATGGAAATCAGACCTAACCGATAAAATGAAACGCAGTTTCTTCCAGGCAGCGGTCACATCGATACTGCTATATGGATGCACTACATGGACGCTAACAAAACGGCTCGAGAAGAAACTAGATGGCAATTACACAAGAATTCTGCGTGCAATCCTGAACAAGTCCTGGCAGCGGCACCCCACGAGACACCAACTGTACGGCCACCTGCCCCCTATCACGAAATCTATTCAAGTTAGGAGAACCAGACATGCAGGACATTGCTGGAGAAGCAGAGATGAACTCATAAGAGATGTACTCTTATGGATCCCCACACACGGCCGCGCAAAAGCAGGACGACCAGCACGAACGTACATTCAGCAGCTGTGTGAGGATACAGGATATTGTCCTGAAGACCTGCCTAGGGCGATGAACGATAGGGAGGAGTGGCGAGAGAGGGTCTGGGATATCCGTGCTGCCAGCACGATATGATGATGATGATGATTTCTTTGTACACAGTTATATGATATCAAGTACTATCCGATACTAAAAGTGAGTGTTCTTGTGGTGTAATGGTTAAAGCACTGGACTGTAGAATTGCAGCAAGCAAGTTCGAACTCCAGTCGCGTCGCTACGTTCACTTTCGGTTAAATACCCTTGGAAAAGGTATAGAACCCTCTTATTCTTACAGCTATGGGTTAAATAGTGCCATATATGTTCTTGTAGATTTGGCATTGAATAAACAACCAAGATTGAGATGCCATTAAACAAATAAACCAAACCAATAAATTATAGTCGATTATATGTTTTCAAGTAATTATTCCTATTTACGGATCGTATTTTATTTGCACGCAGTTATATAGTCTCTCGTATACAGCTATTCCCAGACAAATTTGACCTGGTAGTAATGGCAATGAAGGAGTGACTTAACACTTCCAAGTTTATATTTCTATCTCTTTGTCTCTCTCTCTCTCTCTCTCTATATATATATATATATATATATATATATAGTCATTAACAGACATTGTTTCATTGTATCACAATACTTTAGTGTGGCTAGACACGCGAGATGCTTCAAGCAGAGATCGAAACCTGGTTGACTTTACGTCTGTCGGATATCTTATGTTAGATCCATCGTCATTCTCAGTGTAAGTGAACGAACTTTTAAAGCTTTTTACATATACGTTATCGGCTACCTGGTGTCCTCAGTTCATTAGAACAGTTATTGCATTTCAACGTATTTGGCAGTCGGCAAATTTCCCTAATAGAGGGCTCAACCAAAAAGTAGGGGAGCATATAAATTGTCATCCACTAACAGACTTTTTTCGTTGTAGCACAACACATCAATGTGGCTATACCCACGTCTATCTATCTATCTATCTCAGTGTGACCATATCTATCAATCGATCTACTTATTTTTGAATCCATCAATCTATCTAATGATCTATTTCATTCTGTATCTCCGTGGCGTAATGGCTAACGTACTGGACATCAATATCGGAGTAAGCAAGTTCGAACTCCATTCACGCTCTTGTGTTCACTTTCTGACTAAGACACGGGTGAAAAGCATGAATCTCCTTATCCTCAAAGCTATGGGTGAAATAATAACACTACTATTCTTCTAAAAGGATGTATTCGGTATTAGATAAAACTCAAAGGTTGGCATGTCATTAAGGAAAGAAACCCAACCGATTAGTCTGTCGGATTATCTCTGTCTTTCAAATAATTTCTGCTAAATGCTAAATGGCGTTGCCTTAGCTGTACATTAGGAAAGAAGAACGAGAATCCTGAACCTCTTGTCTGGCAGGACTCCTTAAGATAAGACTTGGCCATGATTCTCCAATATTTTTTCTCATGAATTAGAAGGGAAATGTTCTTTTTGTATTATTTTTCGTTCCTTTTTCTTTTATGTTTGTTGGGCGTTTTTGCACATATATATATATATATATATATATATATATATATATATATATATATATATATATATATATATATATATACCATCATTATGTCGTGCTACTAGCACGGATATCCCTGATCCTCTCTCGCCACTTTTCGCTATCGCTCATCGCCTCTGGCAGTCTTCAGGGTTACATTCCTTATCCTCACATAGCTGCTGAATGTACGTTCGTGCTTGTCGTCCTGCTTTTGCCCGGCCATATGTGGGGGTCCATTGGGGTGCATCACTTATGAGCTCGTTCCTGCATATCTAGTTCGTCTAACTTGGATAGTTGTCGTGATGGGTGGTAGGTGGCCGTATAGTTGGTGTCTTGTGGGGTGTATATATATATACATATATATATATATATCCCTCTCTCTCTCTCTCTATGAATAAGACGATAACAGGTGTGTTTTAACACCTAAGGAATATATATATATCTTCCGTAAATATCCAAATAGAAAATAACATTGATATGTAATGAATACATACTTCTTCTTGCTCTAGATTAACCGTACAAGTAATATAACTTGATTACAATAAAACAATCACTTTGATCAATTAATACATACATTGATTACAAAATAAAGGATATAGAAAGACTGTATATACTCAGTGGATATAAAAACTTTATTGTAATCCTGCATATATACGGCCATAAGTTTTCCAGTAAATTTTCTTTCTTTCTTTCGTCAATATTGTGCTTTTTATCACAGGTTATCTTTTTTCTTTCCTTTTTTGTTTTTATGGAATATCCCACACTTTCTCTCAGTCATATGAACTGACTGTATCAGTGACTATATTTATAGTGAGCACGGCATGATACCTGTCCTTGCTTCGGGTATTAGTAGCCTGCCTCACTATTCCTTGTCTATCTTACTGTATCTCTTGCAATAAAACCTTGCCCAGTCAGCTGGGGCTGTAGAATACACTGACTGCACCTCTGCGGAGGGGTAACACCACCCCCCAACGAGTGTCCTGGTAATAAGACACTAAACAATCTGATGGTGAGGTTCCAGCAGTGCTGGAGCTTTGGGGAATGCGGAGTACCCCTTCATTGCCATCGCTCCCAGGTCTACTCTGGCCCGGAGTGGTAGCACCTGATAGGGCCCTATCTATGGGTTAAATAGAACTAACAGCATACTTATGCTAAAATGAATTGAGTAAACTGAATAGCTTGAAATAGAAACGTTTTTGACAATTAAACCGTACTTACACTTAAACTGCGTGCTTATGCTTAACTGAATTATTTGAAATAGAACTGCTTTTCGACATTAAAACTGTATTTACACTTAACTGAATTATTACATATAACTGCTTGAATAGTTTGAAATGGAAATGTTTTTGACAATTAAACTGTGTACTTATGCTAAACTGAACTGTTTTCAATAGAACAAATTATTTATATAAAAATGGATTTGGCGTTAAATAACCTAAAAAGGTTGATATGTCATAAAACCAAACAAACCAAACCAAACCAAACCAAACCAATAAAACCCTCCTTTTTATATCTACAAACGTATTGACTGTTCCTTTCCACAACCTTGTCTGATCGTATCCCTTTTAAAGGCACAGCATTTTTCTTTTCCCTTCTTATTACAAATTTACCATACCCTCTTTCTTTCTTTCTTTCTTTCTTTTCTCCTGTTTTTCATTCTCTTTTCCATTTCTCTCTGTTTCCCTATGCTTCTCAATATATATATTTTTTTCCTTTCTTGAAATAACGTTTTCTTTGTCTTGAATATTTTCCTTCATTTATTTTTCCTTGTTTCTCGATATATTCTTTCTTTCTTTCTTTCTTTCTTAACTCTTGTTTTCATTCCTTTTCCTTTTCTCTCTCTTTTCCTATGGTTCTCAATATATTTCTTTCTCCGTTCGTTTGATATAATCTTTTCTCCATCTCGCATTTTAAAAAAAATTCTTCTTTCTTTACCTTTAATCTTTACATTTCTTTCTTTTTTCTGTTTTATTTCTCTCTTTCTTTTTGCTTATTTTCTTGTTTTTTTTTGTTTCTCCTTTTCTCTATTTCTATGTATGTATGTATGTATGTATGTTTCTTTGTTTCTTTTTTTCTTTCTTTCTTTTTTCTTTCTTTCTTTCTTTCTTTCTTTCTTTCTTTCTTTCTTTCTTTCACATTGTTTCCCTACCTCGTGATTTCCTTTATTTTCCTTTTTCTTCTTTCTTTTTTCCCAAACTTCTCAACATATATTTTTCTTTAATTGTTTTTTTATCTTTCATTCTTTGTTTTTGACCTCTCATCTTCCATTTCTTTTTTAGTCCTCTACTTCCTTCTTTCTTCTTAATCCCAGACTTTTACACACCCTATTTTTTTGTTTTGTTTTTCATCGACCTTTACTTCCTTTTCATCTCTATTCCCCCTATCTCTCTCCCAAAATTCTTACTGTTTACCTGTGTTTCTTTTAATTCAACCCCTTATTATTGCTTTTCTATCTGACTACTGTTTTCCTTCAATTCCTTAATGGCCTCATCAATTACACTAATCTTGATTTTATCAATCTGGGCCAAATCGATCATTCAATCAATCAATCATCCAGTAAAATAATCGAT
This sequence comes from Sepioteuthis lessoniana, assembly GCA_963585895.1. Lineage (NCBI taxonomy): Eukaryota > Metazoa > Mollusca > Cephalopoda > Myopsida > Loliginidae > Sepioteuthis > Sepioteuthis lessoniana. Next base: position 54,746,128 of record OY757936.1, read on the forward strand.
TCACTGTTACTTTCAACTGATTGCCGTTTACTTCCGGGTTTAACTTCCGGATTTAACTTCCGAATTTAACTTCGTCTTTTTTCTCACGATTTCATCATTCTGTCTTCCTTTCATACATTCGATGGGTCTGTAATTTCACTCATTATTTCATTTTTACTTTTCCCATTTCTTTCTTTCATTATCACAGCATTTTTGTTTCTTATTATTGATTTTCCTGTAATTCTATCAGACTCTTTTGCTGTAGACGATACTTTCTTTTAGACCAGTCGACTTGGGCTATAGAATACACTGACTGCATCTCTGCAGTAGGGTAAGACGATCTCAATGACTGTCCTAGATATGACATTAAACAATCTGGTAGTGAGGTTTCAGTAATGCTAGAGATTTGGGGAATATGGAGTACCCCTTCATTGCCATCGCTCACATGTCCACTCTGGAGAGAGAGAGCACCTGATAAGGTTTTATCTTTAGGTCAAATAGACACTTAATCTTTCTTTCTTATTTTTTGTTTGTTTGATTGTTTGTTTCTTTATTTCTTTTACTTATTCGTTTTCATTCTTTCTTTCTTGCTTGCTACATAATTTTTCCCTTTTTAGTTTTTCTTTCTTTCTTTCTTTCACATTTCTTATTTTGCCTATCTCCGGATTATCATTATTTTCCCTTTTCTTCTCTCTCGTTTTCTATATTTCTCTCTTCCTCTCTTTTCCCTTCGTTTGGCTTATTCTATCAGTCTTTTCTCTTTTTTTTTCAAATAAGATTTGCTTTTTTTGTAGATTTTATGCATATTTTCAAATAATAATTTTCTTTCTTTCTTTCTTTCTTCTTTCTTTCTTTCTTTCTTTCTTTCTTTCTTCTCATTCACATTCTTTCTTTGTTTTTTTTTCTCATTCCCATTCTTTCTTTCTTTCTTTCTTTCTTTCTTTCTTCTTCTTTCTTATTCCCATTCTTTCTTTCTTCCTTTTTTCTTTCTTTCTATTGTTTTTTCTTCTCATTCCCATTCTTTCTTTCTTTCTTTCTTTCTTTCTTTTTTTCTTTCTTTTGAATCAGTTCTCTTCTTTCTTTTTTATCATCCTCTTTTAATCTGTCAAATTTTCTTGGGTGTATTTTAGAAAACTGATTAAACTTTATATCATAGGGAGACAATTGTTATTCCTATCGTGATAGCTATCTGCTTTGCAATGAAACAAATGAATTGCTACGTTTGTTATGGCTTCATACTGACCCTAGGTTGGACACTAAAGAGCATCTTGTAGTGATGCTTGAGTTCTGGGTATGTGAAAGGTATGTAGCTCACCCTTTCCTCTTGGTACGCATTGACCCGAGCCATGTTTGGGTTATATCTACGGTCTAGATACCTCTGTTAAAAATTATTGACATCATTTATGAATATTTGATATCATATAACTCCGTGTAAAACATTAGCTTAAAGATATAATTGTTTACTAAGGATTAATTTAAATATTATTTATATAAAACCATGTAAGTAAAGGTGGCAACCGTAGTCGAGGGCGACCAGAAGGCTTCCTTTTTAATAACTACTACACCAAAGTGTAGGGAAGGGCGTTACTCCTTTCTCTTGATTGCTCCACTTTACCCTTGATACATACTTTATATTGCTGAGGGTTAAGCAAGGAGGGATCAAGTACAATTTTCAAAGTCTTTGGTATGATGCGACCTGGAATTGAACACAGCTCTCCGGGGCCATTGACGAACACTCTACCCAATAGACCAATGAGCCGGTGCTTGCAAATTATTGGTCTTAAATAGAAATACTTGAAACCCTATGGCGGTGTGCAAACATATTATCAAATAGGAATAAGTATTTTAAACTGAGTAATAGTATGTAGATTATTGGGATTAGATATGAATACTTGAAACCATACAAGTGTGTCAAAATGTTTTGTATAAGATAGGAATACTTGATATCATATAACTGTGAGCAGAGGAACGATCATAGACAATATTTAAAGAAATAATAAAATATTTCCAATTTTAGCTTTAAAGAAACCAGATGTTAATATGACGTTAAACAAAGATACAGAACTAAATATAGTATATAGACATGATAACAATCGAACATTCATGAATCAATCAGATTTTGGCATTAAATAACCCATTAAGAGGTGCTATTCCATTAAACAAATAAATCAGACCATACCATACAAAAATATAGCAATTAAAATCAAGCATTTGCAAATGAGTAAGATTTTTGACATTAAATAACCCGTAAAGAGTCCATATGCCGATAAAAAAAACTAAAACAGACAGCAGGAAATCAGACTTGAAGAAATCCTTGATTCCAAGATTTAGGAATGAGAGAGATTATCCGGTCTTAGTGTTCAAGAATAAGGAAAATCGAGAAGAATAATTTTTACTTTTTGGAGAAAAAGAAAATTATTCCATGTGGTTCACCCAACCTCTTTGTAATACAATAATAATTAGACAATACAAAAATAAAACCACAAACAAGCAAAACATCTAAATCATTCAAAGAACGAGGATATCGGTAACGATCTAGGGTGTCCGTTTTAAAGAGAAATAAGAGTTACTTTGCAGCACCATTCACCGTTCAAAGCAAAATGGGAGTATAGAATTAATGTTTGACTTTAGGGTCCTTTTCTTTATTCTCTAGAGGGTTCATAATTTGACATTGCAAACCTGAAAATGAAAAGTAAATCATAATGATTATAAAAACAATGATTTAGTTGCATTTTTTATACACGTCAGAAATAAATACAGTGTATTTATGTTCTTGTCACAAAACCAACATTTTAAATCTAAAGCTAATTCTTAATCTTGTATTGCCCAGTTGGCTGGGGCTGTAAAATACACAGACTGAATCTCTGCTGTGAAGTAAGACCCCCCTACAACGAATGTCCTGATTGACATAAAAGAGAGGCTTCAGTAATGCTGAAGCTTTGGAAAATGCAGAGAACACCGTCACTGCCGTCGCTCCCAGGTTCATTCTGGCCTCGAGCGGTAGCACCTGATTGGGTCCTATCTGTAGGTCAAAGTAAACTAAATCACGTACTTATGCTAAACTGAAGTGCTTGAAATAGAACTGTTTTGGCATTGAAACTGTTCTTAACACTAAACTAAATGGTCTGAAATAGAACTGTTTATGACAAAAAATATTTTCATACTAAACTGAATTGCTTGAATTAGAACTGTTTGACTAAACTGAATAGCTTGAAATATAAATGTTTTTGATAATTAAACTGTGTACTTATGCTAAATTGAATTGTTTGAAATAGAACTGTGTATTTGTATAAAAATGGATTTGGCATTAAATAACATACAAAGGTTGATATGCCATAAAACCCAACAAATCAACAAACCAACCAACCAAATTCAAAAAATTGAATTTATTTTTCACCAAAAAAACTTAATTTTCAACATATTTTTCCTTGTCAATGCACTTAAGCCAAATCGTTCTTGCTTAAATTCAAAATTATATAGCATTGTTTTCATAGTAAGCTTTACATATAACTACGTTTCAAGTTTTCATTCATACATTCAAAAAATAAAATACAGAGAAAACAAATCGCTGGGAACTTTTGCACCTACCTTATGAAATTCTGTGATATCACTGTGGGTTCGACGATTCCATTTTCCGTGCTGCCCGCCCTTATATTTGTATTATGTTATCATTAATTCATTATTAGTTTAGGTATGTGCAAAAGTTTCCAGCAATAAACTAGTTTTCATCTGCGTATTGAATTGTTTGAAATAGAACTGTGTATTTGTATAAAAATAGAATTGGCATTAAATAACATACAAAGGTTGATAATCTATTAACCCCAAACAAACCAAAATTAATCTTAACTCTAATGCCGGTGTGAAGAACCCAGCTAACTAGATAAAATTATCATATCAATATTTAAAACAACGATAATTCCAATATTTTGCAATATAACTCTTATCCCAAACCTTAAAGATCATGGAAGTGTTTGGTTTGGTTTGGTTGGTTTTTACGGCATATCAGCCATTGCAGGGTATTTAATGCCAAATCCCGTTTCTACAGTTATATTAGATATATATGATTTGGTTTTGATTGGGTTTCAGGGTATATAAACCACTGTAGTTATTCTAATGGCAAATATATATATATATATATATATATATATATATATATATATATATATATATATATATATCAAATATATGATTTGCAAACACATTTTCTTGATAATATTAATAAACGAGCCGGAGTTCATTTTTCGCACACAGCTAAATGGTTTCAAGTATTTCTATCAAATACTATTAGTTCCATTCACTATTTAACAGCTTGAATGTCAAACAGTTCTTTTTGGCATATAGATATGACCCTATCAGGTGTTACCCTCCAGTCCAGTGTGGACCTAGGAGTAATGGCAATGAAGTGGTCCTCCACATTCCCCAAAGCTTCATAACTGGAGCTTCACCATCAAATTGTTTAATGTCATAACTAGGACACTCGACTGGGGATTCTTACCCCTCTGCAGCGATGCAGTCAGTGTGTCCTACATCCCTAGCCGACAGATTTTCGTGTGAAGAGTGAGGCTTTATAAATAAATTTAGTATGTATGTATATTTGTTTTTGATTCAATACTTTTTAATTGCATATCAGTATTTAAAAACATCAAATTTGGCTTGCCAGGACGGACAAAAAGCCTGAATATGTTTTAAATAAGCCGCAAATATATTTTTCAAATACACTCTCCTAAACAGCATAATCCCATTTCACGAGAAAAACTTCAAAATTCGGATAAACCAAATAGAAAAATATAGAAGATTCTTTTTTGAGAGAGAAAAGTTAAAATGTTTCGATTTTCCAGTAACGAATCTCGTTGTCATAGACTTGTATATCTCATATTTAAAGTGTTACCCTTTTTTAAGCATTCACTCTCTTCTGTTGTGTCATCAATGTAGTTTTTTAAGAAACGATCGTATTTCAAACATAAATCTTAAAGGCTTTTGGGAGATAAATTTAACTAGTCATTACATTTGTCTACACTTCTCAAGTCGACAATATCAGGATAGGTAAATAAATATCCTTAGAATAGGTGTGTAGACGAAGGAAAGGGCTCCATCCGGCCGTCTTTTTTAACTGTTGTGTCAATGCACTAAACTCACCTAAAAAATCTAAGCTATTTTTGCAGATCTGAATGTCTTCAACTTCTGATTTTTAAAATGCGTCATGTTGCTGGCTGAACGGCATTTTTGGCTTTAATGGCATGCAGTCAGAGCAACATTTGTGTCGATTTGCAAAAACTCAATAAAAATTTGGTTTTAGATCATGTAAGGGTTTCGTTTGTTTGAGAAGAATTTTATGGCATATCAACCATTGCTGGATATCTAATGCCAAAGCGGCACGACATGATGATGATGATGATGATGATGAGATATATGATTTGTAAACATATTTTACATATAACATTTTTAAAAGAACTTGGACTCCTTTTTTTTTGCTTGCAGTTAAATGGTTTCACGTATTTCTTTTACGATAATTCACTTTTTTGCGCACAGTTAAACGATTTAAAATATTGCTCTGTAAAAGTCAGAATTTAATATCAGTGCATTTTTTGCATACAGATTGTTGGTGGTTCCATTTTTAAATGAGTTTGGACGAATTTGTTTAAACACGAGGATTGCTATTTGTTCTCCAGTTAAATAGTTTCAATTATTGTTATCTAACTCTAAGTTGGTTGGTTTATTGGATTTTATGGCATATCAACCTTTGTAGGTTATTTAACGCCAAATCCATTTTTATGTAAATAATCTGTTCTATTTAAAACAATCAAGTTTAGCATAAGTACACAGTTTAATGGTCAAAAACATTTCTATTTCAAACTATTCAAGCAGTTATATGTAACAATTCAGTTAAGCGTAAATACAGTTTTAATGTCGAAAAACGTTCTATTTCAAATAATTCAGTTAAGCATAAGAACGCAGTTTAAATGTAAGTACGGTTTGATTGTCAAAAACGTTTCTATTTCAAGCTATTCAGTTTATTCAAACAATTCAGTTTAGCATTAGTATGCTGTTAGTTCTATCCAACCCATAGATAGGACCTTATCAGGTGCTACCACTCCGGGCCTGAGTGGACCTGGGAGCAATGGCAATGAAGGGGTGCTCTGCATTCCCCAAAACTTCAGTATTGCTGGAACCTCACCGTCAGATTGTTTATTGTCATATTACCAGGACACTCGTTGGTGGGGGTTTTACCCCTCTGCAGAGAAGCAGTCAGTGCATTCTACAGCCCCAATCGACTGTGCAGTCTAACTCTAATGATTTAGTAGTAATCATTTGCTTGAAGACATTGAAGTCATTACAAGTATCGCTAATTAATACTCATTATTCTATTCAACACTATTCGGTCATTTGCATATAGTAGAATGGTACCAAGTATTGCGAGGATATACTAATAATTCAATATAGGCACACTGTTAAAGAGTACAACGTGTGGTTATAAACCAATAATAATTCTATTCAACATTACTCATTTGTTTGTACACAGTTAAAAGGTTCCAAGTATTCCTATGTATCAATAACAATTCGATTAAACATCACTCATTTGTTTACATACAGTTAAATGTTTACTTCTATTTCTAACAATACAATTTTGTATAAGTCCTTTTTTTACATACAATTCAAAGGTAAATCGGTTCTATTTGACTCATAGATAGAACCCTATCAGGTGTTTGCGCACGTTGGGTCGGGGCGGACCTAGGAGCAATTGTAATGAAGGTGTACTCCATATTTTCCAAAACTCCTAGACAGGAGCCTCAACATGAGATGGTTTATGTCATTTTAAAGACACTCATGGGGGTTCGTACTCCTTTACAGAGATGTAGTCGGTACATACCTTAACACTGACAGCCGACTGGGCTGTCAATATAAAGGCATTTTCCAGTAGGCGGCTCATTGATAATTTTTGCGTTAATTAATGGAAGCATCGTTTGGAGGCCGCAATTGGGTGTAGGGTTGTGCTAGAGTCGTTTTGCAAAAAATGATTTAATGTGCTTCATGGTATTCCTTCCAAATGTTTTACTTTCACGTACAATTGCTGATCAAATCATCATATATATATATATATATATATATATATATATATATATATATATATATATATATATATATATCACTTCTTTGATTAAAGCACATTCTCCACTCAAAACGGGAGTTCTCAGAAACTTATAGACAAGTTCACCTACCTTGGTAGCAGTATCTCATTAAATGAGACTGACATCAACACGTGACTAGCAAAGGCATGGATAGCTTTCGGTAGACTAACGGTCATGAAGAAGTCAGACCAGTCTGATAAAATGAAACGCAGTTTTTTTCCAAGCAGCTATCGTGTCGATACTGCTGTATGGACGCATTACATGGACGCTAACTAAACGCACGGAGAAAAATGCTTGATGGAAACTACACAAGAATGCTGCGAGCAATATTGTACAAGTCCCGGAGGCGTCCCACAAAGCAGCAGCTCTGCGGCCGCTTTCCACCAATCTCGAAAACTATTCAAGTTAGACGAACCAGACATGTGGGACACTGCTGGAGAAGTAGAGATGAAATCATTAGTGACGTACTCTTATGGCCCCCCTGATATGGACGTGCAAAAGCAGGATATCCAGCAAGGAACTACATAAAACAGCTCTGTGCCGATACAGGATGTAGCCTTGAAAACCTACCGGAAGCGATGGGCGAGAGAGAGGGGTTGTGGAAGAGGGCCAGGGAGATCCGTGCTGATGGCATGACATGATGATGATGATGATGATGATATATATATATATATAATTGTTTGAATATAGACTCCATTTTTCTAGTTTTCTAAAAATAATTCACGCACTTTGCAAGAATAAAAAAATATCTTCTTGAGATAGGGTTAAAACAGAATTGAGCTATTTTGACGTGTTAAAATATTTTATTTCAGCTTTTTACTTTAAGATTATGAAAGTTGGCTTTGATAAGAAGTTGGTGCAATGGTTAATGAGGCGGACTGTGACATCGTTGTAGTCTCTTGGTTGACATTTCTAACAGATCTTTCCCCATGATTTCTGGGTGTTGTCCTTTGAGTCAGTTTTGGTGATTTCCCCATGTATGCATAAGCTCTCTTAGCTATAAATAGCTGCAGGTACTACTCTTCGGCAGAAATCAATATTCCTGATACTCTGACCGAACAGTGTTGCTAGTAACACTCTCATTTGCTTCTTTTAAGTCAATTTTTTTCTTGTGTTTTTATTTCTAGTCCCTAAAACGCCACCACAGTTTCTCATTGGCTTTGTCATCTTTTGTGGGATTGTAATTCTTTGGCACATGTTTTAAGAGAAGGTTATTCTTTTCGAAAATGATATGACGTTTTCATTTTCTTGGCCATTTTTTTTTCATCGTGCCTTTCTTTTTTTTTTTTTTCTTTTTTTTTTTTCTGACTGCGTTCGTGGCGAAATAGTTTTTATCATAGAAAGTAGACTCGGCTATCCTATTTCAAATCCTGACCAATACTGATTGAACTTCACGTAGCGCTAAAATTCCTGGAAAAAGCTATGGATCCAACTTATCTTTACCTTGCAATAGATAAATAGTAAGGCAGAATATGTAGTTTTCTTTTTTTTTCATTGTCTTTTTCTATTTTGTTTTCTTAATGTATTAATCTCTCTTTCTTTGTTTCTTCAATTAAATATTTTCTTTCTTTCTTTCTTCCTTTCTTTCTTTCTTTTTTTTTCTTTCTTTCTTTCTTTGATATGATATTTACTTCTCTTTTTCTTTATATTTTTCTTTCTTTTTTACACGTGACAAATCTCTACGCTTTTAGTTTTTCACTATCTGTATCTATATTGTTTCCTTTCTGTTTTGATCATTCTTTTTTTATTCACTACTTCAATTCAGTAGTTATTCTTTCTTTCTTTCTTTCTTTCTTTCTTTCTTTCTTTCTTTCTTTCTTTCTTTCTTTTGCTTTTCCTTCTTTTTTAGAATGGATTTTTTCTTTATAATTTCCTTCCTTTTGGCATTCAATTCTTTCTTTCTTTCTTTCTTTCTTTCTTTTGCTTTTCCTTCTTTTTTAGAATGGATTTTTTCTTTATAATTTCCTTCCTTTTGGCATTCAATTCTTTCTTTCTTTCTTTCTTTCTTTCTTTCTTTTGCTTTTCCTTCTTTTTTAGAATGCATTTTTTCTTTATAATTTCCTTCCTTTTGGCATTCAATTCTTTCTTTCTTTCTTTCTTTCTTTCTTTTGCTTTTCCTTCTTTTTTAGAATGGATTTTTTCTTTATAATTTCCTTCCTTTTGGCATTCATTTCTTTCTTTCTTTCTTTTGCTTTTCCTTCTTTCTTTCTTTCTTTCTTTCTTTTCGATCCTGAAACAAATACATTCCAAAATGTACTTTCTATCTCTCTTCAATGTGCTTTTTTTGTCTTCTTTACCTTTCTTGTTTTTTCCTATTCCCTTTTCAACGCTTTCCTGTCCCCCTTGCCCTTTCTTTCTTTCTTTCTTTCTTTCTTTCTTTCTTTTATGTCCTGTTTCTGCTTTAAATAACCCGGTTGCTACTACTAAACCAAATCTTTATCTCAAATTTCCCACATCAATATCCGCATCCAAACATTACAATCCTGAAGGAAAGGGGAAAAAATTCCCTTCGTCACAAAACAGAATCTGGTGTCTAATTTCCCAGGCAAACCTTCTCATGCGCAAATGTTTTCAATAGACAAACTTCCTTTTGAAGTGGGAGCCGCCATTGCAGAAAAATTCCTTGGGTCACACCAAAACTGACACCACGTCCGAATAATAATCGACCATGTTAGAATAGCAACAGACAAATGGAGGGAGAAGTTGTTAAATGCGGACAGAGCAGACAATAGGGGCTGGAGTAATCTATCTATCTATCTATCTATCTATCTATCTATCTCGTTCAGTCCTTATCTATCTATCTCGTTCTGTCCTTATCTATCTATCTATCTATCTATCTATCTATCTCGTTCAGTCCTTATCTATCTATCTCGTTCTGTCCTTATCTATCTATCTATCTATCTATCTATCTATCTATCTATCTATCTATCTATCTATCTCGTTCAGTCCTTATCTATCTATCTATCTATTACTAAAAGTACTATGTTCTGATAAACTACATATACTGATAGCACTTTAGATACTTTTGATAATTTTTTTTCTCTCTCTTTCTCTCTCTTTCTGTCTGTCTCTCTTTCTGTCCCTCTCCCTTTTACTTACTAAAATTACTATAGTCTTCCGTTTTGTATATATAATGATAATGATTTAGATTCTTTAGATACTCTCTTTAATCTATCTATTTATCTATCCGTTTCATCTGTTTCGTCTGCTGTCTGTGGAAGTCTTTTTCTGTACGTCTGTCAGTCTCTTGATCTCGATTTTATCCGATATATATAATTCTACATAGAGACATGTATATACGCACGCGCATATGCCTGTGTCAGTGTATTCCTATCTATCTATCTATCTATCTATCTATCTATCTATCTATCTATCTATCTATCACGTTCTGTCCCTATCTATCTATCTAACTGGTTCTGTCCTTATCTATCTATCTATCTATCTATCTATCTATCTATCTATCTATCTATCTATCTATCTATCTATCTATCTATCACGTTCTGTTCCTATCTATCTATCTAACTCGTTCTGTCCTTATCTATCTATCAATCTATCTATCTATCACGTTCTGTCCCTATCTATCTATCTATCTATCTATCTAACTCGTTCTGTCCTTATCTATCTATCTATCACGTTCTGTCCCTATCTATCTATCTAACTCGTTCTGTCCTTATCTATCTATCTATCTATCTATCACTAAAAGTACTATGTTATCATAAACTACGTATACTGATAGCACTTTAGATTCTTTTGATAATTTTTTATCTCTCTCTGTCTCTGTCTCTGTCTGTCTCTGTCTCTGTCTCTCTCTTTCTGTCTGTCTGTCTGTCTGTCTCTCTCCCTCTTTTACTTACTAAAATTTATCCAATATATATACATGTATATATGCGCGTGCATATGCCTGTGTCTGTGTATTCCTATCTATCTATCTATCTATCTATCTATCTATCTATATATATATATATATATATATATATATATATATATATATATATATATCTAAATATTTTCATATACATTTTTGTGTGCATTTATATATTTGTGCGCGTGTGTAAATAAAAATGTATGTCTCATTTCTGATTGACGCGCTGCTCAGTTCGAACAGTGTGAAATCTCACTCTTTACACAGCTGTCATGATGGTGGAGCATTTACAATCCGAAACTGTCCCAAAGGCACAGTTCAATTCGTCGATCGTTCAGCTTGACATTCAAACAGTGCTATGATTCTAATAGGCCAACGAAATGAGTGTTTCTCAAACCGATAAACCGTCGTAATCTCTTATATGTAACTACAACACGCAGTAATCACACGGATAAATTCACAAGTGCTGAAATGCGAAAAACCTTCCCTAATAACATGAAAATCGTATATAAAAAAAAAAAACGCTAAAAAAATCCTCTAAGTCATCAATATTGTGGAAAAAGAATTGAGTTAGAGTGTTACTTACGTCTTGCGGGCTCCGTTTCGGGGGATATTGTGGCCAACATGAATGTCAATCAATTTCTGATATTTATGGTCAGAATTGAGAGTATATTCGGGTTCAGTCACCTCTTTCTCGTCATTCTAAATTGTGTTACCAAGGAGACCAGACCGTTATTTTTCTACTCCAGAAATTGGGATAGTCCTGTTACCAGACCTTGTTGGGCGGGTCGCTTAAAGAGCAATTCTTTTTTGCAACCCCGATTGCTGCCTGCACTTTAAGTATCGCCCTGCAACTATTTTTTTTTCGACAATATTGAAAATATACTTACAAACATGAAAGAATAGCATTCATCCCCGTCACTAAACATCTTAAACAATTAGCATGATAACTAAATCATTTCCATGAATTATAAACACTTCCAACATAATAAATATCGCATCCAAATTATAAACATGTCCAATAAAATATATATCTTACCCAAATTATAAACACTTCCAAAAATAAATAACATCCCCAAACTATAAACACTTCCAACAAAATAAATATCGTCCCGAAACTATAAAAAATTCCAACATAATAAATATCTTTCCCAAATTATTAACACCTTCAATAAAATATATATCTTACCAAAACTATAAACATTATCAACAAAATAAATATCGTACCTAAACTATAAAGACTTCCAACAAAATAAATATCGTCACCAAAATATAAACACT
>OY757936.1:54760876-54765876 GCA_963585895.1 Sepioteuthis lessoniana
TTCTTAACTGAATTAGAGCTAATTTACTTGCACATGGATGTTTTCAAATATTGCTCTAGTGTGCCCTCAAATTAATGGTTTCCAGAGTTGCTTGTCCCTGGATTAAATGCCATGAACGCGTACTCTACATTCACTAAAGATCTAGAACTGGAGCCTCAACATTAGAAGTCTAGTGTCATGTCCAAGACATTCATTGTGAGAGGTTTACTCTCCTGGGAGTTGCAATCGGTGTATTCTACGGCCCCAGACGACTGGCAAGAGATAAGTGGATTCGTACCTTTCCCAAGGGTATTAGTCCACATAAGTGAACATATATATATATATATATTCACACACACATATATATATAGATATAGATATAGATATAGATATATATTCACATGTATATATTCACTTATGCGGTCTAATACCCTTGGGAAAGGTACGAATCCCCCTATCTCCAGCCCTGTCATCAGGGGCCGTAGAATACACCGACTGTATATATATATATATATATATATATATATATGTGTGTGTGTGTGTGTGTGTGTGTGTGTGTGCGAGTGAGTGTTTGTGTGTGTATACAATTTTATCAATTAATTAATTTTTTGCAGAAGTGTTGCAATTTAATTTTTGGAACACAATTTAAAGGTTGACACGTCTGGTTATAAAAATTCTCTGATAATACCAAATTTGCTTGTATACAGCTCAAGTGGAAATGATAAAACCCTGGTATCTTTGGATTAGAAAAATGTATTTGATAATAAATCGTGAGGGTTACTTATTTATAGCCTGCGATACTTTAGATAAAACCCTGGTATCTTTGGATTAGAAAAATGTATTTGATAATAAATCGTGAGGGTTACTTATTTATAGCCTGCGATACTTTAGATAAAACCCTGGTATCTTTGGATTAGAAAAATGTATTTGATAATAAATCGTGAGGGTTACTTATTTATAGCCTGCGATACTTTAGATAAAACCCTGGTATCTTTGGATTAGAAAAATGTATTTGATAATAAATCGTGAGGGTTACTTATTTATAGCCTGCGATACTTTAGATAAAACCCTGGTATCTTTGGATTAGAAAAATGTATTTGATAATAAATCGTGAGGGTTACTTATTTATAGCCTGCGATACTTTAGATAAAACCCTGGTATCTTTGGATTAGAAAAATGTATTTGATAATAAATCGTGAGGGTTACTTATTTATAGCCTGCGATACTTTAGATAAAACCCTGGTATCTTTGGATTAGAAAATGTATTTGATAATAAATCGTGAGGGTTACTTATTTATAGCCTGCGATACTTTAGATAAAACCCTGGTATCTTTGGATTAGAAAAATGTATTTGATAATAAATCGTGAGGGTTACTTATTTATAGCCTGCGATACTTTAGATAAAACCCTGGTATCTTTGGATTAGAAAAATGTATTTGATAATAAATCGTGAGGGTTACTTATTTATAGCCTGCGATACTTTAGATAAAACCCTGGTATCTTTGGATTAGAAAAATGTATTTGATAATAAATCGTGAGGGTTACTTATTTATAGCCTGCGATACTTTAGATAAAACCCTGGTATCTTTGGATTAGAAAAATGTATTTGATAATAAATCGTGAGGGTTACTTATTTATAGCCTGCGATACTTTAGATAAAACCCTGGTATCTTTGGATTAGAAAAATGTATTTGATAATAAATCGTGAGGGTTACTTATTTATAGCCTGCGATACTTTAGATAAAACCCTGGTATCTTTGGATTAGAAAAATGTATTTGATAATAAATCGTGAGGGTTACTTATTTATAGCCTGCGATACTTTAGATAAAACCCTGGTATCTTTGGATTAGAAAAATGTATTTGATAATAAATCGTGAGGGTTACTTATTTATAGCCTGCGATACTTTAGATAAAACCCTGGTATCTTTGGATTAGAAAAATGTATTTGATAATAAATCGTGAGGGTTACTTATTTATAGCCTGCGATACTTTAGATAAAACCCTGGTATCTTTGGATTAGAAAAATGTATTTGATAATAAATCGTGAGGGTTACTTATTTATAGCCTGCGATACTTTAGATAAAACCCTGGTATCTTTGGATTAGAAAAATGTATTTGATAATAAATCGTGAGGGTTACTTATTTATAGCCTGCGATACTTAGATAAAACCCTGGTATCTTTGGATTAGAAAAATGTATTTGATAATAAATCGTGAGGGTTACTTATTTATAGCCTGCGATACTTTAGATAAAACCCTGGTATCTTTGGATTAGAAAAATGTATTTGATAATAAATCGTGAGGGTTACTTATTTATAGCCTGCGATACTTTAGATAAAACCCTGGTATCTTTGGATTAGAAAAATGTATTTGATAATAAATCGTGAGGGTTACTTATTTATAGCCTGCGATACTTTAGATAAAACCCTGGTATCTTTGGATTAGAAAAATGTATTTGATAATAAATCGTGAGGGTTACTTATTTATAGCCTGCGATACTTTAGATAAAACCCTGGTATCTTTGGATTAGAAAAATGTATTTGATAATAAATCGTGAGGGTTACTTATTTATAGCCTGCGATACTTTAGATAAAACCCTGGTATCTTTGGATTAGAAAAATGTATTTGATAATAATCGTGAGGGTTACTTATTTATAGCCTGCGATACTTTAGATAAAACCCTGGTATCTTTGGATTAGAAAAATGTATTTGATAATAAATCGTGAGGGTTACTTATTTATAGCCTGCGATACTTTAGATAAAACCCTGGTATCTTTGGATTAGAAAAATGTATTTGATAATAAATCGTGAGGGTTACTTATTTATAGCCTGCGATACTTTAGATAAAACCCTGGTATCTTTGATTAGAAAAATGTATTTGATAATAAATCGTGAGGGTTACTTATTTATAGCCTGCGATACTTTAGATAAAACCCTGGTATCTTTGGATTAGAAAAATGTATTTGATAATAAATCGTGAGGGTTACTTATTTATAGCCTGCGATACTTTAGATAAAACCCTGGTATCTTGGATTAGAAAAATGTATTTGATAATAAATCGTGAGGGTTACTTATTTATAGCCTGCGATACTTTAGATAAAACCTGGTATCTTTGGATTAGAAAAATGTATTTGATAATAAATCGTGAGGGTTACTTATTTATAGCCTGCGATACTTAGATAAAACCCTGGTATCTTTGGATTAGAAAAATGTATTTGATAATAAATCGTGAGGGTTACTTATTTATAGCCTGCGATACTTAGATAAAACCCTGGTATCTTTGGATTAGAAAAATGTATTTGATAATAAATCGTGAGGGTTACTTATTTATAGCCTGCGATACTTTAGATAAAACCCTGGTATCTTTGGATTAGAAAAATGTATTTGATAATAAATCGTGAGGGTTACTTATTTATAGCCTGCGATACTTTAGATAAAACCCTGGTATCTTTGGATTAGAAAAATGTATTTGATAATAAATCGTGAGGGTTACTTATTTATAGCCTGCGATACTTTAGATAAAACCCTGGTATCTTTGGATTAGAAAAATGTATTTGATAATAAATCGTGAGGGTTACTTATTTATAGCCTGCGATACTTTAGATAAAACCCTGGTATCTTTGGATTAGAAAAATGTATTTGATAATAAATCGTGAGGGTTACTTATTTATAGCCTGCGATACTTTAGATAAAACCCTGGTATCTTTGGATTAGAAAAATGTATTTGATAATAAATCGTGAGGGTTACTTATTTATAGCCTGCGATACTTTAGATAAAACCCTGGTATCTTTGGATTAGAAAAATGTATTTGATAATAAATCGTGAGGGTTACTTATTTATAGCCTGCGATACTTTAGATAAAACCCTGGTATCTTTGGATTAGAAAAATGTATTTGATAATAAATCGTGAGGGTTACTTATTTATAGCCTGCGATACTTTAGATAAAACCCTGGTATCTTTGGATTAGAAAAATGTATTTGATAATAAATCGTGAGGGTTACTTATTTATAGCCTGCGATACTTTAGATAAAACCCTGGTATCTTTGGATTAGAAAAATGTATTTGATAATAAATCGTGAGGGTTACTTATTTATAGCCTGCGATACTTTAGATAAAACCCTGGTATCTTTGGATTAGAAAAATGTATTTGATAATAAATCGTGAGGGTTACTTATTTATAGCCTGCGATACTTTAGATAAAACCCTGGTATCTTTGGATTAGAAAAATGTATTTGATAATAAATCGTGAGGGTTACTTATTTATAGCCTGCGATACTTTAGATAAAACCCTGGTATCTTTGGATTAGAAAAATGTATTTGATAATAAATCGTGAGGGTTACTTATTTATAGCCTGCGATACTTTAGATAAAACCCTGGTATCTTTGGATTAGAAAAATGTATTTGATAATAAATCGTGAGGGTTACTTATTTATAGCCTGCGATACTTTAGATGATCATTTGTCTCTATATCAAAGGCAAAATAATTGCTCATTATAGGCGCCAAAATTTTGATTTTAAATCACAGTTGTCTTTGTTATTACTTATTGCTAAAAAAAAATCTCTCATATTTCCCTGGAATAACAAAAAAAAAAAAAAATATACAAAAACACGGTGATCTTACAACGCCGCTTAAAGGGAAATGATATAAAGTAAAGGAAATATTTATGTGCGACGAAAAAAAGAATAACAAAACAAACACGAAAACAACAAAAATTGTAACGAATTTGCAATTAATGTCTATTTCATTGAATTCAGAAAGAAGAAATTATTTCATTTCCTACGTTTTATGTTGCGTGATATGATTACTTGTGCTCGTTGTGTGTTGCGGATTTATTATAGAAGTTTGATTTCAAACATATTTTTTTCCGATTTGTCTCCGACTTTATTGGAAAATCATTCTTTTTTTATATACTTTGTCTTAAATCGTTGGCTATTACTCGTCTTTGTGATCAAGTAGAATTGATCTTCGTATGTTCAAACATCAATATCAATATATCTCACGAACATACACAAAATAT
>OY757936.1:54768376-54825876 GCA_963585895.1 Sepioteuthis lessoniana
TATACACACACACACACACATATATATATATATATATAGCTAGTTAGTTAGTTATCAATAACATCAGACGAGGTTGAGTGTGTGATATATATATATATATATATATATATATATATATATATATATATATATATATATATATATATTGCTTATCCTCTTCTGGCATTTATAATAACTAGCTATTCACAGGAGATTGGAACGACATATCGTCTTTCAGCTTACGATGGTATTAACTACATCCTATTATTACATATACATCTAGTCATAGAATTTTAAAGAAATTTGGTTAAATTTACGTTCGCCTAGAGAAGAGAGAATGATTTCACTCAATAGATTACTACAGTGTAGCTGAGGAGTCAATGTGTCTGGATTAAAATCAGATAGCTACAGCAATTCCCGTTCAGTTCCCAGTATTTAATAAGTTGGTCGCTACTGCATTTACAGCAAAATATCGTTTACATCGATAAATAAATATCGTTTTTATTTACTCGTAAAACTGAATAGGAATCTCAAAAATATGAGAATCTTCAAGAACAAAGTAGGTAGCTTTGTTATGTCCGCATACAGGATTTGATAGGTAATCCATATATGTGTAAAAGAGCACACACACACACACACACACACACACACATATATATATATATATATATATATATATACATGTATATATATATATATATATATTGAGTGTGCGCATAAATTGTTGCTATATTAGTTTCAGGTTTTATATTCTGTGCAGCAAACTAGAGACAGTTGGGCACCGTCTGTAAGCAAAGCAGCACTGTAGCACGATTTCTCCAATGGAAATTTGGAAAGCAGGCTATACAGCATGACATTCACTACGAAGCCTAAATAAGACAGTTTCAGAAAGTTTGGTTGTCACTCTATCAACATGTTCATACTTACGAGGATCATTAAATAAGTTTCCAGACTTTTATTGCATGGGCGCTTTTATTGGGAGTACACACATGAAACTTTAGTCCCCTTCGAAGTAATCTCCTCCAGCTGCAATGCACTTGTTGCACCGTTCCAACAACTTTTGAAAGGTCCCATGGAAGTCTTCCTGTGTGAGCTTGTCAATGACCTTCGTCACAGCCTATTTCATCTCCTCAATTGTCTCATAACGACAGCCTCTGAACTTAGGGGATAACCAAAAGTCACAAGGAGCAAGATCTGGACTGTAGGGAGGCTGAGGAACTGTCTTGATGCCCATCTTGGTCAAATAATCTGTGACAACAAAGGAATTGTGGACTGGTTCAGTGTCCTGGTGGAAATGCCACTGAGCCGATTTGAAGAGTGCTGGCCTCTTCCCAAGGAATCTCCTCCTGAACTCCCTTAAAACCTCAAAATATTAACCCTATCACTAATCCTTTGGCAAATCAACTCTGGTGTATTGACTTCTTTACTCCTCCCAAATCTCTCATCATCCATCACAGACTCCCTTTCTTCCTTGAATCCCTTATGCCACTCAAAAACTGATCCTCGATTCATGCAAGATTCTCCAAAAGCAGTCTGAAGCATTCCATACGTTTTTCGGGCATTTTTCCAAGTTTAAAGCAGAATTTTATTGCATAACGTTCTTCTAAAGTGTCCTAACGTCCAGATTGCATTTTGAAAATCATCAGCATTGACAATCAGGCTTTAGTAGGATGTATTCCAATTCTTCTGTAGCTGTTCATTTGCACCTGAAATCATAAAAATTGGTCAGTCATCTGATAAGCAATAACATATTGAATTTTCAAGAGTCTACGACAATTTTAAATGCCTGTACAAAAAAGTCTGGAAACTTATTGAAAGCACCACGTTTATTAAAGAGCACTAAACACCCCAGGCGAGTCTCTAGTGATGGTGTCATGTCTCAATTCATCTTACCACCAAGTACCCGGAGGTAACACTGCGTACCTGGGTGGCCACTGGAAAACCATACGTCTGGACACAGGATTCTCTACCGTGTCGCACAACCAAAAGAACAATGTTTGGCAGTGAAAAAGTTCTGCGAACACTTCATCCTTAACAGCTGGCTGCCAATGTCTCCAGTCAGCAATCCCTTTGAATATCATGAGTGCGGTGCGTTTGAACAAGAGACAAACTAAAATCCGAGCAACACCAAAGATGACCTGAAGGCAAAAATACGGGCAGAATTTATAATTTCAGAAGAGAAGATCGTTAGAAAGGTCTGCGTGAGATTCTTAGCTTGTCAGGAGCCGAAGTTGATGCCAAGGGCGATAAAAAAAACAAAAAAACTTAATCTCTAGTATTTTATGATATTTTCATGTAATTTGGTAAATATATCTGATTAAGTTAGATGTCCTTTTTGCTTAATTTAGACAATATCGCACTCAATACACACACACACACACGCATATATATATATATATATGTATATGTGTGTGTTTTCATCCCCAGACAGACTGTTTCTTTGTATCACAACTGTTCAGTGTGGCTAGACACGTAGGACGCTTGAAGCTGGGATTGAAACCCGCCCAACTTAACGTTAGACTTAGTATCAGACCGCTCGGCCAACAAACGTACCGCGTTGGCTAAGGAATTAGTAGGTATTATGTAGCAACAGCTGCAGCAGTGTTCGTTTGCTTACATTTCTTTTTTTTATGCCTTATCGGCTACCAGAGTGCTTAATTTGTTCGAATAGCGTTGCATTTTGCGAGCGACAGCATAAAATTCCTTCGCTGATTGGCTAGTTGAAGTTTAAAGGCATATTAATGATTTTAGATTATAATTTTGGATTATAATTTTGCATTATAATTAACTCCCGTGATGAAAATAACAAAACGCTAATGCCATTTCTTCGATGTATTCCATGAATATATTTGACAATCCTGGCATCAACAGCCATCCCATTACCAGTCATTCTTCTTATTGGTATATGTCAAGCATCATCCTGAGATCGGTTGTTTCCACACAGAAGCTGTCCCAGTCGCCTGGGGCTGCAAAATACGCCGACAGCATCTCTGCAGATGGGTAAAACTCCCCCAACCAGTGTCCTGTATATCTCACAGAACAATCTGATAATGACGCTCCATTAATCCTTTATGAAATACAGACTACAGCTTTATTGCCATCGCTCCCAGGCCCACTCTGACCCGGAGTGGTAGCACCTGACAGGGTCCTCTGTTTGGGTAAAAAAGAACTAAAGAATGTACTTATGCTAAACATAATTGTTTGGAATAGAACTGTTTATATCTATAAAGTACTGATTTTGTCAATCGATGTTAGACTACGTACTTAGAACATCGATTGACAAAATCAGAGAGAACGGCTTCGAGCTGACAAAGAAAAGAAGCAGAAGGTACCCTGCAAAAACAATTACCGACGCCGACAACGCCGATGACATAGCGATACTGGCAAATACAGCCAACCAAGCCGAAACACTACTGCATAGTTTGGAACGAGCAGCCGCAGGCATGGACCTCTATGTCAATGCACACAAAACAGAATATATGTGCTATAATCTAACCGGGGACATCTCCACTCTAGAAGGAACCCCTCTTAAACTAGAAGACAAATTCACTTACCTAGGAAGCAGCGTCGCATCAACCGAAAAGGACATCGACACGAGGTTAACGAAAGCATGGACAGCTATCAATAGGCTATCGATTATATGAAAATCAGACCTAACCGATAAAATGAAGCGCAGTTTCTTCCAGGCAGCGGTCGCATCGATACTGCTATATGGATGCACTACATGGACTCTAACAAAACGGCTGGAGAAGAAAATAGACGGCAATTACACAGGAATGCTGCGAGCAATCTTGAACAAGTCCTGGCGGCAACACCCCACAAGACACCAATTGTACGGCCACCTGCCTCCTATCACGAAAACTATTCAAGTTAGACGAACCAGACATGCAGGACACTGCTAGAGAAGCAGGGACGAACTCATAAGTGATGTACTCTTATAGACCCCCATACATGGCCGTGCAAAAGCGGGACGACCAGCACGAACATACATTCAGCAACTATGTGAGGATACGGGATGTTGTCCGGGAGACCTGCCTGAGGCGATGAACGATAGGGAAAAGTAGCGAGAGAGGGCCAGGGATATCCGTGCTACCAGCACGACATGATGATATTTATAAAAATGGATTTGGCATAAATAAACTAAAATGGTTGATATGTAATTAAACCAAACCAAACTAATATAAAACTGACTTAATTTGGCGTTAAATGACCCAAAAACGTTTATATTCCGTAAAACAAAACAGCCAACTAACCAGATCCACAGAGATCAACACCAGGTTCTCTATTAGAATCAGGTGCCACCTTCCAGCGAGGGATCTGCAGCCAACTTATCTCGTGCTAATTTTAGCATCCCATCAGTGGGTACCCGCCTGAACAGGAATACTTCATATAGAATCATTATCTGATTGGAATAAGTAGAGGCCTTACTGATTTTTCATGATGTGGGCAGAGCTCTTGACATATGAAGAAGATTTACCCGTTAGTGGGGAGACAATCTCGACAATGAAATAGCTCACGCTATGTGTAGGAACACAATAGGTAAAACATTAAGCAATATTCGATGTTGAGGATCGTATGTTGGAGATCTGATGAGTATGGCGTATACGTTCGTTACCATTACTCCAAAGACCACCAGGAATTCTATTATTTGTTAGAGCCCTTACTATGTATCAACTGGATCCGTTGAAAAATTATTAGTATCCGACAGGACTGCGTACAAAAAGGTCTGATGCAACTACACAAAGAATAAAATATGAACGTAGTGTAGATGTGATTCTGGGAATAAAATAAGCCTACATAGATTGATATGCCATTAAAATCAATCACCAACAATTTTGCTGGATTGTGAATACACATGTAAACTTTTTTTCTGTGGAAAAAGAAACATTTAAAATATATAATTAAGTTTGGCAAATGTTTTAGGAATCTCAAGTTTTAATCCAGGAAATAATATCCTGAATCATGTTTGATTTCTTGAAAGAATTCGTTGAATGAATTTTTCTTTTCGTTTCTTTTTTTAAAGGAAGTTTTGCAAAAATTTTTACTTATCAACAAAAGAAAAAAAATGAAAAGATAATTGCCCGAATGAAATGTTGGTAGACATTGTCTTGTGTTCCGCAACGTCACTTAGAAGACAATAAATATTTCTTTTAAAAAAATTGTAATAGAATTATTTAACTAAAGTTTACGTAAAAATTTTGTCAAAAAAATGAGAATAAATATACGATTTGTATTTAGGGAAAGAATAGTTACAAAGATGGATATTATATCGACAAAAAAAATCAGAAAATCATGTCGAATTGTCTATAAAATACAGTAAGAAACTTAATCCGCCATCTCCAGAGTGCAGAAGCAAAGTTAGGAATATTCTAGTATAATAATAAACGACTCTATTTCAAAACAAGATTGATTCTAAATTTAAAAAATAAACAATATTAGAAGATCGACACAAAACAGTAAATCTACTCAATATCGTAACCATTTTTTCAAAATAAATTCTACAGACATTTTATACCTTTTCTTCTTACTTTAAGCAAAGCAATATTTGGATGGGAAGTTGCATTTGTTTTGTTTTCTAAAAAGCCCCATATTGTGTAACCAAGGAGTTAAGGTCTTATCTAATTGCTGTCTTCTCCGTTTTCTCGTGGACTTTCATCTCATTAGCGTGCTTTCTAATTGACGTTGGGGGTCCTTGTGAATCACCGTAGCAAGAGCAGTTAAAAGCCTCTTTTTTTTTCGTTTTCGTTCAAGCTCCCGCCTTCTTTTTTCCTTAAAAAGCTCTTTTTCTGTAAAAAAATTTTTTTTTTTTTTGCTTTGTATACATAATAAATGATGAAAGTTTGGTTTGGTTTCGGCGTTAAGCAAATCATAAATTCTTTGTCATTTCTTTGCTTGAATGATAGAGCGAATCATGATAATTTAGAATTTTTTTTCAAAAATTGGACTAATCAGACTAAAAAAAAGATTTATAAAAATTATTCTCTATTTCTGCACGTTGTACAGAAAAACATACACACACGCACATATATATATAGACAAAATTATTCACTAGAGAATAATTTTTTATTTATATATATATATATATATATATACACAAAAACATACATACACACATGCACACACACACATATATATATATAGATAAAAATTATTCTCTAGAGAATAATTTTTTATCTATATATATATATACACACAAAAACATACATACACACACGCACATATATATATAGTTAAAGATTATTCTCTAGAGAATAATTTTTTATTATATATTTATATATATACACACACAAAAACATACATACACACACGCACATATACCGTCCTAAATTAATATTCTCCTTCTCCTATACTAGTTGACATTGTAAAGTTACACAACACAGTATGACCTACTATTATCTAGAGTGAGGATAGTTGGGTATATACTTTTCCGAGGGTAATGCTGAGTGTTAAACAAGGCAGTATCAAGTACCAAATTTTTAGTTTTTGGTAAGACTTGACCTGGAATTGAACACTGATCTCCCGAACCATTAGGGAACACGCTAACCAATACACCAATGGTACCACTCTCACTCTTTCTCTCCTTTTCTCTGTCCCTCTCTCTATATACATATATATATATAGTAAGACTTAATCGTTTACACCTAGACACAACACTCAGTCAGACGCACACACATACAAACAAACGCACACACACACACACACACACACACACACATATATATATATATATATATATATATATATATATATATATATCAGTGGTGAACTACAATACTTAGATGTTGAATTTTGAGTTTTTCTTCAACTATACTGGTTGCCCTAGCAATGCAAAATACCCTAGTTCCTGATACATATGTATATATATATATATATATATATAACATACAAACTTATACATATTCCCCTAGAGAGAGAGAGAGAGAGAGAGAGAGAGAGAGAGAGAAATCTTGTCAGTTAATTTTGCCGATCCAGTGCTGCATAGAGAGAAAATCAAATAAAACGATAAGATAAATAAATGCTTGTACCTTGTCAGAAGAATAAAACCACCGTGGAATCTGAGGTTGACAGTAAAATTCTAATTTTAACTGATGCACTTGGAACAGTCCCCATTAAAAATTGACATTGTGTCACATACTACCCAAGGCGGAGTGTTTGGGTAAATAAATGTTGTGAATAATCACGATCATCAGTCGGAGAATAGTCACCAACTAAACCTCATTATTTCTAACCAAGTTTATCCCGAACATTTTTCACCTGGTTCTCTTGGTTTTTATGTCACAATGTGAAAATGTCAAATCGATTCAAATGCTGATTCTTTCTCAACTTGAATCCTCTCAATACGTTTCTTTTATGTAAAGGTGACACACCGTGTTTAATTCGATATATATATATATATATATATATTTAAATATCCAGTCAGCGTCCAAAGATAGTGGGTGTGGATTATTCTTGACATAGAATATGTGAGGAAAATCATATAAATCTATGAGAGTGCTCAATGTATGGCTATTGTTAGTTCCCTATTTATTCGTTGGGGTATCTTTTAATTTGTGTATATCTATCTATCTATCGATCTCATTTTGTTTTCAACTACCTACCTACCTATCTATCTATCTATCTATCTATCTTGTCATCCATAGACAGACTGTTTCGTTGTATCACAGCTCTTCAGTGTGGCTAGGGACGTAGGACACTTCTAACTGGGATCGAAACCCACCTAACTTTACGCTGGACTAGGTATCTAACCGCTCATATATATATATATATATATATATATATATATATATCAGTTTGCTCACATCTATCTATCTTTCTATTTCATTCCTTTTGAATCTAAAGAACGTAAAGTTGGCGATCGTAGGAGAGGGCGGTTCAAAGGCTCCCTTTTCATTTCATTAGCTACTAAACGGAAGCTTTTCTATGTCTCCGTACTTTTCAAGCTTACGTTAATAGGCATTGGGAATATTCTCTATAAAATGTATCGTTAACACAATGATGTGAAGGTAGCAAATAACTGATCAGTGAACAAGATGGCATTCCCAATCTTTCGTGACCTTGTCGTTCATAAAGGCATGAAACAGTAAATCTTGATTTTTTAGTTATTTGAATTTCTGAGTTGAAGCTTGGTGATCTTTATCATTTAGAGTTTTTGGACTATTGTTTTTATCTTTATTTTTATAATCACAATGTTTCGGTCGACATGTCTTCCGGCCTTCTTCAGGTGTTTCTTGTCGAACTCGGGAACCTACAGTTTCGTGTAATCCCCCGGATCATTGGCGAACACAATGACTGGACTCTCTAGATTTTGTAGGGCAACCAATCTAAATTAAAAATTTGAGGAACGTTGTTCGAGGAAATCTATAATACAGTGGTGTCCATTCTTTTGTTATCTTCTAATCTAAAAAGCGTGTTTCATTCTATAACAGTCTTCAGCAATTATAAACTAATCATCAATTACTGTTTAGATTATTAGATTTATTTAATGACTGTTTAGATTTATTAGATTTAAACACATACACAGACGTACGTACACACACACACACACACGCACACACACACGTAAACCCACAGGTACACACACACACTCACTCATGCGCGCGCGCGCACACACACACACACATATATATATATATTCACACACACATACACAAATACACACACTTATATATATATATATTTATATATATAGATAGATAGATATAGATATATACCTTACTGCTTATAACACTAAATAGATTGAGAGAAATAAAAATGCAATCACTGTTCTATTTTAATATTATTCTATTCTCGTCGTTCTATTACTGTGGAGGAAAACGAATTCAGATACAATTTTATAACAACCAGTTTATGGCATATCAACACTTAATACTTATTCAAAGCGAAATCATGGTTACTCAAGATTCGTTAGTTGAGAGTTGTTAGGTAATTATATTTTTAAATGAGATACTGCTAATTTGTTTGCACAGAGGACAAACAAAGAAATCAAATACAAAAAAAGTGATATTTCAACGAATGGACAGCAGGTTGAGGACAGGTTACCCTAGTGAATTAATATATATTTCAATTCCAATTTCCCTGAATGTTACTAAATCACTAGGATAACTTTGGAGGCGCTTGTGATGATGTACAGGTTATCAACGTAGGATATAGACACGACGAACGGAGTTCAAATCCTAGACGCGGTTATCACATGGTGCTACTACCCTTGGGTAAGGTATAAATCCACCTATTCTCCTTTCAAGAATGGGTTAATTGTTGGTCAGACTGTGCTCTTTAACCTTACTATGACAGCCGGTATAGTAGAAGGGTACATGGTTAGTTTTTATTGTTTAAAGACATATCAAACTTTGTGAGTTATTTAATGCCAAAGCAATTCGTGTAGAAGAACAGCAGTAAGGCCTGGCGGTAGAGGATAGGGTGATTCATATTTTTCCCTTGGGTATTATTCCGAAAGAGAATGTTATAACAAGACTGGAATTAGAACTCGCTCTCAACAATGTCACTTTCCAGCACATTAGCCACTTCTTCAAGAATAATCCTCCCCATTTCGGATATGGAAAACTCTGAATTAAAACGTTACCATCCAAGACGGACAAGACGTGCGGGACACTGCTGGGGAACTAAGAATGAACTCACAGACCCCTTCATATGGTTTTGCCAGTGTTGGCCGACCAGCAAGAACTTTACGCCCACACAGAATCTAATTTGGAAGACCTGCCGGGAGAGATAGATGATAAAGAAGGATGGAGGGATTCAGAGAAATCCGTGCTTGCAGCAAGACTTGATGACAATGATAATGAAGCTTCAATTAAAAAAGGAACTTTTGTCACATCCTACTTGTAGCGGAGTGGTAGGGTGAATATATATATATATATATCATCCATACATAAACAAACACACTCCACGAACACAAGCACACACACGTACACGCACGCACGCACGTAATCACATGCACATACCCACAATCGCAGGCACACACAAACACATACACAGACGTACGTACACACACACACTCACACACAAACGCATAAACCGACCGGTACACATACACACTCACACATGCGCACACACACACATACACACACACACACACATATATATGTATATATATATATATATATTCACACACACATACACACAGTTATATATATATATATATATATATATATATATATATTCATCCATACATATACAAACACACTCCACGAACACAAGCACACACACGTACACGCATGCACGTACTCACATGCACATATCCACAAATGTAGGTACGTACACACACACACTCACACACACACGTAAACCCACCGATACACATACACACTCACACATGCGCGCGCGCACTCTCACACACACACACACACACACACACACACATATATATATATATATATACTTTACTGTTTATAATACTAAATAGATTGAGAGAAATAAAAATGCAATCACTGTTCTATTTTAATATTATTCTATTCTGGTCGTTCGATTACTGTGGAGGAAAACGAATTCAGATACAATTTTATAACAACCAGTTTATTTTATCGAATTTCAATACTATTACTGTTTGCAAAGTAAAAGAAAAAAAGAAAGGAAGAAATCAAAATCCTTTTAAAATATAAAGAGAATCGAAAATTAGTTTCTTTTGAAAAATTCACAATTTTTCTGAGTTGCGGCCCCAAAACAAATTACCCCTTTGCTTTCGTTCCTTTTGTCGTAGCGTGTCATTTCATTTTTTTTTATACTCTTTTCTCTTTTTTTTTCTCATTTCTTTTTTTTTTTTTGGTTTCCCTTTTTTTCTCCTTAGAGAATTGTGAATTCTCTAAGTTTTCTAAATTCACATGGCTCCAAAACAGAAAATCTATTAGATTTTTGGTAAAAATTTGTCGCCTTATTTCATTCTAGCGTTTAACTGCTACACAATATACATACATGAATTATTATATAAATACATACATAAATACATACTAAGTCCTCATACAAACACACTTTATATATATATATATATATATATACGGATATATATATATATATATATACGGATATATATATATATATATATATATATATATCCGTATACAGATATACATATATACAAACTCATGTCTGACGATTACCATTCATTTTAATATTAGTTGTATTTATTTAAAGCTATTTTCATACCCATAAGGGTGTAACAATTGCAATAGGAACTGGACTTGGCTACTCGGTTTCAAATACTAAACGAGGCTATTTGCATTTCATTTTAAATACCTATGAAAAACTGATGAATTCATTTAGTCTCTACAGCTATGCATAAATAGATGGGTAATCCGGGTTATTTTACCTCGGAAAAGCAACTGGTTTCGTAGGAAAACTCTGGATTAAAACTAGTTTTAGACCTGGAGATGAATGTAGTTTTCCTGTTTATTCCTACCCAAGGTACACTTCATGGTTATCGTCTCCACGATCAAACCAAATCACGGGATAAACCTTCCTCTATCTTTATCGATAGCAGTAGGTAAAGCAAATGGACACTGAATTTCCTGAGAGTGAGAAGTAAAACACCAATCTTGCCCAGTATTTCAACTGTCATCATCAATTCTATTTCCTACAGCGATAACCATTAAGCTAAGCACGCTTCCCAAATGATGTCGAGCTTGTAAGTTTTTTTTTCATCAGTGTTAAATTATACGATATACGGAACCATTGGACATCTGTTTCAACCTTATTAGGTCTTATCGACACTGCATCTAAAAAATTAAAAATGTCTTGTCCATGAGGTTATGATTACGCAAATGCATATCTCCAATCCTTTCGAGAAGACGTAGCCCCGAAGTGACCGTGTCTCTGTAGACGTATGCATGTAACTACAAGATACATCAGGTTAACTCGTCGATCATTTACGATAAGGAGTTAATTTGGCATCACTTGTGCGCGATGTAGGCCAGTAGGTCAGTAATAGGGTTACAGCTCTTCATTCTGTGGTCGCTGGTTCGATCTCCAGAAAGAGAGATCGAAGTATACACAGCTGACTAGAGATAATAAGGTCGAAACAGTTGTCCAAAGTTCTGTATGTCACACGCAGTGTTTGTCGGATTTTCTGGTCATGTGAATTCAAACTGATAATATAATTCCTTTATCAAAAAACGTATATTTAAATGAAGACATATACGTAACTGATATAAAAAAATCATGTCAAAATTGATTGATTGAATTTAACGGCATTCCAACCCGTGTAGGGTTATCATACGTTTCGATTTCATATTTCAAACATTCTTCTGTTAATATTACAGTATCAGTTTAAAAAATAACGTTCATTTTTTTTTTTATAAACGAGAGGTATTTGTACTAAGTATTTTGAGTAATTTATATATTCACGTTACCTAGGAAGTAGCGTCTCATCAACCGAAAAAGACATCGACACACGACTGACGAAGGCATGGACAGCTATCGATAAGCTCTCGATCATATGGAAGTCGGACCTAACCGACGAAATGAAACGCAGTTTCTTCCAGGCAGCGGTTGTATCGATACTGCTATATGGATGCACTACATGGACGCTAACTAAACGGCTGGAGAGGAAACTAGACGGAAATTACACAAGAATGTTGAGAGCAGTATTGAACAAGTCCTGGCGACAACACCTCACACGACACCAACTATACGGACACTTGCCCCCCATCACGAAAACTATACAAGTTAGACGAACCAGACACGCGGGACACTGCTGGAGAAGCAAGGACGAGCTCATAAGTGATGTACTCCTGTGGACCCCCACATATGGATGTGCAAAAGCAGGACGACCAGCACGAACTTACATACAGCAACTATGTGAGGACACAGGATGTAACCCTGAAGACCTGCCGGAGGCGATGAATGATAGGGAGAAGTGGCGAGAGAGGGTCAGGGATATTCGTGCTGGCGGTGCGACATGATGATGATGATAATATATTCACGTAAATGCAAAGTTCTTCATATGAATTGACTCTCCAGTTGCTCTTAAGCATACTTGTAAAATATATATGCAAAAATTCCTTTGCTTACGATGAGAATGATGATAGCTCTGAGTAAGATATGCAACTGATGCAAAGTCACACGGGTTATGATCTCAGCTTGCAGCATCTAGCGTGTCAAGCCACATTGAACAGTTGTAATACAACGAAAGAGTCTGCCTGTGGATATATATATATATATATATATATAATTTTTAAATTGAGGAATTGATATTATCATAGAATTCGACATTATTAGGTCTCATCGGCAGTGCACAGTGATCTCCACCACTGAAGATCGAACCAACAACCACAGTATGCAGAAGCCGAAACTCTACCACTGGGCCACCGGTTATGCCACATATAAGCGATGCCGAATTAACATGTCATTGTGAATTGCACGACCACTTTGACCTAATGTGTCTCGAATGATAATGTCAATTCCTCCATTCAAAAATTATATAATTATCCTGCCCATGAGGCTTATGTTATGAAGATTTGTAACTCCGACTTGGGAAGACGTAGCCCCGGAGGTGGCCGTGTCCTCTGTAAGGGAATATGTACCTTCGAGACACATAAGGTCAAAGTGGTCGCGCCATTCACCATAGTCAAAACAGCTGTTCAGTGCTTCGTATGTCACATGTAGGTGTGTGGCGGATTTTCTTGTCATGGTAATTCTGATATATATATATATATATATATATATATATATATATATATTGCAACAATGTATAGTTGTCACTATCTCGCTTGATGGGTTTGTAGCAGACCAAACGCTGCATAATTTGAAGAGGTCTCAATATCTCTGATAGAGCTATAATATAATAATAAATAAATATGTATTAATTTTTATATATTTTTTCTCTGCCTGATGATTGTCTTAAAAAGACGGCATGAAACCAGCGGTCACAGATAAGCACCCATTCTTTTAAATAAATTAAAAAACTAATATATATATATATATATATATATATATATATATATATATATATATATATATATATTATCTTTGTATGTACATACAGTATCTGCAATAAACAACAATACCGCCAAAGTCCTTCGTCGTAATTGCGGTGATTAGAATATGCTGACTATATCCCCTAAAAGCAGTTAAACCCCCTCCAGAAAAGGGCGTCTTGGATATTACACTAAACTGTATCTGATAAACAGATATCAGTTCAGGAAACCTGAGAAGTAGCTGTTCATTGCCATTACTGCTTGGTCCCCTCTGTACCGGATCCTATCAATTGGTCATATATATCTGTTTAGAAATTATTCGTATACTATTACTTCCTACACTATACGAGTTTATTATTTGTATTAAGAATCATCATCATCATTTTGTCGTGCCACCAGCACAGATATCCCTGACCCTCTCTCGCCACTCCTCCCAATTGTTCATCGCTTCTGGCCGGTCCTCAGGGATACATCCCGTATTCTCACAGAGCTGCTGTATGTAGGTTCGAGCTGGTCGCCCTGCTTTTGCTTGGCAATGTGAGGGAACATCACTTATGAGCTCTCCAGCAGTGTCCTGCATGTCTGGTTCGTCTAACTTGAATAGTTTTCATGATGGGAGGTATGTGGCCGTATAGTAGGTGCTTTGTGGGGTTTTGCCTCAATATTGCTCGCAGCATGCTTGTGTAGTTGCCGTCAAGCTTTTTCTCCAGCCGTTTAGTTAGCGTCCATATAGTTCATTCATGTAGCAGTATCGACACGATCGCTGCTTGGAAGAAACTGCGTTTTATTTGATGAGTCAGGTCTGACTTCCCTATGACCGTTAGCCTATTGATAGCTGTCTATGCCTTTATTAGTAGCGCGTGGCTGTCTGTCTCGGTCGATAAGACACTGCTTCCTAGGTGGGTGAACTTTTCTACTAGTTTAAGAGAGGTACCGTTTTGTGTGAAAATGTCGCCTGTTTGATTAAAGCATATATATTCTGTTTTTTGTGCATTGACATGGAGGCTAATACCTGCGGCGGTTCGTTCCAGACTATGCGGTAGGGTTTCGGCTTGTGGGGATGCATTTGCCAGAATCGCTATGACCGAAACAGGAATAAGTATTTCAAATCATGTGATTATTAGTATTTGATAGGGATACTTGAAACAATTCGTGCAAATTCGTTGTATATGATAGATATACTTGACATCATATGAGTTTCATTTATTATGAAATAGATGGAGTTACTTTAAACCATCTAATTTTATGCAAATTATCAGTATTATCGCGGAATACTTGAAACCATAAAACTGTGTGTAAATTATTTGTATTTACAATAGTTACTAGAAGCTATAATTGTTTACTAAGGATTCTAATTAGTTACTTGGAACCATGTATTTGTGAGAAAGAAAAGGATTATTTTTTAATAGAAATCATTTCTTGAAGTGGGTGTCGTCTTGGTGTAATGGTTAAAGTGCTGGACTGCGGAATCGGAGTAAGCAAATTCGAACTCCAGTGGCGCTGTTACGTCCACTTTCAGACATATATCTTTGGGTAAGTAAGGAACTCCCAGACACAACTTAAATAGTACTACTATTGTTCTTTTAGAAGGATACATTTGGCATTAAATAACCCATTAAACAACAAATGAACATAACTTGATACCAAACAATCATAAATATTAGAGAAGAACACTGTCTGCAAATTATTTGCATTAGATAGGAATACTTGATATATACCTGCATGGAAAAAAGCTTTTAACAAGCAATTAAACAAAACTATAAATATGAACGCATATTCTCAGACCTCTTGGTATAAAATAACCCTAGTCTGTTTGTTAACCCTAGTCTGTTTGTAGTTAAAATCAATCATATGATTTTTAGGAAAATTTAATTTTCTTCCAAAATATATTCCAGCATTTTATTATTTGTATTCGAACATTAGTTGATCAAAAGCATAGCGTTGGATATCGACGGGAAGATTACTTTGACATGCCGCATGAGTTACTGGGGGGGGCATTACAGGATGTACTCCTGTTTCGTGGTTGGCATACAAGGAGGTACACTTGTTTTCTTAAAGTAGACAGAATGCACCTACTTCCTCGGTGGAAGAGCCGCGCAAGTAGCGTGGGTGACCAACTTGACATGAGGCTTCTCGACGTGTAACATGTAAGCGAGACGTGTGACCACGAGGAGTGCGTGGGTATCCGGAAAATTAAATAAAAGTGAGAAAATTGCAACCAAGGAGAATGAAGAACAAAACAGAAAAGTTTCACAGTTGAAAACTGCCATTGTCCTCGTGTATGAGGATTATAGCCATCTCCGACTCGCTTTAAGTCTACCCATGCCAACATTTCGGGTAATAATATTGAAAAAAATGTGATATAATGGCCGAGGGATTTCGTTTTATATATCTCGCCTTTGAGTTTAGTTAGGCTGAGAAGCTTTCGGCTCAGCACATGGGTTAGTTTGGATCAAACTTGAGTGCAGGTGTTAACGCGCGTACGGGGAAGATGTGTCATTCACAGATGTCAAAATAAAAACCCCAGATAGAAAATGTGACGGCATGATTTGAATGACGTCATGCACCGGAAGCGTGCGCAGAGGATTTTGGGAGTTTTGAAAAAGTCAGTTACTTGAGTTGAGTCCTGCCTCGGAAGAAGACGGTTGACTTTCACTTGCTCGCCGAAGCCAGACCAGCGGCCTTGTGTCGGGTGCGCACTTGGTTTGGGGCAGATGGAAAAGTCAGGTGTATCTCTCTCCTTATGCCGAAAAACCTTTAAACTTAAAGGTAATAAAAAGTTTCGTACCTGAACTAAGAAGTCCTAAGTGTTTTTCGTGTTTCGGGATTCCTATGTTCTACGTATATATGTTATGAACATTTTATGTACGTTTCACATATCCGTATCGGGGAATGGTACAAAAAGAAACTGATTATATTTTTATACATTAACGTTGTTATTCTTCTTCCCGGTGTACAAAAGTAGCTTTGGATATTATTAAATCTACAGCACAAGACGATTGGCTTAGTGAGAAGAGTATTTGCCAATGGCTCGAGAGACGAAGTTTCAATCTAAGGTCAAATCATACCAAAGACTTAAAAATGGTACTTGCTACGTCCTTGTTTAACACTCAGTATTATAAGATACATATCAAGGGTAAAGTGGAGCAATCCAAGGAAAGGGGAAGCGCCCTCTCCAACACCTCAGTGTAGCAGCTAATAAAAAGTGGGTGCCTTTGGATCGCCCTGGACTACGATCACCTACTTTACTTACTTATTATATGAACTACTATATATTCTAGTACGCGAGTTCATACTCCAGTCGCGCTATTACGTTCACTTTCGGGCAAATACCCTTGGGAAAGGTAAGAACTCTCTTATCGTCCCAGCTATGGGTTAAATAGTACCACTATTGTTCTTCTAGGAGAATGGCTTTGGCATTAAATAACCTAAAAAGAGTTGATATGCCATTAAACAAAGAAACCAAATAGTACCACTATTGTTCTTCTAGGAGAATGGCTTTGGCATTAAATAACCTAAAAAGAGTTGATATGCCATTAAACAAAGAAACCAAATAGTACCACTGTTGTTCTTCTAGGAGAATGGCTTTGGCATTAAATAACCTAAAAAGAGTTGATATGCCATTAAACAAAGAAACCAAATAGTACCACTACTGTTCTTCTAGGAGAATGGCTTTGGCATTAAATAACCTAAAAAGAGTTGATATGCCATTAAACAAAGAAACCAAATAGTACCACTACTGTTCTTCTAGGAGAATGGCTTTGGCATTAAATAACCTAAAAAGAGTTGATATGCCATTAAACAAAGAAACCAAATAGTACCACTGTTGTTCTTCTAGGAGAATGGCTTTGGCATTAAATAACCTAAACAGAGTTGATATGCCATTAAACAAAGAAACCAACCAACCTACTATATATTCAAACGATTGGGTTACAATATTTTGTTATGTCTTATAGCAAATGCTATCCGTTTTGATGATGTAACATTTCACTGAAGAAATTCTGTGCTTAGATCTAGAATCTGTAATCTGTGTTTCGCTTCTCAAAAGTGTTTCATCTTAATTGTATAGAAAAATTAAATAAGCAGACTTGTTTTCACTACATTTGCCTGATTAACTCATTGTGGCAACGTTCCTTGTGTAGGCTTCTTATGTAACGTAGATGGGCATTTTAAAGAAATACAAGTAACCGCCTAGACAGTTAATCTATTCACTTGGTTGGCAGATATTCAGATACTCCCACTGAATCATCTAGAAATTGATTTAAAAAAAATCCTACAACTAAATAGGGAGTACTCTAAATTATTTATGCTATTAAAGTACCAGTTCTTGAGCTCTTCAGTGTATGGGGTATTTTATGATGATTACCCTCAGATCTACTCTGACCTGGAGTGGTAGTACCTGTTAGGATCCCATCAAAATGTCAAATATATCTGTTTGGAATTAAATAGGAGTACTTGATATCCTATAACTTTATGCAAATTATTTGAATAATAAATCGTTACTTTTAGGAAAAATTGTTTACTAGAATTATTATTAAATTATCATTTAAATCTCAGCTTTATTTCGCTTTCTTACATTTCTTCTCCAGGTCTTCACCCAAGACCTAGCGCGAGGGAAAGTACTAATTATATGTATTCTATGTACTTATATTTTGGTGGCCACTTTTGGGTCATATTTTCAGTTACTTTAATAGTTCTCCCCTAAAGAGTTAATCTCTTCTGTAAAGGGCAATTGTTTGCATTTCCTATTGACTGAGACCGCCCAGTAACTTGTTTATGAGTTTATTTATCCCTTTTTTGATCATACCCAGTGCTCCTACTATTACTGGGACGGTTGTAGTTTTAAGAATCAACAGTTTTCAATTTCTATTTACAGGTTTTTGTATTTACTTATTTTATGATATTCTTTCACTAATAAGTTATTATCTGTTGGCATTGATATATCAATTAGAAAGGATATTTTTCTTTTATAGACCTTAATCACTGCATCGGCTCTATATCTCTTTATTTTTCTATCAGTTTTGATAACAATGTCTCATAGAATAATAGCATTTTGTTTTCTGTTATTGGTTCTGGTCGCTGTTTACTTAAACATTTTTCAGATTTCTGCATCGCGTCGTATTTGCGTACTTTGCCATGAATACAATGTCCTATTTAATCATATCTTTCTTCATATTTTATCTCTATTAGAACTGAGCCCCTGGACACTAAGTGGTTGATTAATTCAGTTTTTGTTCACACTGTCTACATATTAAGTGATTCATTTTTATAAAGTTCGCCTGGTTTCTAGTGAGTGGGCTCTGGTTCGGTAATGCTGTTATTAAAAATTCTATTTTCGCTATTATTATTATTATTATTATTATTATTATTATTATTTACTCATAGAGATTTTTTCACATCAGTTTTAGCTGATGGCCTTTCCCTGGAGTTTGAGCGACAGCAAGTTTCCTCACGTCTCCAGGACTCTTCTCGGTATTCTGTCCGTTCTCATTAATGTATTAGTTTGGATGGTCTCCACCCCTCCGCCAACTTCTAAGTCCCCCAGTCCCTTAAGTAATCCTTTAGTTACTGTTTCAAATGCACCAATTGCAATTGGTATAATTGTCACCTTCATGCTTCATAGTTTTTTCAGTTATCTAGGCAAGGTCGAGGTACTTTTTCTTTTTTTCCCCTTTTTTTCAATTTTATTCTGTGGTCAGCAGGGAGAGCAGAGTCGACAATTTTGCATATTCTCTTTTTTTGTTGATTATCATAAAATCTGGTCTTCTAGCCGAGATTAGGTGATACGTGTGTATGTCAAAGTCCCATAGGAGTTTATGTGTGTCATTTTCTAGGACAGATGCTGGGTTGTGCATATACCATTTGTTAGTGTAGTCAAATTTAAATTTCTTGCACATTTCCCCGGTGGATAACGTTGCCCACCCAATCATGTCTAGTCTTATATTCCTTCTGTACTAATTTGCTGTATTCGCTTATAATGTGATTGATCGTTTCGTCTCTATCACCACATAACCTACTATTGCTATTTTATTGAGTCTTATCTATTCTCGCTTTGATATGATTGGTTCTTATGGCGTTGTTTTGTGCTGCAATTAGAAGAGATTCTCTTTCTCTCTTAAAGTTTCCTTTTCTTAACCAGGTCCAGGTTTTCTGGTGTGAGATGTTGCTTATTTAAATTATTATTATTATTATTATTATTATTATTATTGTTGTTGTTGTTGTTGTTGTTTACTTGAAACCATATAAGTATGTACAAATTCTTGATCCTAGGCAGGAATACTTAAAACCTTTAATGCATCTACTTGAACCCTCTGACACATGTAACATCAATATACAGACGTTTTATTCAAGCCGTCTATTTTTTACAGGCGAAACATTTTTTTCATTTATATCACTAGTCGTGAAAAAGATCGAATGCACTACGAAATGAATTAATAACGAGATGACAATTTTCCATTTTATCCAAAAACTACATGTTGGAAATTTCGCAGAATGTATGGTTTGTATTAAAATTTGTAAGGTTGTGGCACAAGTACCGAGAAACTATGTCAATTGCCGAATATACTTCAAGTATAACTGTTTCAAATTATGAACGAGGTGTAATTAAAACTCAGGTAAATAAGAAAATAAATCTTTTTTTTTTTTATTTGCATTTTGACATGCATACGTACAGCAGCAAAATGAAATAAAAAAGAATCAACAGTTAAACAGATTTCAAAAATAATAGCGCAGCTGGTTAATTAAGTGTTGCGTTCTGGTTAGTGAACGCTTGTAATATGAAATAAAGGACAAACCACGACATGAGAGGAAATAGAGATATATTCTCAGGAAAAAGTACATACAATAGAGAGACTATTAGTTGACAAGATCATAGGATTAGTGAACGCTTGTAATATGAAATAAAGAACAAACCATGATATGAGAGGAAATAGAGATATATTCTCAGGAAAAAATAGATACAATAGAGAGACTATTAGTAAACAAGAACATAGGATTAGTGAATACAGAATAAAGATAGAGTCCAGCGATAGTATTGGCTTCCGTTATTACGGTAGCAAGTAAGGTGATCTAGTGAGATATCCAGTCTCCAACGATCTAATACTATTCCTATAAGAAGCTGCTCTCCACTTTCTAGTCTGCCCTCGTATTAGTAGCTACTGCTATATTTGGCAGATGGACTAGTTCATTGTGTGGAAAAAGGTGAGTGGTACCCGACATGAAGGATATGTGATTATTTTATTGAAATAAGTTGGATAAAGCGTTGATCCAGGGGACATGTCAATTTCTGGATCAGCTCTGATCTAATTCCTTAGGGTATATCCACTATTGCCTCCCAAAAGTCCTCATTGTTTTTAGATTAGCAGCCATTCGAATTAACTGGTCGCATCAAAATATCCCGCAGGTTTTGATTGGGTCGAAGTCTGGAGAATTGGCTGGCCAGTTTATATTCCAAGGTTCACAGAAACCTAATTATTGCAGTTCCTCCAAGATTCATGATACTCTTTCAGGAAGGCTCTAAAATCATATGCAGTCATTTTTATAACGTCGGACTCGAGAGACCATTTATATATCCAATAAACCAGTCTGGATCTTGATACCCTCTGCTAGTTTTTTAAGCGTTGATGACGATCTCATTCGTTTACGGTCCGTTTTTCCCCCAACCGTTTGGTCCATCAAGGTTATCACAAGATTCATCCGTAAACAAAACCTTCGAAAAGTTGACTTTTATGTTAATTTCTATTTATTTCCGACGCTTTTTATGTGTATTTTCATCTGTAGAGGCATTGTCATTGATCTCCCTGATATTCAGACATTTTTTAGAAGATGACATAGAGTATTTCAAGACAGAGTGGTTTCTCAAATGCGTCTGAAAATTTCACAATTTCACGTTTCATTCATGAGAAAGCACATTGGGAAACAACTGTCAAGTAATTTTTATTAGTACCCTTACGTTCTTTCGTAGGAACAGCAACAAATTTTGTCAGAGTTAGGTGTTATCTACAAATTATTTTGGATATTTCTAATGTTCATTTATCATTTGAAAGTTCAGATGTTATCAAAGACTTCTCAGAAATGGCCAAGTATCATTTGTGAATTATAATTGCATAATTCTAATGTCAGGCCAGTCGGCTTGGGCAGTAGAATACATCGACTGTATCTCTACAAAGAGGTAAGAACCCCATAACGAGTGGCCCAGTCGGCTAAAGCTGTAGTATACATTGATTGAATCTCTGGAACTTTGGGAAATGCGGAGTACACCTTCACAGCCATCACTTCCAGGTCCACACTGGCTCGGAGTGGTAGCACCTGATAGGGTCCTATCAATGGGTCGAATAGAACTGTTTGAGATTTAAACTAGCTCAAGCAAATGACTTATGGTAAATTGAATTGCTAGAAATAAAACTGTTTGATAATTTACTGTATGTAAACAAATGGCAAACCGTTTATTGAATTATTTTTAAGGAGGTGCCCGTGGTGTAATGGTTATCGTCATAGGAAATGGACACGGTGATACGAGTTCAAGTCCTACACGAGACTGATTGCATTTCACATAGTAGTAATACCCTTGGCAAGGTATGAATCCAATTATTCTCCATCCAGCCATGGATAAATAGTAGGGCAGACTGAGTTCCTCAGCCTTGCTGAAGCAACTAGTCTAGGAGAAGGAAAACTCTGAATTGAAACCTTTTAAACTCTGCTTAAAAATTGACCTTGTGTCATATCCTGCCCGAGCAGAGGGGTTGGTAAATATGGTTAATTGAATTATTAGTGATACATAGCAATAATTGGAATCATTTAACTTATGCTAAACCAAATTGCAAGAAATATAACTGTTTGATCGTTTAACTGAGTGTTTCTTCAAAATATTTTAACAAATCACATATTTAATATGTACGTAAAAACAGAAATTTGCCTTAAATAACATACAATGTTATAAAAGCAACCAAACAAAATCAATTCTAATATCACTCATCAACATTTAGGAATATCAAAGTATCGTGTTATTTATGCAAATGGCTGCAGCTTGGTTCCTTTTGTCATCATTATGTGAAAAGTTCATTAAATTCCAACTTGTAGTTATGGGAATGAACTGAAAATTGTCACGTCGTTGATACGCAAAGAATATAACATTCGTAAACACATAATACACTATAGACATTCTTATTTAGCTAATAAAGTCTGGAGAACATCTCTATTTTGCTTGAAGCAATAGATGCGCCCGCCTGGCTTGTGAGACCATCCAGAAGGATTATAGTAATCAACGTCCTTTTCATGACACCCTGATGAGAGCAGTTTTAATTAAAGTGTTTTATATTTAAGACAATCAAGATGTCCGAAAAGATATTCAAATTTTGGTAAAATGGAATTTACCACTGGGAGGTTTGTTGATTACTCCACCCTAATATTTGATATTTTTTCTTTGGGTTTTTAGAGACTCGAAGAATGGGATATTTGCAAAGAAAATGATTCCGAACAGTTAGTCTTAAATAAGGATAACTGAATTCATGAAAATTTGTAATGTTGTAACTTTTAAATTCAAATATTCATCGGATATTTGTTTGTTTGTTTGGGTTTTATGGCATATCAACATTTAAAGGTTATTTAATACCATATCCATGTTTATACAAATAATCTCTTCTATTTCAAACAATTCAGTTTGGCATAAGTGCTGTTTGTCAAAAGCATTTCTATTTCGAACTATTCAGTTTAGTCAAAGAGTTCTAATTCAAACACTTTAGTTTAGTACAAGTATAGTTTTGTTTGCGGACAGTTAAATGTCAAAACAGTTCTATATCGAACAATTCAGTTTAGCGTAAGTACAGTTTTAACGTCAAAACAGTTCTACTTAAAACAATTCAGTTTAGCATAAGTACGAAGTGTACATGTTAAAACAGTTCTATTTCGAGCAATTCAATTTAGCATAAGTACGCAGTTTAGTTATGTTTGACCCATAGATTGAGCCCTATCAAGTGCTACCAGTCGTGGCCCGAGTGGACCTGGAAACAATGGCTTTAAAAGGGGTGCTCCGCATTCCCCAAAGCTCCAGCAGTACTGAAACCTCACCATCAGTTTGTTTAGTGTCATATCCAGGGCACTCATTGGGCATCGTCTGGGCAAGGGGTATTGATGAGAATTTTTTTTCCTAAATGCATTTTAGTGTCGATTGGTTTATTTTTTGTTTAATGACATATCAACCTTCATGGCTTATTTAATGCCAACCCATCATCGTAGAAAGATGGTTATTTGTATTACTTAGCTTATAGCTAGGAAAACGTGGGGTTCGTAACTTTCTCTAGGGAATTAATCCGAAACTGAATGTAATCACACGATTTGAGTTTGTCATTGCTTTTCCTGATGCCACAGTCTTGCACTTTTAGACATTACACCAGGGAAACTCCTTAATAAATTTCTGCCGAGTCGTGATTCACTTGAAACATAAATTTCAAATCAACTGCTAATTAAATTTTATAAATGTTTAGTCGATTTTTTAAAACTAGCATAAAAGACTTCGAATCGAAGCCTTTGGGAAATATTCTGTATGGATGATACCATTTTTCATTCGACTCACACAAAGAAAAATAAACATCCAGCCCATTAAACATTATTTATAATCATAATCAGCTCATTTCACCAACTTCATGATAATACCATTAACCGTGATAATTTTGGTCACGCTAATATGTGATTCAAAATGTTCATATTCTTGGATCAATTCTGCAAAAATTAAACAGGCAATTCACTATAACTGATGGAAACCTTCACGCAGAATAACCAGATCCTTTAAAGGTTATCAAAATAATAAAGTGTAAAATAATCAATTAATCATTTGTGCTCGTCTCATTCATATTAGCGAAATAAGAAGGACATTTTTTTAAAGATGGCAGTGAATTAAGAAGAGATCTCCCATCGCCAAGGATAAAAAGAAACAAACAAAAACAAAGCTATGTTTTGGATCAATGATATTGATTTTTAAACAAAATGGGTTGTTGGCGGAAATACAAATGGTTCCTTAAAAAATAAACTACTAGAAATCCAATTATTCTTTTATCAAAAGAATAAAAATTTTAAAATGCATACTAACGCGTGTGGAGTGCGAGTATGCATTTGTATACAAGTGTGTTCATGTGCGCATCAATGTTCATGTGTATGTCTGTATTTACTATGTTGAGCATTAGTTGTTACAAAGACTAGTGTGCTAGGGTCAAAGTCTGCGAGAGGAACGTAGAAGCGTTTATTCGTTAATTTAGACAAGCACATGTGTAGCATATCCACGTCCAAAAATACGACCAAGTTATTCACATGCATAAAACGTTCATAATTTTCATACGCATATATAGGAATCCGAAAACACTCGAATCATTGACGATTTTCTTGGTTCAGGTACGAAACTTTAATTTACCTTTCTGAGTTTAAGGTTTTGCGACATGAGGAGAGAGAGACTGAATTTCTTACTATGCTGACTGTTCGTACATCTTCAGCTCTCAACTCGCTAACTCAACCAACGCGCGGGCATCCCGTAGACTCAAACTGGTCAACTGGCCTTGTCTAAGTCCAAAACTCAACTCACTGTCTCAACCAGCGCGCGGGCATCCCGTAGATTCCAAATAGTCTCGCTTTGGCGAGCTCCGAAAATCAACTCGCCTCGTCTACATCCAAAACTCAACTACCTGTTTTTTTTTCAAATCCCAAAATCCTCAGCCGATCGCTTCCGGGCATGACGTTATTCACATCCCCAGTCCTATTTCCTATCTGGGCTTTTTATTGTGACATCTGTGATTGTCCCATCCTCCCCGCGCGCACGTGAACACCTGCACTCAATATGTGCACCTAACTAACCCATGCACTAAGCCGAAAGGTTCTCAGCCTAACTAAACCGAAAGGTAAGATATACAAAATGAAAAATGATAATAAAAAAAAGAATCCTTCTGCAATTATATAACACATGAACTCACACGTACGCATACACACGTGCATGTGCAAGCACACAAACATAAACCATTTATATATATATATATATATATATATACGTTAAAAAAAGTAGATAACGATGTTTGGTGACTGTAACTTTCTCCTGTTTCTGATTTTCAAATTTGGTCTTCATAATTAAAATTTTCCTGTACTTGTTTAGTGTGGATTCTATGTTGAATTCCATATCAGCCTTCGTGGATTCCCTAATACTGAATTTATTCTTGTAGAAGAAGTGTTGTGGTACTATTTAACCAATAGCTTGGGAAGGGAGGGGTT
The DNA here is from genome assembly GCA_963585895.1 of Sepioteuthis lessoniana. Lineage (NCBI taxonomy): Eukaryota > Metazoa > Mollusca > Cephalopoda > Myopsida > Loliginidae > Sepioteuthis > Sepioteuthis lessoniana. Next base: position 54,794,527 of record OY757936.1, read on the forward strand.
TATGCCTTTGAAAAGGGTATGGGTTTTCTGTATTTGGGGACAGACAAGAAAAACTTTCAGTTATTTCGTTGATATGAAGAGATGAGAAAATTTGTTTTGTTTTATCATGCTCTACTGTTCAGTATTTGAGCACTCTCTTGATTTAAGAAAAATAAGTTTTTCATAATAATTTTTCATTCAGTCACTAACTCTCTCTCTCTCTCTGTCTCTGTCTCTCTCTCAATATATATATATATATATATATATGTGTGTGTGTGTGTGTGTGTGTGTGTGTGCGTTCTTGTGGGGGGGTGGGGGTGTTGAAGAAAAGTGATGAAGAAAAGTGTTGAAATTACAAAATGAAACACCGTTTTACAAATTCAATGAATCTTATTTCATCTCATCATCTTGTCGTGCCTTCAGCACAGATATCCCTGACCGTCTCTGGCCACCCTTCCCTATCGTTCATTACTTCCAGCAGGTCCTCGGGGCTACACCCATTATCCTCACTGAGCTGCTCTATGTAAGTTTGAGCTGGTCGCCCTGTTTTTGCTCGGCCATGTGAAGGGGTCCATGGGAGTACATCACTTATGAGCTCGTCTCTACTTCTTCAGCAGTGTCCTGCATGTCTGGTTCGTCTAATTTTGATAGTTTTCGTGATGGGTGTTAGTTGGCCGTACAACTGCTGCTTTGTGGGGTGTTGCCTTCAGAACTGGTTCAATATTGCTCTCATCATTCTTGTGTAGTTACCGTCAAGCTTTTTTCTCCAACAGTTTAGTTAGCGTCCATGTAGTGCATCAATAGAGCAGTAGTTACACGATCGCTGCTTGGAAGAAACTGCATTTCATTTTATCGGTCAGGGCTGACTTCCATATGACCGATAGACTATTGTTAGCTGTCCATGCCTTTGCTAGTCGCGCGTACCTGATGAAAATCTTTTTGATAAACAACAAATGTTTTTGTCCGTTTTCTTTAAGAAAATATTATATTAGAGATTTAATATGGCATCAACAAGAAGATCGTTAATTGCTATTTGTATCGGTTTAAATCTAGATAATATATATTGTGTGTTTTAAAGATATTTGTATATGTGAATATGTAGGGGCAAAGTATTTTATACGTTAATATGTAAGTGTAATGTACTATAGATATTTATATTAGTAAGAGCACATATAAGAAGCAAACAAGAAGGAAGATTTTCACTCGTAGAAAATAATTAAGTGAAATTGGAAATAAATTAATTCTGAAAATAGCCGAATGTTAATTTGGAGTCAACAGCGAAATAAAGTCAAAACTTTAGTAGCACTAGCATATTCTCTTATAAATACTCGAGTTTATTCAATTTCATCCCTTTATTTATAAGATTTAGAAAAAATGAATTAATTCATCTTAGATTCTAATTGGTTAAAAATGTATTTTTAAGTATCTAAGAAGGAAAGATTCTGTAATTATTTTCGGTTTGCATCTTTCATATTTTGCAAGGCAATCAAATGTTATCGCCTGCTATTAAAAAAATCAAATAAAAAAGAATAGGGAGCGTGTCAAACGAAAGAGCCGATTGATCTATCAAAGCAAAAATACCGATTCAAAAGCGTCAGATTCGGGCTGTCTTTTTTTTGTTAAATGTTCGCAATATTTTTATAAATGTACTTTTAAGTCGTTACAATTACAAATGTACTTATGTCAAAGCCTGAGAGATGATCTTACAAGTGTTTAGTGGGCAATTTAGACAAGCACATATACTCATATATGTGCATACGCAAGCACGTATGCAAACACATTCACACGTGAAAACGTACACATACACACACCTTTATATTGCCCTGTCAGTCGGGGCTGTAGAATACATCGATTACTTCTCGGCAGGGGGATAAGACCCCACCCCACCCAACGAATGTCTTGGATAGGACACTAAACAATCTGATGGTGATATTCCTGTGATGCTGGAGTTTTGGGATATGCGGGGTACTCCTTTATTGCCATCGCTCCCAGGTCCACTCTGGCCCGGAGTGGTCGCACCTGATAGGGTCCTATATATGGGTCAAATAGAACTAAAGTGTGTACTTATGCTAAACTGAATTGCTTGAAATAGAACTGTTGATATATATAAAGATGGATTTGGCATTGACAACCTACAATTGTTTTGTGCATAAAAACCAAAACAAACACACACACACACACACACACACGCACGCACACACTCTCTCTCTCTCGCTCTCACACACACACACACACACACACATATATATATATATATATATATATCAGTGAATTTCTCTCTATTTAAGTATATATTTGTATTCAGCATCTGGAAAATTATGTATTTATCACGAAGGATGTTATCTTAGGGTTTTTACTCAGTAAATAAACCAATTTCTCGTCGGGCGTAATATATATATATGATTCTCTACAGAAACACCAAAGTGAAAGTACGTTCACCAGATGGAGACACAGAATACTTCGACATTGTTGCAGGAGTACCACAAGGAGACACTAGCCCCGTACCTCTTTATCATCTGTCTAGACTATGTGCTTAGGACTTCGATCGACAAAATCAGAGAAAATGGCTTCGAGCTGACTAAGAGAAGAAGCAAAAGGTACCCCGCAAAAACAATCACGGACGCCGACTACACTGATGACTTGGCGTTACTAGCGAATACGCCTAATCAAGCAGAGACACTACTGCATAGTCTGGAACGAGCCGCAGCTGGCATTGGCCTCCATGTCAATGCAAACAAAACTGAATATATGTGTTACAACCAAACGGGCAACATTGCCACACTAGACGGAGCCTCTCTGAAACTAGTCAACAAATTCACCTACCTAGGAAGCAGCGTCTCATCAGCCGAAAAAGACATCGACACACGACTGACGAAGGCATGGACGGCTATCGATAAGCTCTCGATCATATGGAAATCGGACCTAACTGATAAAATGAAACGCAGTTTCTTCCAGGCAGCGGTTGTGTCGATACTGCTATATGGATGCACCACATGGACGCTTACGAAGCGGCTGGAGAGGAGGCTGGACGGAAATTACACAAGAATGTTGAGAGCAGTATTAAACAAGTCCTGGCGACAACACCCCACGAGACTCCAACTATACGGACACTTGCCCCCCATCACGAAAACTATACAAGTTCGACGAACCAGACACGCAGGACACTGCTGGAGAAGCAAGGACGAGCTCATAAGCGATGTACTCCTGTAGACTCCCACACATGGATGTGCAAGAGTGGGACGACCAGCACGAACTTACATACAGCAACTATGTGAGGACAAAGGATGTAACCCTGAAGACCTGCCGGAGCCGATGAATGATAGGGAGAAATGGCGAGAGAGGGTCAGGGATATCCGCGCTGGCAGCGCGACATGATGATATATATATATATATATATATATATATATAAGTTACGCGATCGCAGTCGTGGGTAACCCTTACGGTTCAATAGCTACAACCCTGGGGTGTAGGGGAGGCTGATACTCATTACTTTTGCTTCGTACCGTATCATGCTGAGTACAAAGGGAGGAAATATCAAGTACCTTTTTTAGTCTTTGACTCGATTTCGAATTGAACCCCTGTCTCTCGAACAATTGGCAAATACTCTTACCATATATCTATATAACATGCTTAATTAGTTAGGACAGACACAACATATAAATATTGACAAACCTTCCTTCAAAAATGCAATCTGGACGTGAGGACACTTTAGAAGAACTATACACAATAACATTCTGTTTCAAACTTGGAAAAAATGCCAGAGAAACGTATGGAATGCTTCAGACTGCTTTTCGACCATCTTGCATGAATTGAGCATCAGTTTTTGAGTGGTATAAGAGATTCAAGGGAGTCTGTGAAGGATGATGAGAGGTGTGGGAGGAGTAAGCAAGTCAATACACCAGAGTTGATTGGCCAAAGGGTTAGGGTTAGGGTTACTATGTTGAGGTTTTAAGGGAGTTCAGGAAGAGATTCCTTGGGAAGAGGCCAGCAATCTTCAAATCGGATCCGTGGCATATCCACTAGAATAATGCTCCAGTCTACAACTTCATCCTTGTCAAAGTCTATTTGCCCAAGATGGGTATCAAAACAGTTCCTCAGCCTCCCTGTAGTCCAGACCTTGCTCTTTGTGACCTTCCTTCAAAGATATCAACTTTAAACACAGCAACCAACTTCTGAAATACCCGTAATACATTCCCCGCCAATTCTTCCTCTTATTTTAAGTAAAACTCTTTCCTTTCGTAATTTTCTCTCCCACTCGTTCTCCTTCCTTCCTTTTATACAAATGTAAATGACTCATCACTGTGTTTGTCATGTCATTATTCGTTCCCCCGAAGATGGCTGTAGCTGGGGCTGATAGTACTTGGGGAAAAATACATCAACTTTCTGAGACATCGCTGTCCAAAAGTCAAACGACTCATTTGAAGACTTAAATCGATCAAAGATAGAATAAACACACAATGTATCTGCCCTATTTCATCTAGCATATATATATATATATATATATATATATATGAATCTGTGTGTGTGTGTGTGTTAAGTGCTTTCGATTTATATCTTGAAAAGTGAAAAGAAAACACTTTAATGTTGGGATTTATTCTGATTTTTTCCGTTTCTCTCTTTTTAAGAATTAAAAATTAAAAACGCTTTCATTAATGTAAATTAATTTTCTTTTTATAGAATAAGTACAACTCATTAATAAATAAATCTAAAATCCCACATACCTAATTTCGTAAATAACCCGTGTAATGCTATTCTTATTTGTGCATGTTAATACATATACATATATATATATATATATATATACTTTTATGTGTACACATGTTTGTATGTGTATACTAATCATATACATTTGTATGAGTGTGCAATCTGTTAGTTATGTGCACACATGCGTTTATCTCTTTGTGTATGTATATGGGTCGATTATGTGTGTTTTGGAATGTGTTTGTGTGTGCTATCGTATGTTTGTTTATACAAGTCTCTGTGAGTGTTTTGGTGTGTGTGTGTGTGTGTGTGTGTTTGTGTGCAGCTTGAGTGTTTTTTGTCTTTGTATCTTTTAGTATGTGAATGTGGGTATGTGTACGCGTTTGCGTGTCGTCATGTGTGTATCTTTATGTTTAATTGTATTAGATTGTATGTGTGTGTGTGGAGGATTTCACTTAACTTTAAACTGTTTTAACATTTCTACATAATAGTCTTTGTGTATGTGAACATTATGTTCGTTCTAAATATGTTTCTTTGTTATTACTTAAACAATAACTGATTTCTAATTGGCCAATTAGTGCTTCTTAGTAGATGTGATGGGTTGGTCGGCAGTTAGTGTTGGGATGGTTCGGTGGGCAGTATAATTGATCGAGGGCGGCTAAATTATAGGGTGGCAGGTGGAAGCTAGTGTTGGCCGGGACAGAGGAGCAAACAAGTGTTGGCCGGGACAGAGGAGCAAAGGGCACCAGGCAACAAGCAGAAAGAGTCGGACGGTTGATGGGTTCGGAAAGTCTGAAGAAGCAAAATTCCTTTACAACTAAAAGGAAGGGGATATACCGTAGGTAACCCAAGTTAAGCGGCTATGATTTTGATCATTACTAAGATGGGTGACCAGTTAGCGACCATTTAGTGTTTATTGTAAGCAAGATTAGCACAAAACAGACGAAGAAAAGCTTTGTAAATAAAGATTATTCTTAATTTATCTATTTGTTTAATGACATATCAAGGTTCATGAGTTGTTTAATGCTAAAGCCATCCTTTTACGAAAAAAAGCAATCATAATATTTAACCCATAGCTTGGAAATATTATTCCTTGTTTAATATTTAGCAAATGTGTATGGTGTTTGTCATAAGTCCTACTGACTGTGCGAATGTGGCACAAGGCCTTTTTAAGGTGAGTCCGTTCTCAAGGCCAAAGCCAAGACGAGCTTGGCGGCTCCAAAAATTCCTCGGGCCACGTCGGCATTTTTCAAAAGAAGGGCGCCTCAAGCGCCAGGCAATAAACCTAACCCCTCCAAGGAGGGTTAAAGCCTGAGGGTCGGCCCCCAGAGGCTCGCGTTGGCTTTAAGTACAGTCGGCTTATATATATATATATATATATATATATATATATAAAGGCGAAATGTCTGAGAAATAATGCACACAGGCATAATTCAGTCTCAATTTAAAGATTTTGAAGCAACAGAGGATATGTAATACTTCTTGTATCAGTTAGAACAGCTTTGATATTGGCCGCATAAGCACATCATTTCACAGTTTGTATGAGCGTGAACATAAACACGTAGAAAACCAAATATATTTACCCAACCCCTCCACATGAGCAGGCTGCGGGACAAGATGAATATTTGAGTGTTGTTTAACAGGTTATACTTTTAGACTGATTGCCATACCAAAATTAAAGAGCTCAGTCTACTCTATTTACCCGTAGCTGGAGGGTGAATAATTGGATTCAAGCCTTTCTTATGTGAGATGCAAGCAGCCCTCCCCAGGATTTGAATTCGGGTTGACGTGCCAATTTCCTACGACGATAACCATTACACCACTAGCGCCCCCATATTTTTTTGAATGAACATAAAGGTGTTAATTCATGGGTATGTAACTCTGACAATTTTATTCAATACCAGTCATTTGTTTGCGCACAGTTAAATTATTACTAAGTTTTATTTTACCGATAGAGAGAATCCTAATAGGTATTATCATTCTGGGACAAAATGGACAAGGAAATAATGGCAGTAAACGGGTACCCCACATTCTCCAAAACTGGGGCCTCACCATCAGAAGGTTTAGTGTCATATCCCGGGAACTCATTAGGAAAAAAAACTTACTCCTCTGTAGCGCGAGGCCGACGGCATTAATATGCTGTTGGCTTTGATGCTAGCGAGCGCTGTCTAACAAAGGCAGACTTAAGGCCGAAAAGCCCCGGCTTCGGCTAAGTCACCTTTGGCTGGGCCAACTGCATCATTGACACCTTTGTCACCTTTGTATAGCACTGGACTTTGCTGTCCAGTTTAAGCTATAGTCAGGCATACGTGGCTGGACCCAGATTTGGGTCCATGTCCAGCTAGGCTAATCAGTCTCACATTGCACTAAATGGGCCGATGACCAACAGTCGAGCAGTGCTCGAACCTCGTCACGTGCCCGATCTTCCCCTCGTGTAAATCCCCACTATAATCGACCTTTGGGTTATTGACCTTGTGTCTCGTGGGAGGCAGAGACAAATAATCCCCTCTGTAGATCTACAATCAACATATTCTGCTACTCCATCCAACTGAGCAACACCGTTTCTGTTTATGGTGAACATGTAAAAAGCAGAAAATAGGCATCGCCATACTGTAATATTTTTACTGACAGATATACGACTCTTCAAAACTTGTCTCCCAAAAGGGAATCCAGTTTCATTGACAAGTGATGACAATATTGTGCGCGTTGAAGTTTTGATTCGCGAGGGCGAAAACTCCGGGCTAAGGCTATAGAACTTGATCTTCTATAGACGCAGGTAAATGAAAACGCCCAAGAGAAGTTGGAATATTGCAGTGCTGTATCGTTAATTCCCACTTAACTGGCTGATGCTTGACGCCACCTTCTTCAACGAACGTTTCTATGCGTTTGTTCTCCTATGGTACAAACTATCTATTTGGATGGAGACTATGTGTGAAAGTAGCATAGTAGTACTAGTTACACATGCTCAATGTCTTATTTTTTATTATTATAAACATGTTGAACTAGTAAATGTGAGTAAAATATTTGTAACTCAGAAATTGAATAAAAAATTTAGATAAATTTACTCTGTGAAATTAAATTTTTAAAACTCGCATTAAATTCTGAGAAATAATATAAGTAACAAAAGTAAATTACTAAAAAATTTACTGAAAAAATTTGAAAAATTCACTGAGTATCTGTTTGCTTATTAAATGGTATATCAACCTTCTTGGGATATTTAATGCCAAATCCATCCTTCCAGAACAGTAGTGGTACTATTTAAGCCCCAACTGGGAGGATAAGCGAGTTCATACCTTTCTCAAGGGTATATGCCCGAAAGTGAATGCAATAGCGCAACTGGAGTCGGAACTCGTTCACTACAATTTCGCAGTCCAGCTCTTTAACCATTACACCAAAAGGATGCCCCCTCCAAAATTCATTTAATTGAAAAATAGCTATTAAATATATTTTTTTAATTATATATATATATATATATATATATATATATATATATATATATATATATATATATATATATATATATATAATTAATTTCAAAAGTACATTTGATACCTTATTTTTCTTCATTCGTAATCATTTAACATTATTTCACTATGTCATTTGGATTATTTATTTATTTACTCATCTAATATTTGATTTAAAAATTAATTCAATTTGTAACTTTTAAATAACAATAATTTAATATTTGATTTAACTCACATTTTTGAAAATTAACTTTTTCCAATTATTTTTTAAAACAAAAGTAAAACTAAAATTATAAAGACATTTTTGTAAATGGGAATATCTACTCTTATGACCTCAGACAATGAAGCATACAACCAAATATTTAAAAAAAAGAATTAAAAATTTTGCAGTCTCCCACACAGACATACATAAATACGGACGCACACATACATATATTCATATACACATAAGCACACACATACGTACATTCACATACACACATAATGAATCTCGTGCACAATATTGTACATACAAAAACAGACTCACACACGCACTTACATACACATGTTCCCCCACACACGCAAATGCGTCCACTCAAAGACAGATACGTACTCACATGTGCACATACATTTACACACGTTCATTCATACATACAAATTTAGTTAATTGCAGAAAAGTTCTTGATTCAACCAAGAAGGAAATTACCATTTTTTTTAAATTTGCCGATTTTTTTAAATGTGGAATCGTATGTTGGTTTAAGGCGATATGTCATTTCCTGCTTTGTTGGGCCGAGAACTATTCTGTACTCCTTCAAATATACAAAACCACCGTACAATTTGTTAGCATTTATTAATTTTCTTTCATTTCTATTTTTTAGGTAAGTACTGATTTTTTTTTTATCTCCATAAACAGAAAAATCAGGTAAGTCCTTTATTACTGTTCCGTATTTATTAAATGATGTTACATATATATATATATATATATATATATATATATATATATATATATATGTGTGTGTGTGTGTGTGTGTGTGTGTGTGTGTGTGTGTGTGTGTATTTTCTGCTGTATTGATACACTACATGGATGCTAACTAAACGTATGAAGAAAAAAGCTTGACGACAATTACTCAAGTATGCTACGAGCTGTATTGAACAAGTTCTGGAGGCAGCACCCAACAAAGCAGGGGCTATACGGCCACCAACGATCCATCATGAAAACTATCCAAATTAGACGAACCAAACATGCAGGACACTACTGGAGAAGTGAGAACCTACTCATAAGGGACATACTCTTGTGGACCTCTCCACATGGACGAGCAAAGGAAGGACGACCAGCTCGAAGCTATATACGATAACTCTATGCAGATAAAAGATGTAGCCTTGAAAACTTACCGGGAGCGATGGACGATAGAAGGTCAGGGAGATCCGCTCTAGAAACACGGCATGATATATATATATATATATATATATATATATATATATATATATATAAGTATATATATATATATATATATATATGTGTGTGTGTGTGTGTGTGTGTGTGTGTGTGTGTGTGTGTGTGTGTGTGTGTATTGTGCTACATAATTGGTCGAAAAATACTCTTAAAATACTCTTACTCAGTGAACCAAGCACTTCCACTCCAATATGCAACAAAAATATTATTTCGTAGGGTCTCCCCTCACACTGAATGTAATTTTTCAATCATCTAAATTTTCGATTTTATGGAGACAATCATGACATGCTAATTAGCATATTTCACTCCTTCGAAAATAGAAGAACTAATACCATCATGGACCACTCTTACAAATGGAACCTAAAGTCATGTCAACCCGTTTTGGGTTATATAATGTTTAGAGGTAAAGGAATTGTATTAATTGCATATTAATAATTATATCTTTTGTTTTGTCTTGAATTTTTTTTTTTTTTGCATACAGTCTTATCGAACAGAAATAATTTTTAAACATCTATTTGACCTCGAAATCAGACCCACACTGGTAACACCACTCCGGGTCAGAGTCGGTCTGAGAGTATAAGTTATGCCTGGGTAGTCAATATTCTCCATAGCTCTATGATTGGATCATCACCATGAGATTGTTAAATTTCATACTCAGGACACTAGTTAGATTTGACCCCTAAATGGAAACCTAGAGTTGACCTGGAAGTAATAGCAATGAAGGAATATTCCAAACTCTCTATATCCCCAGAACTGGAGCCTCACCATCAGATACAATTTAGTACTATACTCAGAGCACTTGCTTTTTGGGAGGTCTTATCCATTCTACTGAGGATAGAGTCAGTATATTCTATATCCGACCAACCAGGTTGAGAAATGCCAACGGTTTCCCGGGTTGTTAAAATATCAATTCAGCTGTGAAATTTCTACATGTTTAGCAATTTTAGTAGGTTGGTTGGTTGTTTTACGGCCTATCAACCTTTTTCAGATCATTTAACGCCGAATTAAGTTATTTTCATAAAATGTTCAAACAATTCAGTTTAGTATGAGTAGAGTTTTGTTTACAAACAGTTAAATACCAAAAATGTTCTATTTTAAACACTTCAGTACACCGTTCTTTTCTGTTGCCTAGACGACTGGGGTTGAAAATACACCGAATGTACGTCTGCAGTGGGGTAAGACCTCTCCCCAACGAGTATCCTGTATATGACACTAAACAATATGATTGGGTGGTTCCAGAAATGCTGGACTTTTGGGGAATGCAGAGTACACCTTCATTGCCATCGCTTCCAGGTCAACTCTGACCCGGAGTGGTAGCACCTGATAGGGTCCTATCTAGGGGCCAAATAGAACTAAGTGGCGTACTAATGCAAAATTGAATTGTTTGAAATTGTATTGGTTTTAACATTGAAACTGCACTTACTCTAAATTGAATCGTTGGAAATAGAACTGGTTTTACATTAAAACTGCACTGAGGCAAAACTGAATTGTTTGAAATGGAACTGTTTGACTAAAGTGAATAGTTTGAAATTGAAATGTTTTTGACAGTTAAACTGTGTACTCATGCTAAACTGAGTTGTTTGAAATAGAACTGATTATTTGTATAAAATTGTATTTGGCGTTAAATAACCCACAATAGTTTATATGCCTTAAAACCTAAATAACCAACAACTAATTTTTTTTTTGTTTACACACAGTTAAATGAAAAAAAAAACCCAGATAATTTCAAACAATTCAGTTTCGCATAAGTATACTGTTTAGTTCTGTTTCACCCATATAAGCTGCAACCAGTCCGTACCAGAATGGACCTGGGAGAGATAGCAATGAAGGAGTACTCTGTATTCCCGTAAGCTCCGGCATTACAGCAGCCATCAGATTGTTTAATGACATATACCAGGACACTCGTTGGGGAAGTCGTACCTCACTGCAGAGAAACAGTAGGTGTATTCTACAGCCCCAGCCGACTGGGCCAACAACTTTACTAATAATTTATTACTCAGTTTACATGAGAGCCAGATATCGATGTTGTGGACCATATTTAAAAACAGGATTTCAAATCGTGACTTTCGGAGAAGAGTACAAGCAGTCCATCTCTAGTTTTATCATCATAATTATCCTCATTGAGGTAAGCCGACAGCACAGTCTCCTATAGCTCTCTCTCTCTCTCTCTCTCTCTCTCACACACACACACACACACACACACACACACACACACACACACACACACACACACCATCCGTCCCTACCAACTATCACTTTTGGTAAGCTCTCTCGACGGCATCAATATCCGTTCCATGCTGATGGATGTAGTTTTCACAGGTTGATCAACATTAGAGTGCCCATATGTAAAAAGAAACAGACATTCTTCCCAGCTTCAGCCGTGTTAGTACTACTGTATAGTTACACCACGTTGACTTTAATGAAATGCTTGGGGAAAAACTAGACGGGAACTACTCTAGCATGCTGTGTGCTGTTTTGAAGTATTCCTGAAACATGCAAACTTTAAATCAGCAGATGTGAGAACACTGACTTCCCATCTCGCAAACTATCCAAGTAAAAAGAGCAAGACATACTGGACACTGCTAGTAAAGTGATGATGAACGAATAAGCGACGTTCTTCAAAGGACTTTTACACGTGTACACGCCAGGTTTGGTCCACTAGTAAATATTCATATTTATCTACTCTGTGTGGACAGTGGATACTGTTTAGAAGTCTTACCATGGGCAATGGCTGATAGGGACACAGGGTAAGTGAGAGTGGGGGGGGATCACAGGAATCGATGGAGTCTGCATTCTTTAATGATGATAAAACAGGACCACTGTTATTACGAGTACCCGATGGCTTCACGGATAGTTTAGTATGCTGTTAATCCCCCATTATGCTTCTATGTGTGTATTGACCAACTCCTCTGCACAGACAGGATAAGACACATGGTCAATTTTTCAGCGGAGTGCAACAGGTTTTAATTTAGAGCTTTCCTTCTCTTAGACTGGTTACCTTACCAAGGCTAAAGAAACAAGTCTACCCAACTATTTACTCATAGCTGGAGACAGAATAATTGTATTCATACCTTTCACAAGTGTATTGGCGTTATATGAAATGCAAACATTCTCGTCGAGGATTTGAACTCGTGTCACCGTATCTATTTCCGACGACTATTATCATTGCACCACAGCGTCCATTATGTTTCTATGTATGTGTCCATAACCGCGCTAAACCGTCACACTATAACTACATTATCATGAACCAGGATTTTAAAAGGGGACTTTTAGGCACTTCTATTATGACCCTCAATCAGACCCATTCTCTTTTTTTTTCTAGCCTTTTGCCCTACCTTGCTAAACTAGATAAATACTTGCACGTGCGACGTGTGCATTGCTACTAGTGTATTTGAGAACCGGCACGTTTTACTGTTCTTGCCCATGTAAAATCCAGCAGTTGACACTCACCGCTTCTTGTCACTATCCCCTCTTCACACATCTTCTTTTCTCTCAGAGATTCCTCGGAGAACGGCTTCAATGCAATTACGTGTCTCTGTCGGCGCACAGATAAATCCTTTTGATCAACTTTGTCCGGTCCGTTTGTTAAAAAATTGGCTTCGTTTTAACAGAAATATAGAGACAGACATGAACGACAGTCAAATCCGGTATGTGGATATTTTGGATTTTTTAAGACTAACAAACTGGCTCATATCATCATACGACGTTGATCTGAATAAAATTCATAATGAATTATCGAATTATACACGAAGAGTGGAGGCGCTCGTGCATTAACAGAAGCTGACTCGGCGATACGAGTTCAAAACCATCGATTCAAACTAGACCTGGATAGAGATGGGGTTCTCCAGGTTATAAACCTTACACAATAATAATGGAGGTCCTATTTACCAACCCCTCCGCTCGGGCAGGGTATGACACAAGGTCAATTTTTAAGCGGAGTTTAACAGGTTTTGAATTCAGAGTTTTCCTTCTCCTAGTCTAGTTGCCTCACCAAGGCTGAAGAACCTAGTCCGTCCTACTATTTACCCATAGCTGGAGGGAGAATAAGGGGGTTCATACCTTTCCCAAGGGTATTTGCCCGAAAGTGAACGTAATAGCGCGACTGGAGTACGAACTCGCGTACTACGATTCCGCAGCTCATCGCTTTAACCATTACACCACGAGGACACAATAATAATGGAGGTGCCCATGATGTTATGATTATCGTCGTAGGAAATAGACACGGCGACATGAGTTCAAATCCTGGACGAGACTGATTGCATTTCACATAGCTCTAATACCCTTGGGAAAGGTATGAATCTCATTATTCTCACTCCAGCTATGGGTAAATAGTAGGGCAGACTAGGTTCTTCAGCATTCATGAGGCAACTAGTCTTGGAGAAGGAAAACTCTGAAATCAAACCAGTTAAACTTCGCTTAAAAATTGACCTTGTGTCATATCCTGCCCGAGCGGAGGGTTTGGTAAATATGTATACGAGTTCAAAAACTTAAAGGGGCTGTTTGCATTTCAAAAGGTACTAATACCCTTGGAAACGCTATAAATACAAATATTCTCACTTCAGCAATGGGTAAATAGTAGAGGAGACAAGGCTCTTTAACTTTAGTACGGGAACTAATCGAGGAGAAGGAAAACTCTGAATTCAATCAGGACCTCGATAGAGTTGGGATTCTCCAGAGTATAAACCTTACACAATATACAAACATACATAAGTCCCTATACAGACACACACATATACATACACAAACACTTACCCACTGATCCCCATTCATTTAAATATCTTTGGATTTACTCGACGATATTTTATACTCATGGAGATGCTTGCAGGGTGACAGTGGAATCGAGTACCAGAGTTCGAATTCTGAACAAAACCGTTTTTATTTCACATACCGTTAATGCCTAAGAGAAAGGTATGAATTTTAGTATACTCTTTCTAGCTATGGCTAACGAGAAGGGCAGACAGAGATCTATATCATTGTTTAGGTGAAGAAAAACTGAATTCAAGCACGTAGAAGACACGGAGAGGGTCAAGTTCCACGAGTCTTCCCCTTCCCAAAACATGCAACATGACCCCTCCCCAATAGCAAAACCCGGTTACAGGGTCCGTGAGTGTGGGATACCAAGTGTGATCAAAATTTATAGAGACTGGAACTTTAGATATATATGTTTTGGATTTTTAAATATAAGATTAAAAATTTGTTGGAAAAAAGGGAGCTCAATTGTTTAACTTGAATAACAACTCCTTGATATGTTCAAAACAGCATCTTTTTTTTTATAAAAAAAGAGGATACGAACCATCCATGTCAGTATGCTTTTTTCTTTTTTTTTTTTTGTTTCCAAGATTGAAAATTGACCATTGGAGTAAGATTTGCAGAGGCGAAGTTCATTACAAGAAATAGGGCAGCTGATCTTCATACTATATTAAAGAAGGAATTCTTCGACCAGTGGAAAGCTCACTGGAATAACCAGATTGAATATGAAGAACAATATTCTGAAAATAATTGATTTTTTCTTTCACTAAGCATTTCTGTACTTCTAAAAGCTCGATGTTTTTTTTAATAACACACTTTCTATTTTTAAAGGGGATTTACCGAGTTGTCGTGGCTAAAACGCTGGACATCGGCCTCAGTTTGATTTCTTTGTTAAACAGAAGTAGCACCATATTTTTAATTTAATTTTGTTCGGTTTCTTTGTTGAATGGCATATCAACCTCTGTAGGTTATCTAATACCAAAGTCATCTTTAGAGAAGAACCGTAGTAGTAATATTTAACTCATAGCTCTGGCAAAAGTAGGTTCATACTTTTCCAAAAAGTAGCAGTCCGAAAGTGAACATACGAAGTGCAGACGATAAGTTTCCAGACTTATTTCGTATGGGCACTTTTATTGATAGTACACACATGAAACTCTTGTCCCCTTTGAAGTAATCTCGTCTGGCTGCAATGCACTTGTTGTACCGTTATGGAAGACCCCATGGAAGTCCTCTAATGTGAGCGTGTCAATGACCTTCGTCTCAGCCTCTTTCATCTCCTTAATTGTCTCATAACGACAGACTCTGAGCTTTGGGAATAACCGAAAGTCACAGGGAGAAAGGTCTAGACTATAGGGAGGGTGAGGAACTGTCTTGATGCCCATCTTGGTCAAATAGTCTGTGACACGGATGGAGTTGTGGACTGGTGTATTGTCCTGGTGGAATTGCCACTGAGCCTATTTGAAGAGTGCTGGCCTCTTCCCAAGGAATCTCTTCTTGAACTCCCTTAAAACCTCAACATAGTAACCCTAACCCTAACCCTTTGGCCAATCAACTCAGGTATATTCACTTCCTTACTCCTTCCACACCTCTCATCACCCCTCACAGACTCCATGCCTTCCTTAAATATCTCATGCCTCTCAAAAACTGATGCTCGATTCATATCAGATGGTCCAAATGCAGTCTGAAGCATTCCATAAATTTCTGTGGCATTTTTCCAAGTTTAAAACAGACTTTTATGGCATACCCTTCTTTTAAAGTGTCAGATTGCATTTTTGAAAATCACCAGCTGTAACAATCAGGTTTTAGTAGGGTGTGCTCCAATTCCTGCTATAGCTGTTCATTTGAAGCTGAAATCATAAAAATTGGTTGGTCTTCTCATGAGATATTCAGCAATAACATAGGGAATTTTCAAGAGTCTACGACAATTTTAAATGCCCATACGAAAAAAAGCCTGGAATTTTATTGTATGCACCTCGTAATACCACGACTGGAGTTTGAACTTGCTTACTTCGATCTCCCATTCCAGCATGTTAGCCACTACTCCATAGACAGTCCCTCATTTGATATCAGTTCATACACAAATACCTAAACGCCCGGTCTAGATGGCTTTGAATACTACAAAGAAGGAGGAATCCTTGGTATGATACTACACTTCATCTGATAGTGAGTTTCCTTCTCTTGATATCTAGGGAGTGTAGGTTACCCCTTTCATTACCATTACTCCCAGGTACACTCTGACCTATTGTTGTAGTACCTGTTAAACGTCTTTCTATGGATCAAATATATCACCTGTAATATTATTGGTATTGAATAGAAACGAAAAACATTTTTAAGAAACTGAAAACACGAATAATGTAACCGGCATTAAATGACCTCTTGTGGTTGATATGCCGTAAAACAAAACAAAAACAAAAACAAAAACAAATAATGTAAATAAGAATGTACAATGAATGCGATTCCCGAATCTCCAAGTTTAAAATAAAATTATAAGCGAAGTTTAATAGGTTTTAATTAAGAGTTTTCCTTCTCCGAGTTCAGTTGTAAAATCGAGGCTAAAGGGCTCTAATAATACCACTCAATCATCTCTTCCCCCACTTTTATCTCCCTCTCCTTCTCTCTCTCTCTCCACACACACACACACACACACACACATATATATATATATATATATATATATATATATATTAGTGTGTGTGTGTGTGAGCTTTTCTCTATCCGACTATCTATCCATAGAATGCATGAATGATTATCTTACCCAAGCGCAATGGAAAATGAAAACAACTTCGTAGAGGATTTGAACTCGACTTACCACAACCATCCGGATCGACGATAACCATTGCATCACAAGCACCACACACGCGCATATATATATATATATATATATATATATGAAATAACCCACAAAGATTGGTATGTTATTAAAAAAAAAGGAACCATACATATATTTATATACTTTAAAATGAATATGTTCACAAGTGAATTTACTTTTAAGTTATTTAATTTTCTTCAGCAAATTCACTTGAGGACATATTCATTTTAAAGTATTAACTTTTCTTCTCTCATTGGACGAACGGTGAAAAATATATATATATATATATATAGAGAGAGAGAGAGAAAGAGAGAAGGGTGAGAGAGAAAGAGAGTTATAAACAAATGGATGTTCTAAAATGTATTAAACGACTTTTTGTGTGATCTATTCCACAAAATTGATAATCGTTTTATCTATGAAAATAAAGCGGATTTATTTTAGCCCGTCTGTACGTCAGTCTGTCTGCCTGTCCATCCGTTCGTCGTCTACCTTTTTATTTCACGGTTGAATGTCCTGACTGTTCATCTGGTCATCGGCTTAATTTTCTCACGAACTAACAGAAATATATTTTTTTAAGTATTATTTCAATCAGCTTATTTTTTTAAAAAAGTTTTTTGCCCATTATTTGCTAAATGCGCTTTCCTGAATTTATGGAACAAAAGAAGAAGAAGAAGAAGAAGATCAACAAAAAAAAAACAGCTACAACAATAACAGTAACAACAACAATGGTAAAGAAGAAGAAAAACTTAGCAATAAAGCAAGAAGAGGAAGAAGAAGAAGAAGAAGAAGAAGAAGAAAGGTGGTGATGATGGTGTTGTTTTTGCTATTGTTATTATTGTTGTTTTTCTTGTTGTTGTAGTGGTGGCGGTGGTGTTTTTAGGAAAGAACAAATGGGCAAAAGCAAAAGGAAGATGAGAATGATGGTTTAGTTTAGTTTCTTTGTTTAACGGCATATCAACCTTTGTAGGTTATTTAATGCCAAATCTATTCTCCTAGAAGAACAGTAGTGGTACTATTTAACCCATTGCTGGGAGGATAAGGGGGTTCATACCTTTCCCAAGGGTATTTGCCCGAAAGTGAACACAATAGCGCGACTGGAGTATGAACTCGCGTACTACGATCCAACAGTCCATTGCTTTAACCACTACGCCACGAAGACACCCCCTTGATGGGAATGAGGATACTGTGGTAGAGGGCATGATGAAAAGAAGGAATATAAAGCGAAAAGGAGAAGAAAGAAGGAAGATGATAAGTAGAAAAAATAGAAAACAAAAGAATTATGGGCATTAGAAGAAGAAGAAGAAGAAGAAGAAGAAGAAGAAGAAGAAGAAGAAGAAGAAGAAGAAGAAGAAGAAGAAGAAGGATTTGGCCATTTCTAAACATTTCATTTGGCTGCCTATTGATCTCATATTTTATTTGTCCCAAGTTTCATTTACTTTTTCAGATTATTTTCTTTTTACTGTAATGTCTTTACGATTTTATGAAATTTAAGCGTTATTTGTTGTATTTTGTTTTGTTTTATAATGCATAATTGATTTATGTGTCAATCTAAGATTTATTTCTGTTCAAATTAAATTCTGTCAAAAGAGCAATATTAATTTAAAACTCTAATCCAAAATTTCTTCCGACCAAAGTTCTCATACCTACGTCTTTTATTAATATTCAGAAAAAAATATTAGGTGAAGCATTGTCTTTGCTCCAAAGCGTTCTCCAAACGATTATCCTCACACTCATTGTTTCTTTGTTTCTACGGTAAGCCTTTCTACGAGTTATACAGACGAGGATCCTTCTTGTCATTGTTTACGAACTTACATACAGCAGCTATGTGAGGACACGGGATGTAACCCTGAAGACCTGCCGGAGGCGATGAATGATAGGGAGAAATGGCGAGAGACGGTCAGGGATATCCGCGCAGGCGGCGCGACATGATGATGATGATGATTTCGACAGGAATTTGCATTTACAAGGCACGTAATTCAGACATTGTTTTTATACCACAACTTAAACAACCAAGAATCCACATTTTGTTTATTTTTATGAATATTTTCTAAAGTTGTAAACTTTCCATTATCATCGTCATTATTCCACGAGTTACACAGACGAGTATCCTCATTGTCATATTTTATCACAAATAAGAACCGAAATCTGAAATGACCTCTCGTTATTTTATGACTCATATAATCGAGTATCTTTATCCTTCCTGTTTTATTCATGAAAATTCTCAGAAATCCTCTCATCAAATTTAGCCATTTTCCCAATCATTATTTCGACGACTATCCACATCGTCGTTGTTTTTATCCTGAGTAAGGTCCTTAATCGGAAATAACAACTCAGTCATTATTTTACGATCCATTCAGTCGAGTATCCCTATTCTTGCTCTTTTATCGCAAATTTTGTCAGAATTTCTGTGATGAGCCATTGACATTATTACACGATTTATTTGGACGAGCATTCTCATTGTCATTGTTTTTATCATCTAAGATGATCACTCATTCATTATTTTACGTCTTAATTCATCGAGCATCTTCATAATTTCTGTTTTTATTTTGATAAAATCAGAAATGAGTTATTGTTATCAAATCATATACAATGATGAAATATGAGTCTTTTCAGAATTTCAGAAATTATTCGTGACAAAAACAAAAAAGTATGAGGATACTCGTTCGTTTATAAAACTGAAATTATAATGCCTTATCATAGACTGGGATAGTATACACACTTTTAATCTTTTCTCGTCAAGATTTTCTCTCTGTGTATTTTTTCTGGTTTGTGTCTGACTTGGAGTGTGCAATAGAATTTCTTCCGGCGCCAATATTTTATTCTAGACAAGACTGCAAGTATTCGATCTCTCATCTGTGATAGGAACATACACAATACGGTTCTGATATCTTCTCGAAGAATCACGCAGTCAAATAGCTTTGGACTGCAAGAAGAAAATGAATGTTGATGAATTTCTCTTGTAGCTTCGAAATCTACTCTGCCAAGAGATGCCAGTAACAAGCCCATCTTCAAGATAAATGAGACAAGAACAGAAGATGTGGAAAGTTCGATTGATGTGTTTTTCAAAACTATTAACAGAATTCGATAAAGTTTTAGACTCAAGTTGACTTATTCAGACCTCATATGTGCACGGTTATAATCAGTAATCTGATTGCCAAGTCGGCTGGGGCAGTAGAATACACCGACTTCACCTCTGCAGAGGGGTAAGAGCCCCCACCATTGAGTGTCCTAGATAAGACACTAAACAATCAGATGGCGAGGTTCCAGTGATGCTGAAGCTTTGGAGAATGCAGAACACTCCTTCATTGCCATTACTTCCAGGTCCACTCTGGCCCAGAATGGTAGCACCTGATAGGGCTCTATCTATAGGTTAAATAGAACTATCTGCATACTTATGCTAAACTGAACTGTTTGAATTAGAACTGTTTGACTAAACTGGGTAGCTTGAAATAGAAATGTTTTTTGACAATTAAACTGTACTTACATTTAAACTGCGTGTTAAACAGAATTGTTTGAAATAGAACTTTTTATCATTGAAACTGTACTTATACTAAACTGAATTGTTTAATATAGAACTGTTTTCACATTTAACTGTGGGTAAACAAAATCTATAATTATACTAAACTGAATTACCTGAATTAGAATTGTTTGAATAAACTGAAGAGCTTGAAATAGAAATCTTTTTAACAATCAAACTGTGCACTCATGCTAAACTAGATTGTTTGAAGTTGGGCTATTTACATAAAAATGAATTTGGTGTTAAATAAACAACAAAGGTTGATATGCCATAAAACCCAACCGACCAACCAACCAAATCAAACCCTGGGCGAAGATGTTTGCATTTCACTTCTCATTAATTTCCTGGGGAAATGCATGAATCTATCTCTTCTCCCCCACTCCAACTCTGCTTAAAAAATAAAACAGACTTAGTTCCCTGGCTTTGGTAAAGCAACTAGTCTAAAACAGAGAAACTCTGATTTTAACCAACTGTAGTCAGCTTAAAACAACTTAGCGGGTGTGTAGTGGAAATATATCCAGCTATATCCCACTTAATGTCATTGCTTAGCTTTAAAAGCTGTAAAAAATGCTTCAAAATAGGCGACAAAGACCATAAAACTAGCGTAAATAACATGTAAAATGTAAAGTTGGCGAATATAATCGAGGGTGACCCGAAGGCTTCCTTTTCAATAGCTACTACACGGAGGTGTAGGGGAGGGTGCTACTCTTTTCCTTTGATTATTCTACTTTACCCTAGTTACGTACCTTATGATGTTGAGTATTTATGATGGACGTATCAAGTACCATTTTTGAGTCTTTGGTATGACTCAACCCGGTATTGAACCTTGGGTCCCAAGCCCTTGATGATCAAGTCACATTTCTTTTAAAAAATAATGAACAATAATCTTTTTTGCTATTTACCTTGCGATGTTATCTTAAAAATATCTTTAGGGTGATGACAAACATCTTACATTAATCGTAAACAAAATTTGAAGGAATATAACTCATCAAATTTGTTTTTGTTTGGTTTGGCTTTATGGCATATCAACCATTCAAGGTTACTGAATGCCGAATCACGTTTAGACATATATACTAGACATGTTATTTGTAAACATAAGTCAACAAAGATAAATGTTTCCAAGTATTGCTATGTATCACTAATAATTCAATTAAACAATCAATCATTTGTTTACACACAGTTAAATGATCAAACAGTTCTATTTCAAGTAATTTGATTTAGCATAAGTCATTTATTTTCTTTCTGCTTAAATATCAAACAGTTTTATTTAACCCATTGATAGGATCCTATCAGGTGCTACCACTCCGGTTCAGAGCGAACCTGGGAGTGATGGCAAAAATGTGATACTCCACATTCCTCAATGCTCCATAATTACTGGAGCTTCTTTATTTCCAAAAAGAGAAAAATAAAAATTTTATAATTTTGGTTAGCACAAGTCCCAAGGTTTTTGCTGGAAGGGGGAGAAGAAAATTAGACTTTGTTGTTCAAGGAGCTCTAGCTTGTCTCTTTCACAACCATTCACACTATAATTTATTTTACTATGATTTATCCCCATTCATCTCTGACGCGCAACAGTATGGAACCTACTTACTGGAGCCTCAACATTAGATTGGTTAATATCATATCAAGGACGGTAGCTGGAAGAGTTTTAACCCTTTGCAGAGATGCAGTCAGTGTATTCTACAATCTCAGCTGTCTGGGCTTCTCTTGATAAGGTAATGAAGAATTTAATGAAAGCATGTTTTATTTCGTCAAAAATAAATAAGAAAATTCAGAGGTTTTATTTTGCGTAAATTTTTGAAATGAAGCTAAATAATTTTTATCATTTAGAGTAAGACTATTGTATTCATCTTTATTGTTATATCTATTACATTTTGGCCGTTGCGAAAGCCGGACACATCGGCCGAAACGTTGTGAATGTAACAATAAAGATACTTCGATGTAGTAGCTATTGAAAAGGGAGCATTCGGAACACCCTCGACTAAGGTAGCCAACTTTTCATATTTGAGTCAATGTATGTGGTTAGCTAGGGATTAGTTTAGAACTATGAGTCACATTAAGATACTCCTAATCCCTCTCTCCAATAAAACATGGGACCTTGTGCTTAATTGTATGTAATTTTTAAAATTGAATAAAAAAGAAGAGATTAAAGTAGGCTGGGATAGGTCTTTTAAGTTAGTTTTTCAAATTGGTCTTGAAAAGTGGATGTTACTAAAGAACTGACACCAAATGAACTCATTATGTTGCATATCTATTCATTGAATGAACATTATTTTTGGGCTTCATATATATATATATATATATATATATATATATATATATATACACTTGACAGTATAGGCATCTTTTGAGACAAAATTAGAAAGAGGGTATTGCAAAGGTGATACAAATTTTGCATGTACATTCCGAATTTGTTTTTTTATTGTTTATTCTTACATAATTGTAATGAACGTGCAAAGGTTGAATCGATTTTACGATGTGCTAAACCCCTCTTGATGGTCCGAGTTTGCCCCGAAAGTACTCAGGAACCACATTATTATGTAAGGTTTATTAGCAAATCCCGGCTGGATATCACAACATCCATACGGCAACTTGAAAGTATTAAGACAAAAACATGTAGACAAAGATCTCTATACTGTTTAATCAAATATATATTGATAGTACACACATGAAACTCCAGTCCCCTTCGAAGTAATCTCCTTTGGCTTCAATGCACTTGTTGTACAGTTCTAACAACTTCTGGAAGGCTCCATGGAAGTCCTCTTGTGTGAGCGTGTCAATGACCTTCGTCACAGCCGCTTTCATCTCCTCAATTGTCTCATAACGACAGACTCTGAGCTTAGGGAATGACCACAAGTCACCGGGAGCAAGGTCTGAACTATAGGGAGGCTGAGGAACTGTCTTGATGCCCATTTTGGTCAAATAGTCTGTGACACGGATGGAGATGTGGACTGGTGTATTGTCCTGGTGGAATTGCCACTGAGCCTATTTGAAGAGTGCTGGCCTCTTCCCAAGGAATCTCTTCTTGAACTCCCTTAAAACCTCAACATAGTAACCCTAACCCTAACCCTTTGGCCAATCAACTCAGGTATATTGACTTCCTTACTCCTTCCACACCTCTCATCATCCCTCACAGACTCCCAGGCTTCCTTGAATGTCTTATGCCACTCAAAAACTGATGCTCGATTCATGCAAGATGGTCGAAAAGCAGTCTGAAGAATACCATAGGTTTCTGTGGCATTTTTCCAAGTTT
Organism: Sepioteuthis lessoniana; assembly: GCA_963585895.1. NCBI lineage: Eukaryota > Metazoa > Mollusca > Cephalopoda > Myopsida > Loliginidae > Sepioteuthis > Sepioteuthis lessoniana. The sequence continues at coordinate 54,818,431 of OY757936.1, forward strand.
AAAACAGAATTTTATAGCATATCGCCCTTCTTTTAAAGTGTCCTCACGTCTAGATTGCATTTTTGAAAATCACCAGCTGTGACAATCAGGCTTTAGTAGAGTGTATTCCATTTGCTGCTGTAGCTGTTCATTTGAACCTGAAATCATAAAAATTGGTCAGTCATCTCATAAGATATATTGCAATAACATAGTGAATTTTTTAGTGTCTACAACAAATTTAAATGCTTGTACAAAAAATGTCTGGAACCTTATTGAATGCACCACGTATATATATATATATATATATATATGTGTGTGTGTGAGTGTGTGTGTGTGTGTGTGTGTGTGTGTGTGTGTGTGTGTGTGATGACAAATCGATTCGCTAAGGATACCCATTGGAGCACATGTATCTATTAAGACTAAATATATCCCTTCGGGCCCAATTGCATATGCGACAAATCAATTAACTGTATCTTCCATTGACATTCCCCTGTGCACCCACATACTTTATCACTGAATTAACACGAGTACCCCACACGTTGTTGCTGAAAGACTTTTGGAAAGTTAGACTTCAAAAGATTTTTATTTTTGGATTTTATGTGACTATCTAGTTCAGTTTTGGACAAAGAGATGCTAATACAGCTGATACAGGGGGTGTCCTCGTGGTGTAATGGCTAAAGCGATGGACTGCAGAATTGTTGTAAGCGTGTTCGTAATCCAGTCGTGCTACTACGTTCACTTTCGGGCAAATATCCTTGGGAAAGGTATGAACCCTCTAATCCACCCAGCTATGGGTTAAATAGTGCCACTACTGTTCTTCTAGGAGAATGCCTTTGGCATTAAATAACCTACAAAGGTTGATATCTTATTAAACAAAAAAAAAAAAAAAAAAAAAAAAAAAACTACGAACCAAACCAAATAGCTGATACAAACAAATTCAGACTGTAAAGCGTTAAGGGCTAAAATCGAGTTTTGCTTTTGAAATCCTCGTTTCATACAATCTGGAGTGTTTGATTCTCCGTGCTTCAAATGCTTTACAGCTTTCGCAAAGCACTTTTTTCCATGTTGATCGATTTACTGTCATCTGCACTCAATCGCCAATGTCTATACTGAGCGCTCTGTGATGGTTTTTGACGACATCCTTAAAATCTTTATTTGCTTTGTCTTGGAGATCTACAGTATTGCATCTTTCGAGGAACAACTGCTTGGGAACCCAATGTCCTCCCTCCTAATAAATAATAATTTTGCGTATCCGATCCATTCGTTAAATGAAATATATTTTTGAACTTATATATATATATATATATATATATATATATATATATATATATATATGCAACATTTTCTCTTTAAAACATGTTTCATAAACACATACATATCCACTCACACACACACACATGTATATATACTAGATTAATGTGTTCACAAATAATTTTGGGGAGTATCCTCGTGGTGTAATGGTTAAAGCGATGGACTGCGGAATCGTAGTACGCGAGTTCGTACTCCAGTCGCGCTATGGGTTAAATAGTACCACTGCTGTTCTTCTAGGAGAATGACTTTGGCCTTACATAACCTAAAAAGAGTTGACATGCCATTAAACAAAGAAACCAACCAACCAAACCAAACAAATAATTTTAGATTTCGTATTTAGATTTCTACATTATTTCATACGTCTTGGCAACACAGGTTTCGGGCAATTCAGTCTTTATAGGCAGCTACGAAGAATCTAAATTTTGGCTGAGTGTAATTTTTGTTACAGCCACCTTACTGCCTAAAACGAACTAAAATATCTGAAGCATGTAGAGTATATATATATATATATATACACACGAGATAATGAAACCTATAGCAAATTTACAATAATTCTGGGAGATGGCATCATCAAATATTTACTTTGCTCTCGTATGAACAGCAGCAATATATATGTATATAAAGTTAAACAAATTTACATTGACAGAATGGTTTAAAAACAAAATCGAAATATTTTTAGATTGTTTTTAAAAAATAATATTTCTTGCCTGGCAGGAATTTTTAACTTTGGTTATATATATATATATATATATATATATATATATATATATATATATATATATATATATATATATATATATATATAATTTTTTGTTGTAGGTCCAAAGAGAGAAAGAATTATTTCAAAATGAATATATCCACGAAGAGATTTGTATTTTTGGGGGGGGTTATTTTGTATTTTGTTCTTACATATGTGTATGTTTCCAGCTTGTTTTCGTCAGATAACATATATGGCTAGAGCCTTGTTAATTGGGTAATCAATGAGACTTGGATTTACTCGTGTTTGCAATTTGAATGGTTTGTTATGGCTTTATATGGAGGTCACTCCTCTCTTTTTCTGAGAGTGTGTTTACCTTAGTCTATTTTACATCTCATTAGCTTTTGATATTTCATACGTTTTTTTTCTGTTGTGTGTGTGTGTGGGTTTGTATGTGTGTATGCGCGCACGCGCGTGTGGTTTCGGATTTTACTTTCAGTATTTTTTCTCTGTGTTTGTGTGTGTCTAAATGTGTGTCTTGTGATTTTTTTGTGTTTGTGGTAGTGTGGTTTGAAATATACTGATATTTATTTTTACCAATAATCTTTGTTTGTGTATATACATATGTATGCATGTTTGTGTCCTTTTGTGTGTGTACATGATTCATGTTTGATTCAACTTTGGTTTGAATTTATCTATAATTTTTTTTTTCCTTTATTTAAAATTGCGTGTAGTCGTTTGTTTGGTATATGGCCATTATTTTAAATTACCTTGACTACAATCTTATAGGTGTTTCTATACATTTAATTTTCTGTTTTCTGTTATTTTGATATTGTTCATGTGAAGTGATATCCTTGTATTAAGGTCCTGTGTTGACCCTATGTATATTTCTTTGAATTTGCTACATTATGTAGACAACGTTTTTTTAAGTTGCAGCCAAAGTCTTTATTCATTTTGAATTTTGTTCCAAGTTTTTTAAAGGTACAGGATTTCTCTTCTATTATTAAATTACTTCTTTTACATCGTTTATCATTGCATTTGGTAACCCCTTGTGTTGTGTTTTCTCCGAATGTAGATGAGGTGTGTATTCTTTAAAAATTTTTGGGTTGTCTCTGGCTTTTAATGATTTTTGCTGGGTCTAGTATTTCTTTGATTCTGTCAGTGTTTTTAAGTTCTTCTAAATTTTTTATTATTTCTGTGAATAGTTCTGACTTGTTTTTGTTGTAGGTTGCGACGTATTCTAGGGGTTTTCGTTGTTGTTTTTCGGGTTCCTTAATTCTCTTGGTGATATTTTTGTGCTAATTCGAATCCCTTATTTGTTAGTGTTGTTGGATATCCTCTCTTGTTTAGGATTGTGTTTTGTTCTTTAAGGAAAGATTTTTTAGGTTTTTATCCGTGATTATTGTGCGTATCCTCCGTGCTAGAGTGTAAGGGTTGGATTTTATACAGTTTTTTTTTTTTTGGGGGGGGGCTTTTGAAGTGGAGATATTGTTAGGCGTCTGTTAGTTTGTGGTATATATCTGTGATGATTTGGCTATTTCCGTTTTTAATAAGGATGTCTAAAAATGGTTATTCTTTTGAGCTGTGTTCCATAGTAAATTTCATTTTGGGGTGTAGGTTTTGTAGTAGGTTGTGTAATTCATTAACGTCTCCCCGTGGGCATTCCAGAATATCAAGCAATCATCTGAATATATTTTCGATGATGAATTCTTCTTTTACGTCGTTGCTGTACTTTTTACCAATTTTTTCGTATAGGCTTTCTTCTAAGTATGCTAGGATTAGGGTTGCGTATGTTTGCGCCATTTCAGTTCCCATAGCTTTTCCTCGGGTCTGGATATTGTTAATGTTATTGAATTGGTGGGAATTATTATCAAGGATTATTTCTCTATGCGTTATGATAAATATTTTGTTAAATCATGGGTGTAATTAGTCTGCGTATTTATCTATCTAAAATGCAATGGCTTGTATTCCTAATTCATGGGATATATTACTGTACAGTTTAGTGACGTCAAATGTGACTATGAGTGTGCTAGGATCAATTTTTCTGGTATGGATTATAAAAAAAATCGATGATGTCCCAAAGATATTTTTTTTTTATTTTGTTTAGGAAAGGTAGTAGTAAAATGTAAATTAGTTTGCTAAGTTTGTTAGTCGGGCACGACGGGCCTGCAATAATAGGTCTAAATTTGAGGTCACTCGGGTTTGGAATTTCTATATATTCTAATTTTTGTGTTTCTTCGACATTTTTTAAAATTTCTTTTGACTTGACAATTTTTGGTAGTCCGTAGAAGTTAGTAGTTATGGCGATATAATTTATTGAGATGTCTTTTTCTTTTTTAGTGATCCATTGTGTATTTTGCGAAATTTTGTGATTTCTGATATGATATTATTTTCTATGTTTGTATCTATTAGTTTGTTGTAGGTTTTATCTTTTGATACTGCTTTGATTTTTGTTTTGTTGTCCGTTTTATTTCAGATGACGACGGCACTTCTCTTGTCTGCTTCTTTTATAATTATATTTTCATTTTCCTGTATATTTTTAAGGTTTATTTTTGTTTTTGTTTTTGTTAGGGGTTATTTTTTGTTGTTTTTTCTTTGAGGCTAATACTCCTTAATTTCTTGAAGAATGAGTTTAGTTCACTATTGTTGTTTTTGTCTGGGAAGAATTTGATCATATTCTTTCCTATGAAGTCATCTGTATCTCTTTTATTTTTGAATATTTTATTAGCCTAAATTTTCTGTAAAATTCTTTGAAATCTTTTTTTAGTTCTTTTATGTTGCTTTTTGGAGTAGGACAAAACTTGATACCTAGTTGGAGTAATTTTATTAGGGCTTTATTTAACTTGTAGATAAGTTTATAATTTTTGGTGTAACGTTTGTTTCGTTTTTCTATTATTTTTCTTCCTCCGGTTCCTTTTTGTCTAAAAAATGGTTTTCGTTAGTATTTCTTAAAAAACAATAGATTTTTGTTTGTATTGACTAAGATAAATTTCCGTGCTGTCGTTTATAGGGTGGTTTTTATTGTATGAGGATGGGTTTATTAATTTTTTTCTGGAATCGTCTGCGAAGTAGTTTGGCCAATTTTGTTGTGTGTAATAGTTTATAAGGGGATTATTCTTGTGTTTTTCATTTGAAAAGTACTTTTTTTTACTTAGGGGTTGATTGTTCTTGGGTGTTTCGGCCAATTTGTATGTATCTAGGATTTCAGAGCGTTAATTTTTCTTTCATATGTTGTTATTCCATTGTGGCTATTTATATCGTCCGTCATTCTTGTAATTTACAAAGCTCTTTGCTTCGATTTGGCACAAGGCCGAATGAATGGGGCTCCCAATGAGACTCGAACTCACTCGTGTAGGCTTGCTAATCTACCTTGCTAACCATTACACCACCAGTGGTGCCCATGTCGCCCGTCGTTGTACTATGTTTTTGATTTGTTATCTGTTTGTTTATGCTCTTTTTCTTTTCTTTTTCTTTTGGCTGTGAACGACGTCATGCCACTTCAAATAAAGGAAAAGAAATCCAATATTCAAATTAAACCAAAGTTTGATGAAATATAAATCACACACACACACACACACACACACACGCGCACACACACACACAAAGGACACAAACGTTCATAGATATGTATATATATACAGACAGAAAAAAAATTAGCAAAAAATAATTACCAGTATTTTTAAACCACATTACCACACACACACACACACACACACACACACACACACACAAATCTCAAAACACACATTTACACACACACACACACACACGCCTTGGTGAGGCAACTAGTGTAGGAGAAGGAAAACTCTGAATTCAAACCTGTTAAACTCTGCTTAAAATTTGACCTTGTGTCATATCCTGCCCAAGCGGAGCGGGTGGTAAATATGGTAATTGTATATATTTGTACTTGTTGTTGGAGAGGCAACAATAGGATTTATACAGAATAATATTGCAATTCATTCGTTCTTGCTCAAATAGTTTCGCGAATGCTCCTAGAAATGTGGTAAATTTTACCATTTCTGTTCTTTGACAAGGATGGCTTTAGCTTTAAATAACCCTCGACAGTTGATATGTCATTAAACAAAGCAATAAAAACCAAATAAATATCTCCTTTTGATTTTTCTTTCACTTTGTACGATTTTAATAGTTCCTGCTTGTAATAATCCTATTTACCAAACTTCGCTCGGGCAGGATATGACACAGAGTCAATTTTTAAGCGGAGTTTAACAGGTTTGAATTCAGAGTTTTCCTTCTACTACACTAGTTGCCTCACCGAGGCTGAAGAACATAGTCTGCCCTACTATTTGCCCATAGCTGGAGGGAGAATTATTGGATTCATACCTTTCCCAAGGGTACTAGTGCAATGCGAAATTCAATCAGTCTCGTCCAGGATTTGAACTCGTGTCGCCGTGTCCATTTCCTACGACGATAATATTACATCACGGGTACCTGCTTGTTGTAATAATAACCGTATATACTCAAGCAACAGATTGCCTAATAGGCTGGGGCTTTAGAATACATCGACTGCACCTCTGCAGAGGAGTAAGACCCCTGCAACGAGTGTCCTGGATACGACACTCGTTGCAGGGATCTTATCCGATGGTAAGGTTCTAGGGATGCAAGAGCTTTGGGGAATGTTGAGTACCTCTTCATTGCCATCGCTCCCAGGTACACTCTGGCCTTGACTAGCAGGACCTGATAGAGGCCTATCTATTGGTTAAGTAGAATTAAATTGGACACTTCTGCTAAACTAAATCACTTGAAATAGAACTGCTTTAATATTTAAACTGCATACTGAATTGTTTGATATAGAACTGTTTTTGACATTGAAAGTGTACTTATGTTAAACATTTGTTTGGATTAGAACTGTTTGGCTAAACTGAATAGCTTGAAATAAAAAAAAGTTGACTGTGTACTCATGCTAAATTGAATTTTATGAAATAGAACTAATTATTTGTATAAAAATGGATTTGGCATTAAATAACCAACAAAGGTTGATATGCCATAAAACTCAAACGACCAACCAACCAATAAGCAATATATTTATTTCTATCCATAAAAGTGTGTTTTTATCGGTATGGTTAGGCTTAAAAGCAAGGTAAGTTTCGACGTTTAAGAAAATCCCATTTGAGATAAAGGGATGTTGGAAGAGGATCTCACGTAACAGAAAATTTAGAATACCTCATTCGGCTGAGGTTGAAGGCGGAAATATATATAACTTAATTAAGGGGAAGGCATGTGAGATGTGTTCACCGAGACATGACCTTTAATTTTCAAAACTAAGCGTGTTACTTTACTAATACAGATTTCGTGGTATTTATGATATCCTAATCGAAGTGTGAGCAATTCAAAGCTTAGAAGTGATTGAAAAACATCAAAAGGTATTGGTGATTAATAAACATTAACCAATCAGCATGAAATTGATATTTTTCAATCAAAAAATCTAAACTTCAATGATA
>OY757936.1:54830876-54835876 GCA_963585895.1 Sepioteuthis lessoniana
TGTTGGTGATGTTCTCGACGTATGACCATACGAAGTAGTCCAGCGGGTTTAGGTCGAGGGAGAAGGGGGGCCATTGAGAGAAGGGTACAGAGTCGTAGCACTCTTTCTGAAGCCAAGCCTGGGTCTCTTTGGATTTGTGGGCCGGCGCCGAGTCCTGCTGCCACACCCAGGGTCTGCCACCGGCCACCTGATTGCACCAAGGGATCACCACACTCTTCAGCACATCCGGGTACACTTTGGTGTTGACTTTCAAGCCGACTTCGAAAATGTGAGGTGGCATGATGTGGTCCTCACTTGAAACCATACCTAAGACCATAACCGTAGCCGGAAACTTTGTTTTCATCACCCTGGGCACGATGAACCGTCCAGATTTGCATTTTGAGGGTGCTGGCAATGGTCCTGTTGTCATAACTTGGATTGGTAGAGAGCATGTGTTGTACAGCGGTGCATCTCCGATCTCGCTCGTTGAACATTGTGTCACTTTCAGACATGATAGAAGGCTCCTATTGCTCTTGAGATTTGTACACAACTGGCCAACTAGTAGATGGTCTTCAACAAAAAAAATGGAATCATGTCTTCTCTTGGGCAACAATTTTATCGTTCCATCCTGTACTATTTTACAGAAATATAACTCCTCTATATTATATCTTATTTCTTAATTGCTTATATTGTTAAAGTATATGAAATAGCCATCCAATCTTAGCTTTTGTACCTTGGATAACTTTGAAAATTAACCTTTGTACCTTGGATAACATAATGCTATACAATTTTTTTTTTAAATAGTAGGTTTTATGCCTTAATATTTGGGTTTTTAGGCGTAGGCAATAGGGGGAATAATGCATTCTGCCCAGGAACATGTTATCATTAGAAAAAAAAATGATCCAAATGTCTCTGTACGTACTCCAAACGATAGATGTCTAGACAAAAATTCCGTCACTTTCAGTGAGACTGAAAGAGAAAAAAACACAGAAAATACACACACACACACACACACACACACACACATATATATATATATATATATACACGTATTAAATACAACTGAATCTTTCTCTTTCTTTCTATTTCTCTTTCTGTATATATTCCGTCACTTTCAGTGAGACTGAGAGAGAAACACACACACACACACACACACACACACACACACACACACACACATACATACATACATACATACATATATATATATATATATATGTATTAAATACAACCGAATCTTTCTCTCTCTTTCTATCTCTTTCTCTCTCTCTCTCTCTTTCTGTATATATATATATATATATATATATATATATATATATATATATATATATTTGATGCATGCCAAATTTGAAAAGAAATTATATTATATTATATATTTATTATACCACTTATATTGTAAGATCTTCTCCCATACCTACAAGCAGAAACATTGAATATGTGTATGAAACAATAATATTTGCGCAAAAATTAAACGGTTGCAATACACTTATAAAACGGACAAATATTACATCAAATTTTTAATATATACACATGGACATCCACATATTTAGATAAAATTTACATATATGCGTGCACACACACACACACACACATATGTATGTATATACATATATATGTATTAAATTAAATTCCAAGTGTTTCGAATCTCTTCTTTTTTGTATATATATATATATATATATATATATATATATATATTTATATGTGTGTGTGTGTGTGTGTGTGTGTATTTTACATAAGTCTTTATATTAACAGGTGTCCTTATTTATTTAACTATTGATAGTGATATGCATCGTCTCTTGTCCCTCGTAGTGTACAAACGTCCCTCATTAATATTCTGTGCTGTAGAACAACCAATATTGCAATTAATATTCATAATTTTAAGAGACATCAAGTGACGCATTTACCTCCTCTTGCCCGTCAGCTTTGTAGCACGTCCTTTGCTTAAACAGTATTAAAAATCAATCGTTTACACTTCGATATCTGGAGAACACCAAATCAAATGCAATGTTTAACTTTCTGACCCCCTCTTCTAATTATAAACGAGCTGTTTTTTTGTACAGAAAAGCAATATGCAGTTTTTTTTAAGTAAAATGTTAACGTTTATATGAGAATTCTTTGATGATGTTATAATTGTAAAGTCAACAACTGTTCCTGACTGTAAATACATCTAAGGAATCTTCCCCATTTCTACTCTTCTTTTAAATATACTCACATAGAAAAATAATTTTTTCAGTCTCCTGTAGGATATTCTAAGAATGTGTAGATATGGATGGTGAATATGGTGAGACTATTTTTTTTTTTCGAATAGTCTAAACATATACAAGGTGCTGTTGAAAACTCCCGTCCAGCCAGAAATCAAATTGCATTTTTTAAATTTCTTTTAATTGTACCATACCCATGATGTTGATATGTGAAACGTACATAGAATGTTCATAACATATGCATAGAACATAGGAATCCCGAAACACAAAAACACATACCATTTCTTAGTTCGGGTACGAAACTTTTTTATTACCTTAAAGTCTAAAGGTTCTTCGACATAAGGAGAGAGATACACATTTTTCTAGGCTGGTTTTTCAGTCTGCCCCCCCCTAAACACGTGTGGCACCCGCCAAAAGCCCACTGGCCTGGCTTTGGCGAGCAAGCGAAAGTCAACCGTCTTCTTCCGAGCCAGGAACCCAAATAACTACTTTTCTCAAATCCCCCAAATCCTCCTCGCACGCTTCCGGTGAGTGACGTCATTCGCACTCCCTAGCCTCGTTTCCCATCTGGGCTATTGTGAAATCTATGAGTGACACATCAACTACGCGCGCTTGCGTGGACACTACCGCTCATATTTGCACCCAGCTGAAAGGTTCTCAGCCTAACTAAACCCAAAGGCTTAAAACGAAATCCCTCGGCCATTATATTACATAATTTGTTTTGTATGCCAATTGATGAAATTAATTTGGGAAATTATATACTTTTCTAAGGGAACTTTCGGATGCATGCTCTAGACTCTATCCTATCTATAACTGTCCATGCCTCAACCCGAGACTAGCAAAGGCATGGGCAGCTGATAGATAGGCTCTTGGTCATATGGAAGTCAGACCTGACCGATAAAATGAAGCGCATTTCTTCCAAGCAGTGATCGTGTCGATACTGCTATGTGTATATGGATGCACAACATGGACGCTAACTAAACGGATGGAGAAAAAGCTTGACGGCAATGACGCCAGAATTCTGCGAGCAATATTGAACAAGTCCTGGAGTCAGTACCCGACTAAGCAACAGGTATACGGCCACCAACAACCCATAACGAAAACTATCAAAATTAGATAAACCAGACACCTGGGACACTGCTGGAGAAGTAGGGACGAGTTCATCAGTGATGTACACCTGTGGACCCCTTCCCATGGACGAGCAAAGGCATGACGTCCAGCTCGAACCTACATACAGCAGCTCAGCGCCGATACGGGATGTAGCCCCAGAGAATCTGCCGAATGCAATGGACGATAGGGAAGCGTGGCAAGAAAGGGTCAGGAATATCCGTGCTGATAGTGTGACATGAAAGATGATGAGACTATATCCTATTTGAAAAGGCCTTAAGTCTCTTCGTCATTCCACGTATTAAAAAAAAACATCCATTATCTAATGGAAAAACAAAATAGGGAAGTATTTCTCACCGAAATAGGTGGTTTTTTCTTTTTATTTATGTTCCCCCCGAAGTTATCATTTTTAACATTTTGGTTTGGTCTGGTTTGGTTGGGTTGGGCTGGGTTGGGTTTTATGGCATATCTACCATTGGGGGTTATTTAATGCCAAATCCTCTTTATTCATATATATTTAATATATATGATTTGTAAACACATTTTCTTGATAAACCTTTTGAACGAGTTTATTTTTTATACACAGTTAAATGATTTCAAGTATTGCTATGTAACAGTAACAATTTAACATCAGTCGTTTGTTTGCGTATATTTTTTAAGTATACATGATATGTAAGAGATATATAATTTTTATACACAGTTATATATATATACATGAAATGTAAGAGATATATAATTTTTATACACAGTTATATATATATATATATATATACACATGAAATGTAAGAGATATATAATTTTTATACACAGTTACATATATATACATGAAATGAAAGAGATACATAATTCTTATACACAGTTACATATATATACATGAAATGTAAGAGATATATAATATTTTTATACACAGTTACATGGTTTCAAGTTTTGCTATGTAACAGTAACAATGTAACATCAGTATTTTTTGCGAATATTTTTTAAATATTCCTGATATGTAAGATATTAATTGGTCAGTAAATTCAGTTTTAAATGGGTTAAAACTAATTTACGTGCACACTAGTATTGCTATTGTTTCTCCAGAGTTAAATGGTTTCAATTATTGCAATCTAACTCAAATAATTCTATTCCATTTTAATCCTTTGCTTTTACACAATGAAGTGGTTGCAAGTATTGCTATTTAACACTAATTATTCTATTTCAAATCTATCTAGCTATCTATCAAAATTTCCGCTCTCTTTCTTTATCTCTGGGACTTTTTCATCACCTCTCTCTCTCTCTCTCTCTCTCTCTCTCTCTCTCTTACTCTCTTACTCTTACTTTTAAAATTTCCTTTTACCATTTTATTGAGCACGTATGTAAAGTATACATACACACCCACTCACTTCCCCCACCTCACACATACACATTATATTCACTTTTGGTCAAATACACTAGGGAAAGAACCTCCTTAAATAGTACCACTACAGTTCAAGAAGAATGGCTTCGGCATTAAATAATCCACGAAGGTTGATATGCCATTTAACAAAGAAAGTGAAACAGATTTTATCTGGGATCCATCAAGGTAATACGTATGATTAAAGCTTATAGCCATATTAATAACGCAATATTAAACTTTCTTTTGTTCTTGCAGTTTTTCTAATGTCAGCATTATTTTTTCTAAGGTTACGCTTTGTTTGGTTACTTTGTTTTATGGCATATCAAACTTTATAGGTT
>OY757936.1:54840876-54868376 GCA_963585895.1 Sepioteuthis lessoniana
CTAATATAATAGAAATATAACTCAGCATTTTCTTTCATTTTTATCAACAGAGGAATTATTTAAAAACAAAGCCTTCTTAAGTTCATAGTTATCGTCGAAATATATATTTACCCAACCCCTCCACACGGACAGGATTTGGCACTAGTAGTTGTCGCGCGCTCCACCAAAAGGGCGAGTAAGGCACAGGGACTTTTTAAGGTGTGTCCGGGCGCAGGACTGTAACCCAGATATGCCCGGCATTCCCCAAAATATATATATCAGGCCCCGTCAGTATTCCCCTAATAAAGAGTGTATCAGGCGCCAGGTGATAAGCCAAGCCCTTCCAGATAGGGTCAGAGCCTGGGAAGACGGCCTCTTGAGGCTTGAGGCGCCCCGGTCTTTGTGCGCATGACATGAAAACTAGTTTCCCGGAATCCATGTCAGATAGCTGTGACATAGTGCCACTTGAACAAAGACACACCCGGCCTGACCCGTCTACTTGTGAACAGAGCCTACCGAAGCGTGTCCCAGCCCAGCGGCCAGGATATGCTACATTTCACAACACAGGATTTGACTGGGGATGTGACGCAAGGTCAATTTTAAGTGGAATTTAACAGGTTTGATACAACGTTTTCCTTCTCATGTATTGCTTGCCTAGACAAGGCAGAAGAACCTAGTCGGTCCTGCTATTTACCCATAGCAGGAGGGAGAATAAAAGGATTTATACTTTTCCCAAGAGTATTAGTCCTTTGGGAAATGCACTCAGCTTCAGCCATGATTTGAACTCGTGTCACCGTGTCCATTTTCTTCGACGATAACCATTACACCACGGGCACCTCCATCTTTATTTTCGAAGTAAGTAGACTCAGCAACCCGAGTTCGAATCTTGGACAAATCTTGTTGCATTTCATTTTGCGCTAATACACGTAAGATAAGTATGAATCCAGCTATTTTCTCACCAGTAGGGAAATTCTGATTTCAAACCAGTTGATGACCTGGAGAATTATGTGCCTAGCCAGGATTTCCTCGCCCAAGAAAAGTTCCATAAGTAGCGCATCCAAGATCGAACCAGGTAATGGGATAATTTTTTTTCATACATACAGAAATGTCTAGACCTTACACTGATACATTTAGAAATATATATAGATAGAGATGAGCTACAACTGTGAAGAAATAGAACTCACAGATTAATGATTGCATTGGTGGGAAACTACACGGGCACACACATACACACACAGAGGTAGATCTATATACCTATATAGAAGAGCGCTCTATCACTGATATTGAGTACTCATTATATATGAATAAAGCAAGTAATATATATATATATATAGTTTACTTTATTTATCACTGAACTTGCGTATTCATTTTTTTGTAAATAAAGCAAATTATATATATATATATATATATATATAGAGAGAGAGAGGGGAGGAAAGAGAGAGAAGAGTGCTCTATCACTGATTTTGAGAACTGATTATATATGAATAAAGTTAACAATAGGTAGATATATTGATCTTACTAAAAGAGAAGGATTATTTTTAACCTTGCTATTTTATGCATAAACAACAAAATCCATTATTTAAACAGTGCTATTTATTGGGCAAACTTGGAAATGTACAGGTTTACATTAGGAAACTCTCGTAGAAAAATGAATTCTCTACACTTGCATTCACGTATTTTCAAAGCAACAGATATTAGCAAATATCTAGCTTGATGTATTGGTTAGCCCTCATTTATCTTGTTTTTTTTTTTTAAATATTTCGAAATCATGAATTATACACCGATGTACGCAATAAACAGAGCATTATCGAATATGGACTCTTGGAAATAATAGTCTTAACAGAACCTGAATCAAGATATTTGGCACCAATATCTTCATAGTTTTTGAACAGAATCTCCTGTCCCCAAAACAGTGGTTGTTTTTCTATCATCGAATTCCAATAACAACACAACGTGTTTGTCTATGGACGTCTTCGTCTATTATTTCTTCCTCTTTCTCTTTGAACCGAACATCATCAAGAAAAAAAAACAATATGGCTGACGTTTTGTTCTCTCTTCTTTCCTCTCTGATTATAGTTATTTCTAACTAAGTACTTCGCCTCGCAGAGATGATCCTGGAAAATTTATGTCTCTCTTATAGAGGATTATTTCTTGGTGTTTATATTTGCAAGAGTCTTGCATCATCCTCTCCTTCTTTCTTTCCTTATTTTCTTCTTTTTTTCTCTATATTAGTAAAATTTGCATCATGCCAGTCTTTATGCCTACATAATCCAGCAAAAAAGATAAAACAAAATAAAATAAATATCAATAAATATAGCGGTATTTTTATTGATTAATTGGTTGATGGGTTGACCTTAACGGCAGGTCAACCCATCTTAGGTTATTTCATGCCAAGATTTGAGGGAATCGCGGACATTTTACTTTTTTTTATCTACATTTCTGTAGTTTTTTTTTTTTCTGCTTAGTTCTTTTCTTTTGCTCATAGTTTCAAGTATTCCTATCTAATTCAAGTAATTTTAAACGAATCTATATGATGAGATCCTCAGAGATACTGCCACTCCGGGCCAGAGTAGAGCTGGAAGTAATACTAACGAAGGAGTACTTAAAACTCCCCTGAACTCCAGAACAATAGACTCACCAGGAGAGGCAATTTAGATGTCCATTACTTGAGGTTTTATTTGAAACACACAATCATCAGACAGAAATGAGTAAAAATGTCGAATCAACCGAGTGAGGAATTTGTCACGAGGCAGAATGTTTGTTCATGTAGCACTTACTCAAAAAAGCCGACTATATACTTTTACAGAAATTAGTGTTGCATAAATAAACGGAAATAAATTACAGACTTAGGTCTTAATTGACACAGGTCACTAGAAAAAATTTATAGGTCTATACTTACAGATCAATACGCTTTTTTGTTCCGTAATTCATTATTTTCGTCCTTTTCCAGAGTATAAACTATTTTTTTTATCTAGGCATAAAGTGCAGCTATCATAATCTTTATCCACTTGTGCTCTCTCGATATATATATATATATATATATATATACTCACTATGGATAAAGACCGATAGTGAGTATTTTTTATTTCATTGTTTTATTTTTTTTTGAAAAAAAATACTCACTATCGGTCTTTATAGTGAGTATTTTAAAATAAAAAAATACTCACTATCGGTCTTTATAGTGAGTATTTTAAAATAAAAAAATACTCACTATCGGTCTTTATAGTGAGTATTTAAAAAAAAAAAAACTCAGTATTTTTTTGAAAAAAAATACTCACTGTCGATCCTAATAGTGAGTATTTTAAAATAAAAAAAATACTCACTATCGGTCTTTATAGTGAATATTTTTTTTAAATAAAAATACTCACTATCGGTCTTCATGGTGAGTATTTAAAAAAAAAACTCACTATCGGTCTTTATCCATAGTGAGTATTTTTTTTAAAATACTCACTATCGGTCACTCTTTTTCTAGCTAATTTTCTATCTCAACATAATTATACATATACGAGGATCATTAAATAAGTTTCCAGACTTTTTTTGTATGGGCACTTTTATTGATAGTACACTTATGAAACTCTAGTCCCCTATATATATATATATATATATATATATACGAGGATCATTAAATAACTACCAGACTTTTTTCGTATGGACACTTTTATTATATAAAATGAAACACTCATATATACACTCATGAAACGCTAGTCCCCTTCGAAGTAATCTCCACTGGTTGCAATGCATTTGTTGTACTGTTCCAACATCTTCTGGAAGGCCCCATGGAAGTCCTCTTCTGTGAGCGTGTCAGTGGCCTTCGTCACAGCCTCTTTCATCTCCTCAATTGTATCATAATGACAGCCTCTGAGCTTAGGGAATAAGCAAAAGTCACAGGCGGCAAGGTCTGGACTATAGGGAGGCTGAGGAACTGTCTTGATGCCCATCTTAGTCAAATAGTCTATGAGAAAGATGGAGTTTTGGACTGGTGCATTGTCCAGGTGGAAATGCCATTGACCCGATTTGAAGACTGCTGGCCTCTTCCCTAGGAATCTCTTCCTGAACTCCTTTTAAAACCTCAACATAGTAACCCTATCCCTAACCCTAGCCAACCAACTCTGGTGTATTGATTTCCTTACTCTTCCCACACCTCTCATCATCCCTCACACACTCCCTAGCTTCCTCGAATCTCTTATACCACTCAAAAACTGATGCTCGATTCATGCAAGATGGTCGAAAAGCAGTCTGAAGCATTCCATGCGTTTCTGTGGCCTTTTTTCAAAGTTTAAAACAGAATTTTATTGCATATCGTTCTTCTAAAGTGTCCTCACGTCCAAATTGCATTTTTGTAATTCACCAGCAGGGACAATAAGGCTTTAATAGGGTGTATTTCAATTCCTGCTGTAGCTGTTGATTTGAACCTGAAATCATAAAGATGGGTCAGTCATCTCATAAGATGTATCGCAATAACATACTGAATTTTCAAGTGTCTACGACAATGTTAAATGTCTGTACAAAAAATGATCTGGAAACTTATTGAAGGCACCACGTATACCGTCAATGGCGCTTGGTAACTCTCTTTCAAAACAGCTGCTCTCTTTCAAAACAGCAGCTGTACAGCCACTTGCCTCCCATCTCACAAATCATCAAAGACAGAAAAAAACTACTGGGCAGTGCTGGAGAAGAAAGAATAAATTAATAAGCATCTCCAAATACCACTGATAAGATGTTTTTTTTTTTAAATTTTTAAAACTTTTATTTTTTCAAGTAATATATTAAAATATTCTCATTTCAATATCAGTGAATGAAAATATCATGAGTTCTTAGCGTTGAATACCGTGTTTCAAATTATAGCCATGCCAGCGATATCTAAGTTGTACTCTATCATGGTTGGTTTTAGTAGCATATCTATCCTTGTAGGTCATTTAATGCCAAATTCGAGCTTTTAATATATTTTAGATATATGTGATTTGGTCGGGCTGGGTTGGGTTTTATGGCATATCAACCATTTTAGGTTATTTAATGCAAATCCTCTTTATACATATATATCAAATATATATGATTTGGTTTGGTTGGGTTTTATGGCATAACAACCATTGTAAGTTCTTTTAGGCCAAATCCTGTTTAGACATGTATATTAAACATTTGATCTGTAAACACATTAAGTATAACTATTCAACACAAACAATTCAATCCAACAGCCATTTCTTTACAATTAAACAAACATTAATTTACTCCTAGCTAAAGGATCCAACAATTCTATTTCAAACAATTCAATTTAGCGTTTGTCATTTGTTGGCAAAACTTAAATGCCAAACAGTTCTATCTGACCCATAAATAGGACCCTATCAGGTGCTACCATTCCAGGCCAAAGTAGACCTGGGAGTGATGACAATAAAGGGGTACTCTCCATTCCCAAATCTCTATCATTACTGGAGCCTTACCATCAGATTATTAAGTGTCATATACAGGATGCTCGTTGAGGGAGTCTAACTCCTTTGCAGAGAAGCAATCGGTATATTCAACAGCCCCAGCCGACTGAGTTCTTGCTTATTTCAGTACTTCCTAAACAGAGACATTGATATCATTTCTGTACGAACCCAAAATTTTTGTCGCTAATCAAATTGTTATCTTGATATCATTTTCAATACATATATTGGCCAGTAGGCTGGGGCTGTAGAATACACCGAATGCTTCTCTGCAGACGAGTAAGACCCCACCCTAACGAATGTTCTGGATATAATACTAAACAATCTGATGGTGAGGTTCCAGCAATCTGGAGCTTTGGGGAATGCGGAGTACCCCTTCATTGCCATCGCTTCCACATTCTCTTTGGACAGGAGTGGTAGCAACTGATAGGGCCCTATCTATGGGTTAAATAAATGATTTTTTACAATTAAACTGTACTTACATTTTAAACTGCGTGCTTATGCTAAACTGAATTCTTTGAAATAGAACTGATTATTTACATTAAAAAAGGGATTTGGCGTTAAACAACATACAAAGGTTTATATGCCATAAAACCCCCACCAACCAACCAATATATATATATATATATATATATATATATATATATATAAAGTCATCCACAGACAGATCTGTTTCGTTCTATCAGAACTCATCAGTTGGATTAAAACCTGGTTGACTCAAACACCAATCCAAGCTTCTAACCCTCAGCCACAAGGAAACACACACACACACACACACACACACACACACATATATATATATATATATATATATATATATATATATTCGCACGGTGGTCTGAATAAAACCATTTACAAAACAATTTGAAAATGAATAGTAATTAGATGGGTGTGCGTTTGCACTTAATACTCCCTTTTAATCAACCGGCTCCTTCGCTACACGGTGATAATTATAGAATGTTACTTAAAACGCTCCATTCATTCTTAGATAGAAATAAAAATATATCATCATGGACCTCGAAAGCAAGTGTATATTTTTAGGAGAAAAGTTCATTATGAGTAAAATGTAAAAAAATCAATGTTTAAACGTTATATGAAGTCACACTATCTCAGCTTTACGTTTTTTTTATCATGTTTTTTTGTAATCTGTAAACATGAACAACGAGTTCATCAACATTTTTATCTATCGATATTTTTCATATCACTGGCCATCATGTATTTCCATTCTCTTCATAAACTTGCTCTTCTCCTCCATATCGGCTCGAATTGCTTGGCAATATCCTCTTCCCGTTGTCTTGGAGGTCTTCCAAGCGGTCATTTCCGGTATCCGTATACCACTTTACAACCGCACGGGTTGTCTGTGAACTTTACGATGTGTTCAGTACCCAGCGGACGAATTTCATCGCTTCGGATGGGCTTAAGTAACGACGTTCTCAGCATGGATCTTTCCATACCCTCTGTGTCGCAGCCAGTCAGTGTTTATCGTTCTTCGTGGTAGCCAAAATCTCGCTTGGTTACAACACCTCAGGTAAAAAGTTAGATATCGGATATATTGGCTTCTAAACATTTGGGCAGCTTTGCTTTTAGCACTTCTTTTATCGTATTAACTGCCTTTCACCTTGATCTTGTTTTTTCGTAAGATTTCTATGTTTATATCAAGGCGCACATTCAACATCTGTTTTAAGTAGACGTACTCTTCCACCTGCTTGATTTAATTGATTGCAACCACTATATGGCCCAGTGGTATATCTTTGAAATGCATGAATTTAGTTTTAACTCGATTTATACCGACGATCGAATTGTGATTGTTTAATGCAGTGAGAATCGCCCGTGATTGACTTGTTGCTTAATCAATGAGTTCATTATCATCAGTGATTGGGGAACGTTAACGCTGCCTACCCATTCAATGTCTCAGATTACCATTTCAAGACATGATGTATTTCAATACATAGGTATATATATATATATATATATACCTATATATTGAAAAACATACACACGCACGCATATATATATTTTGGCAGCATGTCTTCATAAATACATATTTCATTGAACATAATAGCCACATTTTGTCTACATATGTTTTGGTTTATCCTTTTGTATTGCCGAACCGAATTGATCTTATAATATTCGGCGGGAATTGGTTGATAAATCTGCCATAATTATTCATTTCCCAAGTACTTTCTGCCCGACTTTGGGTCATCATTAGGGTGGGGTGTATTACAAAAGTGATGTAACTTTTGTATGTACATTACTACTTTGTAAGAAGAAGAGCGTCTGTACTGTTGTAGTGTGTAGCGTTTACTTTTAAATTTTTTTGTGTAATTTGTTTGTATATATATATATATATATATACACGGTACATTATAGCTAATTTTTGATTAATAGAAGTATAGTAAATTATCTAAATCTGGGAATGAAGACATTTACGAAACAATTTGCAAATGCATAGTTGTTTGAAGGGGTCTGAGTTCAAATTTAACATCCCTTTTTAAGAGTTCGGCTTCTCGATTAGAAGGCGATAATTATAAAATTCTACTTAGAATATTTCCCTTATTTCTAAATAGAAATAGAAAAATATATCATTAATGAACAAGAAAGCAAATGTCTATTTGACATGAGAAACGTTCATAATGATTCATAATAAAAAAAAGTTCATACAATATGAATAAATATTACAGATTTAACTTGAAATGGAGTTACATTATCTCGGCCGTATGGATTACATTTTTTTTTTCAGTATTCAGCAAACATGGACATGAAGACTATCAATCTATATATAGAAATCGTGTCAGGAGTATCTCAGATACTTTCAGTTATGGAAATTTAGGCATTGTGAATTCACAACTAACTTAGCTTACAACAATACAAGCGTAAACGCATATTAATCGAAAAAGTAACATTTTCTAAGAAATGAAAAGTAAAGTTTATTTTCATAGAAAAACTTTTCCAATCTTCTCCATGACCCCCATTCGGAGAGAGACCTTTAACTACGCAAAGATTTCTCTACCTTTGTTTGGCACAAGACCAGAAGTAGAGAGCACCAAATGAGATCAGAATTCACTGATAGTCTAACTCGTTAGCCATTTCATTATTGCATCGAGATAGACTTGGTTATTTCCAAAATTTACAGTTAGAAAGACCTAACTTAGGAGATACGAGAAGATTGCCCTAAAACAACTTGCAAAGAACTGACACTTGTCTGGCACAAGGTCCCGATAGCGGGGACCCTTAAAATTGGATTTTAATGCTATAATGTGTAAGGTTTGCATGTTTCATATATTCTGAATATTTAGCGATAGACCTTTACTGCAGGTCTCGGTCTTAACCAAACTGAGAAGCTGCCTATTATAAGTATAAAAGTTATTCAATAAATAACGGGGATTTTTTTGAGTGAGGAGGGACTACTTTTATATACCAGGGCCATTCAATAAATAAGGGATTTTTTTTCTAAGAAGCTTCTTATTATATATGCAAACATTCATTTAATAAATAAGTGGACTTTTTTGACTGATAAGGATCCTATTATATGTACATGTGTCATTCAATAAATAAGAGCATTTTTTTTTTAGTACGGAGGGACCTATTATATGTACAAGTGTTATTCAATAAGTGAGGTGAATTTTAAAACCAAAATAAATTATTTTTTCTAAATTGTTCTTCAATAAATTAAAAATCTGCATTTTTTGGAATTGGTTCATAGCAAAAATTATTCTAATCACGGGAAAGTTTTTAAGGTTATTAAATACAGTAGCAAATATGAGAGAGTGTTCCAGATGTGATCAGAATTCTGTCATCTAATTTTTGGTCGATGAGAAGTGCAAACTATTAAAACATTACAGAAGAATATGTTATGTATACGGAAAAACAGGTTTTACTCAAGACTATGCCTACAAATGGACTAAACATAGTTTTCTACGATAAGCCAAGGTCAAAAATAGAGTCCATTGTGTTGAAACACACCGACTCACCGGGAAAAAAAACATACCAGGCCCAGCGGTCAGTAAAGAGCGTCATAACAGTCTTCTGTGATATGAAACGATCCGAACTTATTGATTTTTTTCAAAGATTATACAAATGAAAACATTGCTTCCTATTGCCAACTCCTTAGACAATATTTCACCTTATTTATTGAATAACCCTAGTATTTACGTTTATTGACTTCCTTTCAGTCTTTCTGCTTTTTATTTTTATCTTCTGGATCTTTTTTTTTTTTTTTACTTTTTTCTGAGTCGATGTTTCACTTGTAATTAGCTTCAATTTACTTTTCGATCACTGTCATGTTGTTATTTCCGTCTATTCGGTTTTCCTTCCAAATATTTTTCGTTCTTTTTCTTTAACAATTTTGTTCTTCATCGTTTTTGTCTGTAGCGTTGGGGATCACGAAAATCATAGCTAGATCCCATTCACCAACATGAATTTATAGTTTGGTTTTCAAGTTTATAAATGCCCCTGTGGGCTGGGGCTGCAGAATACGCCGACTGCATATCTGCAGAAGGGTAAGAATCTCCCAGCAAGTGTCTTGGATATGAAACTAAGTAGTCTGACGGTGAGGCTACATCAACGCTGGAGCTTTTGAGAATGCGGAGGACCCTTCATTGTCATCGCTCTGAGGTGCCCTATGGCTCAATGTGGTAGCACCAGATAGGGTCCTATCTATTGGTCAAGTAGAACTAAACTGTGTGATTATACTGAAGTGAATTGTTTGAAATATAAGTATTTTGACATTTAAACAACGTACTAATGCTCCACTGAATTGTTTGGAATAGAACTGTTTATATGTATCAAAATGGATTTGGCATTAATCAAGTATATCAATGTTTATCATTCAGACATTGTCCTATATTTGAGTTTCTCAACCATCTCTCATCGAACACAGCAAGATATTTCGGTTTCTTTGTTTAATGTTATATCAACCTCCGTTGGTTACAAAATGCTAGAATGGTTACTATTTAATGTATAGCTGGAGGAATAAAATGAATAATGACTTTCCCCCAAGTGTAATTACCTTAAAGTAAATATAGTACCACCACTTACTACGATGTTGTACTCCAGCACATTAGAAGCTACGCCACAACACCACTCCCCAACCGAAGGTCCTATAAGATGCTTCTTAACGTTAACACTCTCCCCCAAAGCTGGGGTTGTAGAATATGCCATCTGTATCTCTGCAGAGAGAGGCAAGAACCTAACCCCCCATCCCACAAGTAAAGGAGTATCCTGACATGACACTAAATTGCATCTAATATCAAGGCTTCACTTCTGGAACTCTGACCAATGTGGAGCATTCCTTCATGTCCATTAATCCTAGTTCCACTGAGATCAATAGTGGTAGTTCCTGTTAGGATCACATCAATGGGTCAAATAGAATTGTTTAACCATTTAGCTGTGGAAACAAATGACTTTTTTTTCATCATACGACGTGTGAAAGCACGTGCGATATCATGTCCTCATCAGCCGCCAACCAGGGGTGATAACACAATTTTGGTAGCTCAAGGCGGTACTGCCACTCCTGGCGCTACCAAGCAGCTTTTGCCACTGGACAGGGTATTAAGAGAATTATATATATATATATATATATATATATACGCCAGATCAATTAAGAGCAGAGACTACATTGGACGTTAAGCCTCATTTTTAGTGTGCAGTTTATGATTTAAAAAAAAACAAAAACAAAAACAAAAAAAACGCGTTTACTTTCGGCGGTTGATGTTATTACGCGTTTACAGTAATTTTAACAAACATCCTTAAAAAAGAAACGCTTTTGATTATATTATTTTGACAGTTGTCAGTCAGCGTGCATCTTTTAATTACTATGTCTTCGGTTCTGACTTTGAAGATGGAAGAAAATAGGCAGCATTTTTATCATATTATGCTATTCCTATTCAAAGAAAAATAAATTTGCAACTCAAACACAAAAACAAATTTCTTATGTACATGAAGAAGGTTCTGTGAATGATCGAATGTGTCAATAATGTTTTTGTGCCGGAGATTTTTTTTTTTCACTCAACGATACTCTCCGGTTCGATACAACAGTTGAGGTTGATTGAGATCAAGTCAATACATGACATGAGAAAGATAAAGTTTACGTAATCTAACGGGAAAGGTGGTTCCGCGTGTATTTCCTTCATGCTGAAAACATATATTGAATTAAATTGTAAATGTTACACAGCAATACTTGAAACCATTTAACTGAATGCAAATAAAAGTATTACTGTTAGATATCATTATTTATAACCATTTAAATCTGTGCAAACAAATAGTATTAAATAAAATTATTTTAGTTAATGGTACTTATGCATCTATGTTATCGCAGAAAAACAGAACTTTCCCGAGCGTTTCCGGAAAGAATCGGAATATGCACAATGTGCACAAATGGTGATTCAATTCTGCCAAGAAAAAAACTCTTATTGGCAAAATTAAAAGTTGCCCGCTATGTGAGCATCCTTGCCACCTAAAAGAAAATGAGGAAAAGTTATGCCTGGAGATGCCGTAACAACAAATGCAGGACCTGGATTATTATTAAATTGTTAGGTGAAAGTACAGAATAGTTACAAAACATCCATGGTAAGAATGGATTTCTAAATTAACACGTTATTACTTCTGCACGGTACAATAATTGCATAAATACAAAAAAAAAAATATTTAAAAAGACCAAAAATTGATACTAAACCCCCACCCCAAGAAATAGATAAATTAAAAATTCAAACTATTTTTTCCTATTGAAAATTATCAGATATTGACTGTTGATTTATTCTTTTTCTCCTGAAAAGGTTGGTAACATTATCCATTAAAAATTGTCTATTTCTCTTTCTTTTTTTCTTTTTTTTTGGGGGGGGCTTCATGCGTTTTGTCAAGAATTGGTTGACTTATTTTATCGTCTGGTTGCTTAAATTTCCTTTCGGAATATTCCGATTGTTTCCATTATTGGCCCGGAAACACTCGGGAAAGTTCGGCTTTTTTGCAGTAACATAGATGCATAAGTACCTTGTTAAATAGCAATATAAATTGTGTGCAAACAAATGAGTTCTGGCTTGTTTTAAATATTTCCTTCAAAATATTCGTTTACAAATTATATATATATATATATATATATATATATATATATATATATATAAAAACAGGACTTGGTATTAAATAATCGATAAGGGCTGATAGGCGATAAAAACCCAGCCAATCCAACAACCAACCAACCCAACCAACGAACTAACCTACCAAAACAAAATTTTTCGGCTTGTTTCAACAGTGTAGACTTTTAACCTCATCAGTCCCTCAAAGTCTCAACTCTTCCGTTTGAAAGATGTTGATCTCAGGAGGTCATTACTCAACGGTATAAG
Source organism: Sepioteuthis lessoniana (assembly GCA_963585895.1). NCBI lineage: Eukaryota > Metazoa > Mollusca > Cephalopoda > Myopsida > Loliginidae > Sepioteuthis > Sepioteuthis lessoniana. The sequence goes on from OY757936.1 coordinate 54,853,613, forward strand.
ACACACTCATTTTCACTGCCAAATCGAGGGTGGAGCAGAAGAAAATGTTTGATAAAAAATACAATATGAGCTATCGTACAAGCAAAAAGTAGAATCTCATATGTTGATATCTTCATTCGGTTAATATGTCATAAAAAATTCCTCTGAATTGTCTCGCAGGACATATGGCGCGATGGATATAGGTATTTGCACGTTCAATACTAAGTACTAGGAAATAACAATGATAACTTATAATCGCTCAACACTTGTGATAAAAAGCCACATAATACATATGCATGCGGAAACATATTTGACACAGTAAAGACGAGCGGACACAGTTCTTTAGAAAAATATACCTCTCACTTTATTTGGAAGGATTCGAAAGGGTTACGAAAGGTATTATCTGTGAGAGGTGAGTTGGAAACTGAACTGAACTGCAACATATTGACCCCCAAACTCTTCTGGCTATAACAGCATTTCTTTCCCGTTCTCATGGGCTGCTCAACCGGGGGCCTGGCGGCCCAGCCTCTGCTAAGACATGGTTCTCATTCCAGCATCTTCTCTCCGACTGATCTGAACTTCCTGTCGCCGGGGTTATATAATAATTTGACGTCCACCTACTTATTGCAAGCGTCAAATTTGTACTCAATTCAACCCGTCGACAGTCAAGGTTATCCCCGATCTATTGATATCTTCGACCGGATGCACATGTTATTTACACAGGGGCATTTCTCATCTGACAGCCCAGCCGGGTTGGAGGTCAATATGTTACATTTGAACCCGCTAATGGTCAACTGAATTAGAACAATCTCCACCCAAGGATTTAATAAAGTGTTCGGTTCGACGTTCCATATAGGCTCCCGAGTTCTGAATGAGCACCTGATGAAAGACGCATCGGCTGAAGTATTGTGAATATGATCGTTGCATAGTGGCTCGTACAACGTTACTTCCAGTATCACGAAAGTATAAAAGACTCCGTGTCTCGAGAAGTGAGACAGAATAGCTCTGAAGGACGTCGGTCAGTAGAAGACCAACTTTGGACTTAACATCTATAGCGCGAGACTTATAATAGTAGTCGAACTGTACCGCTTGAGTTAATAAATAATTAACTCTGTTTCACTGTGTATCGGTTCCTTACCATGATAAAACAATGATGATGAAGTCAATATTCCGATTACTCGAAATGATAAAACTTAACTGCTACATTCTAAACTATCACCAATGTGGTGCAATAGAGCTTAGGCAAGCGGCAACGGTTACTCCTTCAAGCAAGTCTCTCACGATAAGTTATAGTTATGGCTCGGACCTGTGAATTTGCTGGGGAACCGTTTTTAAGATGAGACAATCTATGATCACTTCAGAATGAGTTTTTCAAGCTCATTTCATATTAGGCCGGAAAAATGTTGTTCAGGGTAGAAAATAGATTCTATTCACAAAAAGATCATTCTGTTTGGGTTTTTTTTTTTAGTTTTATAGCATATCAACATTTGTAGGTTATTTAATGCCAAATCCATTTTTATACAAATAAACAGATCGATTCCAAATAGTTTAGTTTAGCATAAGTAGATTTTAATTGTCAAAAACATTTTTATTTCAAGCTATTCAGTTTAGTCAAACAGTTCTGATTCAAACAATTCAGTTTAGTATAAGTATAGTTTTTGTTTAAAAACTGTTCGGTGTCAAAATAGTTCTATTTCAAACAATTCAGTTTAGCGTTATAACAGTTTCAATGTTTAAAACAGTTCCATTTCAAACAATTCTGTTTAGCATAAGTTCGTAGTTTAAATGTCAAAACACTCCTATTTCAAGCATTACAGTTTAGCATAAGTACAGTTTAGTTCTATTTGAACCATAGATAGGGCCCTATCAGGTGCTACTATTCCGGGCCAAAGTGGACCTGGGAGCAATGGAAGCGAAGGGGTACTCCACATTCCACATTCCACATTCCGCAAAGCTCCAGGATTACTGGACACTCATCATCAGATAGTTTCGTGTCATATACTGGACACTCGTTCGGGGAGGTTTTATTCTTCTGCAGAGAGGCAGTCAGTGTATTCTACTACCCCAGCCGACTGGGCAAATTTTTAGTCCTAATATATATATACACATATGCAATATTTTTTTCTTTTAAACATTTATATAGATTAACAAACTTTCATTTTTAAGGTCAACTTTGAATATAGCAACCACATAACTTCCCACTCGTTCTTCCTCCTACTCTTTATATAAATGAATACGAACATCATTGTGTTTGTTATTTTATTATTCGTTCCTTACAAAAAATACGGCCCCTTTCTGGATTCATAGGGGGTGTCCTCGTGGTGTAATGGTTAAAGCGATGGACTGCGGAATCGTAGTACGCGAGTTCGTACTCCAGTCGTGCTATTACGTTCACTTTCTGGCAAAAACCCTTAGGAAAGGTATGAACCCCCTCATTCTCCCAGCTATGGGTTAAATAGTACCACTACTGTCCTTCTTGGAGAATGGCTTTGGCATTAAATAACCTAAAAAGAGTTGATATGCCATTAAACAAAGAAACCAAACCAAACCTGAATTCATTGCACACAGAAGTTCAAAGATTCTCACGAAGTTTTAAATATATCAAAGATAAAGTCGACGGATACAAAGTGTAAGTCCTATTTACTTACACACACACAGACCCAGACACGCGTATATATACACATTCATTTATGAGATAATTTTGTTTCATTTTTATTCATCGTATTTTCTTTCTTTCTTTCTTTCTTTCTTTTTTTGGTTCTTTTTCTTTAGTTCTCTCTTTAGTTTCATATCATCTTCATTATTTTCTATTCTTTCTTGTTGGTTGCATTCTTTCTTCTTTCCTTCTCACATTGTTCTCCTTGTTCTCTTTCTTCGTCTCTAACTTTATTTCTTCTCTTTCTTTCTCTTTTATTCTCTTTGTCTTTCTTTGTTTTCGTCCACCTTCATATTGTCTTTTTTATTTTTTTTTCGTTTCTTCTTGCTTATTTTTCACTTTACTCTCCTTCCTCTTTCATTCAGCATTCATTCAAAATCATGTGTCATTTTTATACTTTGCTTTTCATAGCGTTTTCATTCTTCTCTTTAGCATCCTTTTCATTCTTCTCTTTAGCATGTAATTATTTCGTTCTTCTCTCTTCTTCTATGCTATTTTTGTATTTTCATTATTCTGCTTTCATTCTTAATTTTTTGTTTTTCACATTCCAATTTGCCTTAGATTTTGGTAAATCTTATTTTCTTTTTCTTATTCTTTCTTATTTCTATACCCTACCTTTGTTTGATTAATCTTTTCTTTCGGTTTTATTTCTTATTCTACCCGTTTTTCGTTTTTATTCTTTTCTTTCTTCTAAAAGTTTGTATAATGCTTTATTCTTTGCAAAATTGTTCTTTCTTTCTTTCTTCCTTTCTTTCTTTCTTTCTTATCATTTTTCCTTGTTTTTCAATGTTTCATTCTTTTTTTCTTTCTAACTTTGAATATTCAAAAAATATCCTTCTTCTTTATTCGTTAATTTTTTTTCGTTTGTATTTTCTTTCTTCATTATTTATTTCGTCGTCTTTCCTATTTTTAACTTATCTTTTATTCTTCTCTCTTTATTTCTCACAGTTTCTTTAAAGAGAGCAACATCTTTCTAATCTTTTCAGTCTTTTTTCTCTTTCTCTTGTTTTCTATCTTTCTTTCTTCTTTTTCATCTTATTCCTTTCTTATTTCTTATTTCCCTCTTTTTGATTTCTTTCGTTCTTTTTAATTCATTTCTCGGAAATTTTTCTTTTAATTTTTATTCTTTCTTTAGCAATTTTGCTCAGTGGTTTTTTTTTTTTGTTGTTTTTTTTTTTTTTTTCGTTCTTGATTTTTTTCTTTCTTCCTTTGTTTCCATTCGAAATATGTTTCATTATTTATTCATTATTCGGTGCATATTTCTCTTTGTTCATATTCATCGTGTTTGTTTGTTTGATTTTTCTTTCTTTCTTTCTTTCTTTCTTATTATTTTTCCTTGTTTTTAGTTCAATTTTTTTCGTTTGTATTTTGTTTGTTTCTTTCGTTCTTTCTTTTGTCTACTTCTCTCTATTATCTTATTCTATATTTTCCTAGGTTTTTCTTTCTTACATTCCTTTTGTTTTTGTAAATTTTGTTTAATTCTTAATTTTTTCTTTGTAAACTTGGTTTTGTTTTTATTATCTTTTCTCATTTTTGCTTCTCTCTTTCTTTTCTTTTAAAGTGTCTTACTTCATTCATTATTTTTTGTACATTTTCTTGCTGTTCATATTCACTTTCTTTCTTTCTTTCTTTTTTTCTTTTTTCTTTCTTTCTTGGTTTCTTTCTTTCTTTCTTTCTTTTGTTTTATCAACCCTCCGATATTCTTTTCCTTGTCTTTCATTTTTCCTTTCATTTTGATTTTCTTCTAACATTTTCCTTCATTCTTTATTTTTGTTTTTTCGAATTGTCATTGATATTCTCTTTTTACATTTTTTCTTTTTTTCTTTTTTTTTTAAGCCTCTTTCATTATTTAATATTTATTTAACATATATTTTTTGCTCTTCAGGTACTTCACTTTTCTTTCACTTCTTTTTATCTCTCTGTTTTATTTTCTTTTTCTTCATATTTTTCGGTCTTTCTTTTCTTTGCTCTCTCACTCTCTCCGATCTTATTTCTTATTTTCATTTTCTTTCTTTCTTTCTTTCTTTCTTTCTTTCTTTCTTTCTTTCTTTCTTTCTTTCTTTCTTTCAACCTATAACCTTTTTATCTCCACGATTCTCTTGGAGTTCTTTTTTCCTTCATTCTCTTTTACAGTAGCATTTACCTTTTTCCCTCCCATTTCCCCTTACAGAGTTATCTCCCTTTGCTTTATATAATTTTTTACTATTATTTACACTTCCATCCCCACTTTCATTCAGTCGTATATTTTTATCTATTTTGATATCATTTTTCTTTGATGAGCGTTTCTTTCTTGTGGCATTTTTTTTCACTGCTTTCTTTCATTTTGAAATGCACCCTTTTTTCATTGTTCCAGTCTGTTCTTTATGTCCAAATTCACACACTGTTGACAGCTCCAAGCCGCAGGCACAAAACATGCTTATTGCTCAGGAGAATTGTAAAACCTGTTTGTACCGAAATTTACCGGAATATCAGCTCGTTTTTAGTTTGTTTGTGTTCATGGATTTATTCATGTGCTTGCAACTTGGCTGCCTTTACAAAAAGGCATATATAGGTACATACACATATCGTATAGGAAATATGAATTTAAGGTACAGTATATTGATTGCGTAATATATATATATATATATATATATATATATATATATATATTACGCCCGTGGTATAATGGTTATCGTCGCAGGATATGGATACGGCGACATGAGTTCAAGTCCTGGACGAGACTGATTCCATTTCACATAGTACTAATACCCTTGGGAAAGGTATGAATCCAATTATTCTCCCTCCAGACTAGGTTCTTCAGCCTTACTGAGGCAACTAGTATAGGAGAAGGAAAACTCTGAATTCAAACCTGTTAAACTAATAATAATCCTTAGTAAATAACTATAGCTTTAAGTAACTATTCTTAATATAAATTATTTTCACACTGTTATATTGTTTCAAGTAGCTAATAGTAATGCTTAGTAAAAAAAAAATAGCTCCAAGTAACTATTCTTATTTCAAATAATTTTCACAGTTATATGGTTTCAAGTAACTAATAATAATTCTTAGTAAATAAATATAGCTTCAAGCAACTATTCTTAATATAAATGATTTACTGCTATGAAGTATTCCTATTATAATTTGTAAACAGTTTTTTTTAATACACAATTATAAGATATGAAATGTTCATAAGAAATACAAGTAATTAATACACATATTTCTGTTGTTTCAAGTTATTATTTCTTCTTAATAATAACCTTTTGTTTTCACACGGCTCTATGGTTTCATGTAACTGAAAGTTATCCTTGGCAAACACTTATAGGTTCGTGTAACTATTCTTCGTACAGATCATTTGGTTATACGGTATCAAGTATTCAAATCAGATATCAATAATTTACAAACATGTCTATTTGACTCATAAATAAGGCTCTATCAGGTACGGCAATTCCGGATCAGATTAGAGTCGAGTTGGAGGCTGTGGTGCTATGGTTATCGTCGTAGGAATTGGACACGACGATTCGAGTTCAAATCCTGGACGAGACTGATTGCATTTTCACATAGCACTAATACCCTTGGGAAAGGTATGAATCTAATTATTCTCCCTCCTAGTAGGACAGATTAGGTTCTTCAGCCTTGGTGAGGCAACTAGTCTAGGAGAAGGAAAACTCTGAATTCAAACCTGTTAAACTCCGCTTAAAAAATTGACCTTGTGTCATATCCTGCCCGAGCGGAGAGGTTGGGTAAATAGGATATAAATATATATATATATATATATATATATATATATCTGTGTGTGCGTGCGTGTGTGTGTGTGTGTGTGTGTGTGTGTGTGTGTGTGTGTGTGTGTGTGTGTGTGTGTGTGTGTTCTCCGTAAGAGTAGAATGTGATGCATATTTCAAGCGGAGTTGTACTGGTTTGAATTCCGAGTTTTCCATCTTCCAAGCCCGTTGGCATAACATGGTAAAGGAGCACAGGCTGTCCTACTATTCACCTAGAGTTGGAGGGAAAATACTCGGATTCATACGATCCCTACGTGTAATAACCTAATGGTAAATGTAAATCCCTTCATCCAGAGTTTTAACTCGGGTTGCCCTGTCGTTTTCCTACGATGATAACTATTACTCTACAAACGCATATATATTTTTTCTTGCTTTTCTGACTTGGTTGATAGGTAAGATGAGAGGCAAGTGGCCGAATAGCTGTTGTATTATGAAAAAAATATTTGGGCTTGTAATGATAAACTTACAAGTGATGTTCTGTTATTGATTCTAGTACATGTTGGCTACCAACAAGGAGTTACTTACATTGGCTCCTGTGCGGACGCTTGGTGCAGTCTAGAATACCTGCCAAGAGTCATTGACGATATGGATGGAATGTGAGAGAGAGTTAGGAAACTCCGCGAATTCAGAACGACTTGATGAGGAGGATATATACACACACACACACACACACACACACAAATATATATATATATATATATATATACATATATATATATACCACAAACACTCCATTAAGTATATATATATATATATATATATATATATATATATATATATATATATATATATATAACTGTGTGTGAGAATGTATGCCTACTTAGCAAAACCATGGAATCCAATGTCTATCTATCTATCAATCTATCCCGAGTAAAATAGTCTAAGAATTAGACGATTAAGCTATTTCGGAAGAGGGTCATTTTATAGATCCGAAAAAAGTTGATAATGGAACTAGTTGAAGGATTATTAAGCTCCATCTGAAGAGGCTCATTTTATGAACCCGAAATAAATTGACAATGAAACCACAAAATTTATTTTTTCTTTCAATTTTATGATATATTGTGATTACTTCTGACCTTCTATATCCTGTATATATATAAACCCTACATGCAATTAATTATCCTGATTTAGTCTTATTCCAATGATTTTTTATGTTCAGACAGTAACAAATTCTTTTAGCTTGTTGACGATTGACCCAAAATCAAATCTATAGATTGCAGCACACTAATATTTGTAGAAGAGTATTTCTACTCAAACGAGCACAATTTTAACAGAGATTCACCAGTGCCTTTATTTGGCTTGATTTGGTTTAGTTATAAGTCATATTAACCATTGTAGATTTTTTATTGCCATATTTATTCTTATATACATGAAAAAGTTCTATTTCAAACTATTCAGTTTAACATAAGTACACAGTTTAAATGTCAAAACAGTTCTATTTTTAAAAAATTCAGTTTAGCATAAGTACGCAGTCTAGGTCTATTTGACCCATAGATGGGACCCAATCAGGTGCTACCACATCGGGCCAGAATGGATCTAGGAGTGATGGCAATAAAGAAATACTCTGCATTCCTTAAAGCTCCAGCATTACTAGAACCACACCATCAGATTGTTTAGTTTCAAATACAGGACACTCGTTGGGAGTGTCTTACCCCTCTGCAGAAATGCAGTCGAAGAATTCTACTGCCCCAGCCAACGGGGCCACCTGTGCATTTGTGGTCGAACGTATCGAGACTGAAGCTTTATTTACTGCAGAAATAACCAATAACTGAAACGTTTAATTTCTTTGATTGTTTAATTGACTGCCAAATCATGATTTTCCAAATCGTGTTAATATATATATATATAAAATATGTGATTTGTGAACGCATATTTATTATATAACATTTTTAAACCAGCCATAGCTCATTTTATTTGTATTACATAAGAATATATTAATAATCATATAAATTTCAGAAATGCGATTACCAAACTTCTAGGCATAGAATACCTCAAAAAGGGTTGACATGCCGTTAAAATAAATTAATAGAACTCACTAGTAATGGTCTGCTAGTCTTGTTGGCTAATCATTAAATATTTATTTTAATTGATTAATGGATTAGTTGATTTTAACGGTATATCAACTTGCCTGGGATTATTCTATACCTAAAGTTTAATAAATCACTTACATTGCATTTATAAGTACATTTATATATGTTGTGGTTGTATTTAATCAGAGTTTGATATTTTAAACGAATAGGTGAATGTCATTTGAGGTTGATTTTTAATAATTTATATTTTACGAATCAGTTTTCCATTTATCGATAACTTTTATTTCACTCAAGAAAGAAATCATGCCATCCAAGTTGATATTTCAAAAATGGTCTTTTATATTATTTACGTTAAAAAACACAGCCTCACAACAAAATACCTGTGAAGTTTTAGAAATAAAATAAACACAACTAATCACCTGTTAAGATTAGAAATTCAGATAGGAGAGTCTAATATCAGAAAAAAAAACAACTCTTAATTGCTGTATTCTTTGACCTTGAAAAAACGTTGGTTAGCGCATGGAGGTATGGAGTAATAAAAGATGTATATAAGTTGTGATTGAAAAGCAGACACCTGATTTTATAGAATAATTTTTACATGAAAGAAACATTAAAGGCTATCTAGGATTGATACTCTTCAACCTACAAATCACGAGCAAGGAATACCCCTTGATAGTAATTTTAGTAAAGTTTACATGTTGAGATTACTGTGGTCTCTTATAGAATTCAAAGCAGAGATTACAATGCTATGGATTAAAATGGGTTAATTCAAACATTTGATGGGAAAAAATGAAACTTTAAAATAACTCTGAGTAAGTATTGTTCATTTTAAACATCATTTACGTTGAAAAAAATTGTGTCTAATGAGAACGTTAGCTTCGTATTCTATAAGTGTTTTGTTTTGACCTTTTGACCCGGCCAAAAATGCCATTCAAGGTGATGCACCGGAAGGAAGTGATACATTCTAATGGCAGTTATGAGAGGAAATCGCGTGGGCGGAAATTGGCTGATAAAATGGGACGAGCAAGAAAAATTCCCATGGTACACTATAGAGTGATGCACCGGAAGAGAGTGACCTGTGAACTGCATGACAGTTATTTCCGCTTGATGACGATTAAACATTCGATTTCAAAGATCGAGTGGGCGTCGAACGATTATATAATTGAGTTGAGTTCGACGAGCAAGAGCAGTTGCCAGGAGAGTTCCAGACAGTTGGAGACGAGGTGTGGTAGGGAAATCCACACCCGACCGAGGGGGCCCTCTGATACCCCGATGGAGTTTGGGGTACAGAGATGCTGATAAGATGCAATAAATAAAGCCAGCATCCAGCTATGGGCCGTAGGCCTCCGGCTGAGCATCAAGAGAACAAGAAAGACACAACGTGACGGTCATAACAGTGGGGTCAGAATATTTCAGTTATGCTCGATCTCCAGCTCCCTCTCACAGTAAAACCTTGAACAACCCTTTCGAAACCTTACAAATAAAGCGAGAGGTAAATATTTTTATAAAGAAGTCTTTCTGCGTCTTCCTTTCTGCGTCTGTCTTTATTATTGTGTCATTATGATGCTGTAGATGAGTATATAACATAAGAAAATGTCCAAAATTGTAAGGTATTTGATATATTGACCTGTTGGCATTGAACTGAGATATTCTAGCAAGCTTTTTGTAAATCGAAGCGCTTTTTTTTAGTTATAGGGACTATACACTGTCTCATGAGGTTTCAATTTTGAGATATGTGATCATGGATATCCCGTTGGTTTGTTTTAGTTTTTCCTGTCGTTCATGTGCTAAAAGGGGACTCTTGAGATTTATATTCTGTTAATGAAACAAAAGGTAAAAATAAAAGTAAAAAATAAAAACCGTCACACATGTAGAATTTTGCTCTAATCTGTCTTGATTATCTCGACACGTCTCACGACTAGCCATCATCGATTTCTGATATGACCTTCTCAAAGGTACGCTGGTCACCGTTCTGAGTTTAGATTGTTAAAAATCTTCTACCTTCACATAGCATGAATATATATATATATATATAAACAGAGAGAAAGAAAGAGAGAGAGAGAGAGAGAGAGAGAGAGAGAGAGAGAGAGAGAGAGAGAGAAAGCAATAATTAACTTTGCTATATCTATACATCAGAATTTATATCTAAATCTAGGCTTAAAAAGATTCTGATTAAACTTCCTTGTTTTACCATTAGTAACAAACATTTTTTAAAAATTGAAAAAGTTCGTATCGCAGTTCAATCGGCTTGGGCTATTGAATATGCCGACTGTATGTCTTCAAAGGTGTAAGACCCCGCCATCACCTAATGATTGTCCTGGATATGACATTAAACAACATGATGGTCAGGCTCCAGTCCAGGAGCCTTTGAGAATATGGAGTACACCTTCATTGTTATTATTCTAATGTTCACTCTAACCATTAGTTGTACTATCAATTAGGGTCCCATCAATGGCTCAAATAGAATCCTTTATCATTTTAACATAAACAAATAACTGATGACAGACAGAATTGTTTGTGTTAAATAGCAATCCTCAAAACCATTTAACTATGTGCAAACAAATGATTAATTCTATATAGAACTATTCGTGTTGAATAGCAATCCTCTAAATTATTTTACGGCGTGCAACAAAAGATTAATTTTAAATAGAATTATCCGCGTGAAATAGAAATATTTGGAACCAATAAACTGTATGCAAACAAATAAATAATATTGAATGAAATTATTAGTGTTAAACATTATTTGTATAACCAGGATTTCGTATTAATCCTATTTATCAACCACTCCGCTCGGTCACGATATGACACAAGGTCAATTTTTTAAGCGGAGTTTAACAGGTTTGAATTCAAGGTTTTCCTTCTCCTAGACTAGTTGCCTCCCCAAGGCTGAAAAACCCAGTCTTTCCTACTATTTACCCATAGCTGAAGGGAGAATAATTGGATTCATAACTTTCCCAAGGGTATTAGTGCTATGTAAAATGCAATCATTCTGTCCAGAAATTGAACTCGAGTCACCGTTCCTACGACTATAACCATTACACCACGGGCACCTCCATAGATTTCGTTTTAATAACCTTGAAATGCTGACGTGCCATACAACACAACCAATTAACCTACCTTCGTATCAATTTGACATACATTTGGCTGCGCTCAATCGAAATAGGTTTCCATTTTGAGATGATGTGAAAAGAAATAACCAACTTTGTTCCAGTCTTCAAGAGGGGGAACAAGGAGCAGTATCTGTTCATCTCTTTCAGAAGTGTTCTTTTTTTCTGGAGGGATGAAATAAATGAGACTGAATGTTTTATTTCTCAGGTTGGCAACCCTGATAAAAAATCAGCTGATAAATGTTAATCCCCATATCATTCTCATCGTTCAATACTTTATTTTTTGCTGCATTTAGCCTGGTTTCTGAAGAAGCCAATCAACCGAACTGAATTCGCCTTCCAGAGTCTCTTAGCCATCCATCAATTTCGTATGACTTAAAAAAACAGGTTCGTGCTATTCAACATTGTCGTTTTAATCCTGTATTAACTTTTTAAATGTTTCTGTTGAACTAACGTGATTTCGATATTAGGTTTGATCTTGTGTTCTATTTCGAGATTCACATATAAAATACCAAACATTGACTAATATATTTCAGTCAGAGTTAGTAACCTGAGAAATATAATAAAAATAAGCCTCACCACTTTCTATTCCGACGTCGAATAGAGTTGACATAGACAATCAGATAGAGAGAGCCGTATTATTTTCCATAACTCGACCAATAAACATACCTAATACACAAGCAATTGTTTGAACAATTAGATCGATGCCTACTTGAAAACATGTTTTGATGATATTATTCTAACGTTTTTCTTTTTCCTTCCTTCTTTTCCTTTAGCTTCATCGCATAGACAGAGGTTAAAAAATAAGATTTACGAAGTAATAGACGGTGCAATTGTCGACAAACCGACGCCATATTACAGGATAAAATATGTACCTAGAAATCGAACGTTTTTAGGGGATAAATCACATGCTTGTGCAAAAGCCCTGGCACACACACACACACACACACACACACACACACATATATATATATATATATATATATATATATCTGTGTGTGTGTGTGTGTGAAATTTTTTTGGTTCAATAAGAGAAGTAAATACTTTAAAATAAATAGATCCACAAGGAGATTTATTTTCTAGGTAATTTATTTTATCTGCACGTGTTTCTTATGTATTTTATTTTTTCCAGGAAGTTTATTATGGTTAATAATGGTATTGCCTTTTTTTTATATTGTGGCAACTGTTTTGATCAGGTTGTTGTCCTTTTTAATTTCAGTATTTGTGTCTGAGAATTATTAAGTCGCATTAATTGGCCGTGACAAATTTTCGTCTCTGCTGGTGTTGGTGCTCTCTTCCACTTTCTTCTTTTTCTTTTCATCTGAGTATATTCTGTGTGCTTTTGTGAGTGCGTGGGCGTTCGTGTCCAAGTATGTGTATATTCTTTCCTCTTTTTATTTTTGTTTTGTTTTACTTTTATTATTTTTCTTCTCCCTGAATAATCCATTATAGTTAATAGTTAAAAATTCTCAAATACAAATCCTGAAATTAAGAACAACGAACTTATCAAAAAAGTCACCACTATATAAATCAAAGGCAACACCATCATCAACCATTATAAACTTCTTGAAGAAAGTGAAATTCAGTAGAAACACGTATTGAAAAAAAAAAAAATCAGAAAATAAATCTCCTTGCCGACCTATCAATTTTAGCTTATATATATATATATATATATATATTCTTTAAAGAAAAAAACCAAAGACCGGTTATTTTTGGATTATAAATTTATTTCCATCCTGTTTTGTCTTTCTGATGTAAACCAAAAACACGAAGAAAAAATTGGTTTAACCGGTCATTGTTTTTTTTTCTTTAAAGAAAGTACCTCTCTGTAATATTAGTTACATTGAGCTCTCTACCAGGAAAACTTAAATGTTCAGCTTTTGAATGATTTTCTTGTCCTGAAGGAATTACTCCCAACTCTGGTTTAACTGGACCGAATAATACCTATATATATATATATATATATATATATATATATATATAGTTCTGCATCATGTATTTTTGTATGCATGTCTTACTGAGGAGAGCAGACCAAGATGTAATGTTCAGCTTTTTATTCCGCATTTGTTTGGCAAAGGAGATATCGCCACCCGGGACAATTTCGGTAAGTTACTCCACCAACTCGAACCTAAAACCAAAATCCTTGTCAGGAAACTTGAAAGGATCTTAATAAAATGAAATAGACAAAATGTGTCTTTATCATTTAATCAAACATGCTTATATATATATATATATATATATATATATATATATGCTCGTGTGTGTGTGTGTGTTGGAACAGAAAAAGATTAATTCAAGCCTTCGAAAAGCCATAGATATGTGTTAAATTACTTATTTAGTAACAAAGGAATAAGCATGATTATAGCTTCGAAATAGACTCAGAAATTAACAAACATACAACGATCGATAGATGTTGAGGCGTCTATGTGTGTATCTTGAAGTATCCTTATTCGATCGTACATAAATACGCGCACACATAATGCTAGCTTATCACGAAATCCTTTCAATATAAATACTTTTGTCTTTTGTATCAATTCTTCCTTGAACTTTACAAATATCGAAGGGTCAATTAAAACCATAGAAACTGGACGCAGCAGGAATTTGCATGTATAGAGAAATCTCCGTAACCATCTCCAACTGAGATGACCTCAACGGAACACTTGGAATCGGAGATATTTTTAGCTTTCCTTTGCTTACCCCAACGAAACGACAATGCAATTAGACTCAATACTCATCAGTCTTCTGCAAAGAGAGAGATAGACACAGCCGGAGAGAGATGTCTGTTTGTAGGACAATTTGAAAATACGACTTTGCCCGAGTAGCAAAGTTTTCTGGACAAAGAGTGTAATGAATATAAATCGTCTGTAAGAAACCCAGTGACAAAAAAGAGCGAAGAAATTTCGCTTGGTTTCTTTGATTAATTGGGTTATTTAATGCTAAAGCCATCTCGGAAGAAGGACAGGAACGATACTATTAAATCCATTGATGGGTGGGTGTAATTTATACATTTCTAAAGAGTGGTAATCCGAAATTGGAAATCGAACTTGCTTAATTCGAGGGTCACAGTCCCGCACTTTATCTATTGGGCTACATAAAGAAATTCATGTAAAACCAAAAAACATTTTTTTCCATGTTTGGACTATTTGATTAAAAAGCATATTCATAGTTTCGAAAACTTCCTGATAAATAATTTAAACTATAATACGCACGTGCAGAAACATTGCCAGAATATCT
>OY757936.1:54870876-54942705 GCA_963585895.1 Sepioteuthis lessoniana
TCATCCCCATTTCTCTGTCTTCGTCTATCTGTCTCTCTCTCTTCATCCCCATTTCTCTGTTTTTGTCTGTCTGTCTCTCTCTCTTCATCCCCATTTCTCTGTCTTTGTCTGTCTGTCTCTCTCTCTTCATCCCCATTTCTCTGTCTTTGTCTGTCTGTCTCTCTCTCTTCATCCCCATTTCTCTGTCTTTGTCTGTCTGTCTCTCTCTCTCTTCATCCCCATTTCTCTGTCTTTGTCTATCTATCAGTCTCTCTCTCTTTCTCTCTTTATCTTTATTCCCCCTCTTCTGTCTTTGTCTGTCTCTCTCTCTCTCTCTCTTCATCCCCATTTCTCTGTCTTTGTCTATCTGTCAGTCTCTCTCTTTTTCTCTTTTTCTTTATTCCCACTTCTCTGTCTTTGTCTATCTATCAGTCTCTCTCTTTTTCTCTATACATATTACCAATTTCCCCAGTACATTTACCAATATTCGACAGCGCATCTCGTAGAAATCAATACGTGATAAGTTTTTCTGTGCTTATGTGTCCATGTGCATGAGCGCGTGTGTATGTGTGAGTATTGTACCAAGTGAGTATGTGCGTGATATAATATACTTGCTTCATCCTATATGTGTGCGTGCCTCATATGACATGTGGGCATTATGCCATGTGTCTGTCTGTGATGTTATATGATGTGATGTGGGTGCAACATACCATGTGTGTGTGTGTGTGTATGTGATGTGTTGGAATAATGTTGTGTGTGTGTGTGTGTGTGTGTGTGTGTGTGTGTGTGTGTGTGTGTGTGTGTGTGATGTGTATTCATCACGCCATGGATGTGTGAGTTTGTATGTGATGTGGTGTGTATGCATCATCCCATATGTTTGTCACTGTGCGTATGTGCCTATGTAAACACTATGCAACCTGCCTAAAATTCTGGTAGTCCATCCACGTTTGCTGTTCATTCTGTCTGATCATTTGTGCTTTTCATGGTATTCTTACTATCAGACTCAGCAGTAACAATTCAAATAGTTCGTCGACAGTAAATAATAACATTTATTTAAACTAGTGTCCAACGATTTTTGGCCTTATATATAGATATATAATCTTATTATACACATCATCGTATATTTTTTTTTCAGAAATGTCTTCACTTTAGTCTTTTTTACCCTAAGGAATAATCAGACATAAGTGTTTTATTTTTATATTTTTCTGTTAAATCATACCTACAGGAGATTAATCTTCTCTGTGACAGTCATTGTTCAAATTTGGTACTAAAATGAAAGCCATTTTAGTGAAGTACGGTTAGTCACAAAAAAAAGATTGAGTCATCATTATTACATTTAGCCTTATTTTCTAATTAAGCTTAGTAATGACTATCAACTAAGCATCTTGAGTAGATTGTGTCACATTAGAATGTTCGCCAATGGACCGGGAGACCTGGGCTCAATCCCAGGTCGCGTCATACCAAAGACTTTAAAAATAGTACTTGATACTTCCTTGCTTAACACTCAGCAATATAACGTACGTATCGAGGGTAAAAATGGAGCAATTCACGGAAAGGAGTAGCGCCCTCCCCTACACCTCGGTGTAGTAGCTATGGAAAAGGGAGCCTTCAGGTCACCTTCAACTACGGTCCCCAACTTTACATCGGGCCTTCCCTTTGAACATTTATGATACTTCGTACACTTAGACCTATAAGTTCTTTAACGGTCTATGTCATTATTTCTAATCGGTAGATATTCGCAAAATTTTCTCATTATATATATATATATATATATATTCTGGCTCATTGGCCAAGTGTGTAGAGTGTTCGCCAATGGTCCGAAAGACCTAGGTTCAATCCCAGTCTGCGTCATACCAAATACTTTTAAAATGGTACTTGATACTTCCTTGCTTAACACTCAGCAATATAAGGTACGTATCAAGGGTAAAGTAGAGCAATCCAGGGAAAAGAGTAGCGCCCCCTCCCTACACCTCAGCGTAGTTGTTATTGAAAAGGAAGCCTTCTGGTCTTCCTGTGCAACGGTCGCCAACTTACTAATGTATATATATATATATATATATATATATATGTATATATATATATATAAATAATATAACTTAAAGAAAACTTCACCATGATAAAATTATCATTATAAATCTATTTCGGTGGAGAATATAATCCTCGTCTCTTCTGGTGACATACACGCTTAATTTAAAGGTGAAACTAGCAAATATGGATTACAGTATATATATGAAAAAAGTTTTGGCGAAAAGAAAAGGTAATTAAAACAAAAAAATTATTAATAACATGAAGAACTCAGAAAATGGGTATTTCGGTAATCAACCCATCACAAGGTGAACATATGAGAGGAATGTCGGAGCAGGTGAAATTTTTGCGTAATGTAAGCCTGTAAACTAAATTGTTATCTTTTTTTATTTTTCTATTTACTCTTTTTCATGTGTTAATTCCCTTGGTTATTTGGGCCAGTTATCCGATCCCCGAAAAACCTTTCGGTATCTTCAGGTGCTTCTACTGAATGTACTGTTACTACGTCTATTTTTTTTACATCTCATTGAATGGTAGTGGTTGAGGTGTTACAGCTATCTCCGTTAGTATTAATCCAAGAATGGTCGAAAAGAATCAACAATTCTAAAATTTAAAAAAGTCTAGATACGATCTAATCTCAAAGACTCCAAAAAGCCCCCTTCATCCCCGCAATATTATTCTATTAATTACTGAAATAAATGTTATTTTCTACAAATAAATTTAACCCAAAATCCATATCACATCCTTTTCTAAAGTAGGACTCTTGAAAGCCCTCAATCAAGATATTTCAAATTTACCTTTATTATTTAAATATTAACTCGTTCCCTGTATTGAGTAATCGTCTAGAGTCCTTAAAATTAATCATACTATTTTTTCTTCGGTACAGTGATTATATCTGGTATTGGAGAACGTGGTATACCAAGCGCACATTTCCCTATGGGACATAATAATGATGTGGAGATGATATACAAGGTGATTTCGGTGGGAACTTAAAACAAAAGCACTATAGTCACAGACATTCTTTCTTCTATCCGCGGCTTATGAACCAAACAGCCCAGTCAAAATATTTTTGGAAGCTTAAGGATTAAGGGCTAACCACCCAGATAAAGTGGAAAATAGTCAGACAATCTTCGACCGCAAAAGCATCAATATATATATATATATATATATATATATATATATATATATATATATATATATATATATATATAAGTAAATTATATATTAGTGATATAAATATTTAATAGAAATATATTGAAAGTTGGATAAATCACTTTACACTTAACGTTCGACTACGTAATATCACTCATCTGAATTTAAGTTAAGTGGTTAATTTTTCTAACTTTCCACATACTTCTATCATACTGTCAGGTTTACTACAAATATTTCTTTTCAACATATATTTTATATATATTTAATAGCATGGAAGCTTGTCTGCGACCACAGGTTTCATAATGATATTTTGTTCCTTAGTTAGTATTATCACCACAGAAACACACACACAGGCACACAAATATATAAAAAAATCAAACAGTACTTGGTCAATCTGTCACAACTTTGGCTACACATCGAGCCTTATATATCCAGAAGACAACCTCAAATTTGCCCCGCAGCGTATATATCCTCATACACACACATACTAAATATCACTTATACGTCTACATACAATAATACGCAAACATACACACACACACACACACACACACAAATTTGTACACAATTCTAACGTATTTTTCGATTTTTTTCGATTTCTTCAATATATTTTGTTCACTGCTTGATGATAAGACGTCATGAAACCTATGGTCGCAGTCAAGCTTCAATGCTATCAAACATATATAAAAACTAGTTTTCTTCTTAAACAAATTTTCCCAAGCTTTTTGTATTTTGTACTGTTAAACATCAATAGTTGATTTAACCTCACTAACATCATCCCTCACAGACCTGATGATGGTTCATTAGAACCGACACGCTTTTGTGTCAACTTTGCTTCTCAATAAATCGCTCCATTCTTTTGGATTACCTTGCTATCAATTTTCTCTATATATTGTCGGATTACACTCCATAAAAATTATTACATATTTACTTATTTTTATTATATAAGAGCTCTATCACAGATATTGAGCACTCTCCATATTATATCGCATTTGGTCTGCCACAAACCCACGAAGTGAAATAGTGACAACCAGCACTGTTATATATATATATATATATATATATATATATATATATATATATATATATATATATATATATGTGTGTGTGTGTGTGTGTGTGTCTTATTCGATCCAGTTAAACCGGAGTCGGGAATAATTCCGTCAGGACAAAAATGTTTTTGGTGTTATTGATTCATATCAATACTCATAACAGGATGGAAATAAATTTATAATCCTAATGTGACTGGTTTTACTTCAAGTCACAGTTTAAAAAGTTCATCTGTTGAATATTTTTGTTTTTATGTTTGTTCTGCCATGTTTGTTCGGTTCATGGAGCAAGTTTCATGCATTCTTCTTACTTGCATTTCTGTCCATCGTTTGGGGCTGTGGTATACGCCGACTGCATCTATACAGAGGGGTACGCCCTCTACCCACAACGAGATATCTTGGTCTGACACTAAACCATTTGATTGTGAGTATCCAGTCCAAGAGCTTTAGGGTATATAGAGTACTTCTTCATGGCCATTACTCCCAGGTCCACTCTAAATCAGAGTGGTAATATATGTTATGGTCCCATCTATGGGTCAATTAGAAGTATTTAATCATCTACTAAACTTAAAACCATTTCACTAAATGGAAAAGAAATAATTAGTGTTAAATTGATTGATTAGTGTTTGATCGAAATACTTGATAGGTTTGGTTTGGTTTGGTTTGGTGGGTTTTATGGCATATCAGCCTTTGTAGGTTATTTAACGCCAAATCCATTTTTATGAAAATAGTTGGTTTGTTGGGTTTTATGGAAGATCAACTTTTGTAGGTTATTTAACGCCAAATTCATTTTTATGAAAATAGTTGGTTTGTTGGGTTTTATGGAAGATCAACCTTTGTAGGTTATTTAACGCCAAATCCATTTTTATGAAAATAATTGAATTGTTGGGTTTTATGGCATATCTATCTTTGTAGGTTATTTAACGCCAAATCCATTTTTAAGTAAATTGTTGGTTTGTTGAGATTTATGGCATATCAACCTTTGTAGGTTATTTAACGCCAAATCCATTTTTATGTACATAATCAGTTCTATTTAAAACAATTCAGTTTAGCATGAATACACAGTTTAATAGTCAAAAACATTTCTATTTCAAACTATTCAAGCAGTTATATAACAATTCATTTTACTGTAAGTACAGTTTCAATGTCAAAAATCGTTCAATTCAAAACAATTCAGTTTAGCAAAAGCACGCAGTTTAAATGTAAGTACAGTTTAATTGTAAAAAACATTTCTATTTCTAGCCATTCAGTTTAGTCAAGCAATTCTACTTCAGCTAATTCAGTTAAATAAAAGTCCAGATTTTGTTTACACACAGTTACATGTCAGAACAGTTCTATGTCTAACAATTTAGTTTGGTGTAAATACAGTTTCAGTGTCAAAAAACAGTTCTATTTGAAATTCAGTTTAGCACAAGCACGCAGTTGAAATGTAAGCACGGTTCAATTGTCAAAAAAACGTTTCTATTTCAAGATATTCAGTTCAGCATAACTATGCCGTTAGTTCTATTTAAGCCATAGATAGGGCCATATTAAGTGCCACCACGCCGGGCCCGAGTGGACCTGGCAATGAAGGGGTGCTCCGTATTCCCCAAGGCCTCAGCATTACTGGAACCTCACCATCAGACTGTTTAGTGTCATATCAGGACACTCGTTGGAGTGGGGGGTCTTACCCCTACACAGAGATGCAGTCAGTGTATTCAACAGTCCCAGACATACTTGAACCTATCAAACGGTATGA
This sequence comes from Sepioteuthis lessoniana, assembly GCA_963585895.1. NCBI lineage: Eukaryota > Metazoa > Mollusca > Cephalopoda > Myopsida > Loliginidae > Sepioteuthis > Sepioteuthis lessoniana. Next base: position 54,876,820 of record OY757936.1, read on the forward strand.
AACAATAGCAATAATCAAAACCATAAAAATATGTTTAAACAAAAGCAATACTGGAAATAATTTAACTGTGTAAAAATTAGCAATACTTGAAACTATTTAATTGTATGCACTCTACAGCAATACTGGGAGCTATTTAACTCTACGCAAAAAAATAGCAATACTTGAGACCATTTCATTGTGTGCAAACAAGAGAAATAATTTAAAAAAACATTTAAATCTGAACAAGCAATAGAAATACTTGAACCATTTAACTGTGTGCAAACAAATGAGGTTTCAATCATTTAAAAATATTGACTACAAACTATTCGATTAAAAATCATACATATAACAGTATTTGACACGAAATAAACCACAATGGCTCATATGCCACAATATATTATTATTATATAATAGCTCTCGCAGATATTGAGGCCACCTGACAATTTTTTGCATTATATATATATATATATATATATATAGAGAGAGAGAGAGAGAGAGAAAGAGAGAGAGAGAGAGAAGTGGGGGGTTGAAAGGAAATATAAAGATTGTTCGTATCTCTTGTCAGTTTAAGATTTCTTCTTTTTTCTTCTGCAATAATGAATTCATTCTCATGACGCTATTTCTATAGCTTAACATGTCAATCTGAATTTCCATCTACTTTTCTTCTTTTATCATTTGATGTCATAACACAGCAAACCTCTTTTGGGATGAATATTACAAAATATGTCTTCCTTTTATTTTCTTTCAACCTTTTGAGAAAATTATTTTCAAATTTTCGTCATATTTAAAGCATGAATCTTAAAAACAAAACAAAACTATCGGCAAAATTTTGAGGCATATAAATATTTAACGAAAAACGTTCGATCATCTGAAATATCTAAAGAAGAATCTGTCAGTCACTCACTAAAATTATTTCTTTAGGAACCAGGGAACCGGTCTCATTGGACAAATAAATGAAATATTATCAATATTTCACTCATTGCAAATTTTTCAAACCAGTCTTAACTTGAGGTCGTTCATTAGAGACTGAGTGACACCAAGTCTTCTAGTCCCCAGTAATATTCTCTGTATTCTTAGCGCTCTTAACAATATTGCCTAAAGGTAAACGATGTCTTTTTCTTCATTTTTGAGGGTGGTCTTATATTTATCTCCAGGGTTATATATATATATATATATATATATATATATATATATGTTTATGAGTGTGTGTGTATATATACATATGTAACCAGTAGATTTAATGATTTTAGTCGAGGGTGATCCCAAGGCTCCCTTTTCAATAGCTACTAAATTAAGGTGAAGGAGAGGGCGCCACTCCATTCCCTGGATTGCTCAACTTTATCCTTGATCCCTACTTTTATATATATATATATATATATATATATATATATATATATATATATATATATATATTATCGCTTGTTTGTTTTGTGGATTTTACAGCATGCCAACTATTGTTGATTATTTTGGGTCAAATCTGTATTGTTTGTTTCTTGTGTGATGATAGATAGATTGTTGAGTTTTGACAGTTTTTATTGAGATTGTACTGATTGGAGATATTTTTTAAAACAATTTTAAGACTTTGCTTGTAGTTGTAATAAGGAGATTTTATGGTTTGTGATCTACAATTCGTTGTATAAGTTGCTTCCTTTGAAATGTACCCATAGCAAGATCCCAAGACATATCGGCATCAAAGAATGTGATAGAGCTTATTCAGCAGCCTAAGCATCCCAAAAATTGACCATAAATATAAAAAATATATATCAAAATCTCTTAACGAAACATGAAACAACAAATAAACATATACATAAAAAACAAAGGGCAAGAAGAATGTGACAATAACAGCAATAATACGCTGAAAAGCATAAACCCAATATCAGGAACATGGAAGTCTGACCTTCGTAGAGGCCAAAAAATGTCATAGAGACCAAACTCCGCATCGGACACACTCCACTAAAATACTCATACTTACTAAAAGAGAACATCCAAAATTGTACGATTAGAGAATTGCTCACAATCAAACACATCCTTGTAGAATGTATTAAACTGAAATTGCTTAGAAAAAAATATGTTACTTCTTGTAATCTTAAAAAAAAAACTCTTTAAAACTGCAAATACCAGCAACAAGACTAAAAATATTATGTTACTGTGAAAGTTTTTTCGATGATAGATGATTACACTTCTTAATTTTTTTTAGAAAAGGTTTAAAAATAGGGGAAAAAAACGTTGTTATGCGTAATAGAGAAACTCTTTCCTGCCTCAAGCAAACTGCTTGAGATATCTAATAAAAATTTAGTAAAGATAAATTACAACTGTATGGATAATGAAAAAAATGATTGTCTAAAATGTTGGAGATAGAGCAAAATCCCTGGGTCTTTGTAGATATGAGCATAAATGCTCTTTAGAGGAAAATTCTTAGAATAGAAACGTTGGGAATATGTTGCATACTACTCGTAGGCATAATGATATATTCCAACGGTACATATACTAATGCAAAAACACAATACAAATGCAGGCGGGACTCCGTTGTTCAGATACGAACGGTTTTATTAACTTCTGACTTCGGTTCTTCGACACGAGAGAGAGACACAATTCTTACTAGACTAACCCCATCCCAACGCATGGCGCATCTTGTGATGTTTAAGATCTCTCTCGGTAGAGATCCGAAAATCTTCACCACCACCGCTATGATAGAAAACTCAACTCTCTGCCCCAATGGCAGAGAAGTCAGCTATCTACCTGCATGGTCCAATGTCAACCTTCATCTAACTCATTTTCAAAATCCTCAAATTCTCAGGACCATCTCTTCCGGGCATGACGTCATCCACACTCCAGTCCCATTTCCCGTCCGGGATTTTTTATGACAATGGTGATTGTGATATCCTTTGTGTGCGAGCGTAAAACTGCACCCACTGACTGTGCCCTGAACTAAGAGACTCGAATAGTTCAAAGTCATTCCTTAATTATATAACATATAGAGTAATAATCGAAAATGGACTAAACCAAATAGAGTTTATAGAAGAGTAACAGAAAATCTCTACAAACAACGATTTTTTGATAATTATAACTCATCTTTGTTATGTTAAAGTTTATGCAAATAGGATTATCAGAATATACATTAATATTGGAATTAGAAAATAAGAGCTATTGTAAACTGAATCGTTTCAAAAATATTTTTAACTAAAAGGAAAATATAAACCTCACGCTTCTAATGAATTGTTGATTAATTCTTTTTTTTAGAAGAAAAAAATGTTTGACGATATTCAGAAAAATGAAACACGTTACTAAATAAAAGATCAGAGTTGATGAACCAGTGCAAACATGAAAGCTCACATTTTCTTTGCCATTCGCCAACTAAACATTTCAAATAATATGTTCAACAGTATTCAATAAAAAAGAAGTAACATATTTAAGCGGACAAAAGTACTGATATATCATTAATTTAATTTCATACCTTAACATCACACTCGTGTTGTATGTAGTTGTAGGAAGATGGTTTGTGACTTGTAAAATTTTATTGAGCGTCCTCAAGCACATATATATATATATATATATATATAGTCATCCAGACAGATTGTTTCGTTGTATCACAACTCTTCAGTGTGGCTAGACAAGTAGGACGCTTGAAGCTGGGATCGAAACCCGCCCAACTTTACGTTAGACTTAGAATTATACCGCTCAGCCAACAAGCTTACAACGTCAGCTAGGGAATTATAAGGTATTTATTAGTAGCGTTCGTAGAATTCGTTTGTTTACATTATACCTAACTGTATACCAGAGTGCTCAATTCGTTCGAAGAGCTTTGCATTATGCGAACGGCAGCCGTAAATTCCTTCGCCAGAGTGCTCCACCCACATGGCGGAGTGTATATATTGTCATCCACAGACAGACTTTTTCGTTGTATCACAACTCTTCATATATATATATATATATATATATATATATATATTTCAGTACGAAAACAAATGCACTCGATGAACGTCCTCATCATAAATATTTATTGATCACATAAAACATCTCATAACTTATGTCATGGCTGCATGTACATCCCTGACAATGAAGAACAACGGTCGAAAGTATATGTACTTAGCTTGTAACATCATAGATTCCGGACAAATATTGAACAGCCTTTATCCTCATTTGCAACATCTCACACGCGAAAAATTAAAGGTTAATAAAAAAAAAACTTAATACTCTCGTCTGTAATCTTTAATAAAGTATGCCTACAATCATATACCTAAATACACATTTTATATATATATATATATATATATATATATATATATATCAGTGGCGACTCTAGCCTATTTTTGCTATTTGTGCCCCCCAGCCCTCTGTCAACTTCAGTTCCCAACCCGTGGTCTGTGGACCCAAAGTAAGTCATCATAGTTGCTATTGCATGATTCTCCATTGTATAGCACAGATTGACTAACGTACCTTGCATGGTGGTTTTTTGTAAACAATCAAGATACTATATAATTTGTAGTCTTGTTAATACAGTAGATAAGATATTTTTTTCCCTTTCAAAACTATAGAAGAAAAGAGAAGATGTTCATTACTATGACGAGAAAAATATGTTTATTAGAATAAAGAAATTGATGACACAGCTAGTAGTCTCAATTTCGCTTAAAATAAAGATTATTTGTTGAAAATGTATTCAAACAAACAAATTTTAGTTACAGAATGTAATATATGCAACATTCATTAAAGAAATAGAGATCTGTTAGTGAAAAAACGAATTAAAACACGCCGTTTAACCAACATTTACCATAGCGATGATGATGACGTCGGCGACGGCTATAATCTGCTATCCTCTCTCTCTCTCTCTCTCTCTCTCTCTCTCTCTCGACCCCTCACCCTCTTCCCAAGACAGTTGTCAGCAGTCACATTGTGCTATTTTTTTTTGAGCACGGTATTCTGACTTGCTATTTCTATTGGCTACAGCCAAAAGTGAGATTTTGCTAACATTACTGTTATTATAAGGGTCTAGTGCAGGGCACAGATTACGCGTGTTCAACATTATAGCCGATTTTATGGGATGTTCAATGGATCTGACGGTGGCCGGACAAAGACCATCCGTTTAAAACAGCATCGTTGTATTATTCCCAGATATATTTATGAACTTTTGGCTACTTAGTTATCGAAACTTGAATAGATACGTAATTTTATTGAGATCAGACTAAGTATGTTTGCTTGAAATTAATGGATGATTTTTAATCCATTTTGAATAACATTGACCGAGTTATTGGTCGTGCCGGGCACGAGTAGTACTAGTCCCATCTCCGCCCCTGATATATATATATATATATATATATATATATATATATATATATATATATATATATATAAGGAATTAATTCTTAAATTTGAAACGTATATAAAAAAGCCAGCATAGATCTTGCAAAATTTCATTTTTCCTGTAAAAAGAAAGATATTCGTCATTTTCATTTCTAATCCTCATCACTTTGTTTTAAGGGTTATATAGTCCAAAATGCTTACCTTCCAAAGCTCTATCTTGGTGAAACCTTATGATTGCTTCTGGTATTGCTTTATTTTCATGATAATTAGTCGATTTCAGTTAATCAGTTGTCCGCAACTTACGTTGCTCCGGGACTTACCGGGAGCGATGGATGAGATGGACGAATGGAGAGTTGGTTGGTCGTTTGGGTTTTATGGCATATCAAACTTTGCAGGTAATTTAAAGCCAAAAGCATTTTTATACAAAATTGTCAGTTCTATTTCAAACAATTCAGTTTACCACGAGTACACGTCTAATCGTTAAAAGTATTTCTATTTCAAGTTATTCAGTTTAGTAAACAGTTCTAATTCAAACAATTCATTTTAACGTAAGTACGCATTTTAGTTCGATTTAACCCATAGAAAAGACCCTAACAGAGTGGACCTGGGGGCGATGGCGATGAAGAAGTGCTGCTCATTCGCCAAGGCTCCAGTATTATTGGAAACTCACCATCAGATTGTTTAGTATCATATCTAGGACATTCGTTGGGTGGTGGGGTCTTACCCCTCGGCAGAGGAGCAGCTGGTGTATTCTACAACCCAAGCCGACTGAGCAAACTAATGGAGAGAGAGAGAGAGAGAGAGAGAGAGAGAGAGAGAGAGAGAGAGAGGAAACCGATGCTAGCAGCGCGACTTGATGATGGGGATGATGATATATGCATTCATAATTTTTTCTGTATAACTTAATTATAGCACATAGTAATATAACTGATGAATTCATATCCGTCAAAATACGAAAACATATCTCTTAATAACATCAAGATCAAATACGAAATTATCTGCAAAAGCCCCAAAATATTATATATATATATATATAGGATAATTGGTATCACCGTCACTTTCATGTTCCAAAAATTTCTTAGTTCTATTGTTAAACTAAAAACAGCATTGAACACGGCTGTAGAATCTTAAACAGATATTTATCTAGTTTTTCGCTTTCTTTTCTTAGCATACTAATTACAATAAAATTTGCTAATGTTCCTGTTTTTAATTCTTTGGCAAAATGATTTAAAGTACATTCTCTGTTTCTTGAAATTAGAACATTCATTTACATACATGTATATTCTATTATATAGCTGTAGACCAAGCATTTTTTGGAATTGCTAAAATTATTTCAACATAGTAAAAATATTTTTGAGGCTTTTCACAATGGCAGCAAATCAACCAGACAACTCCAGGCTTGAACTGAGTTGCGCCATTAAATTTCAGCAAGCTGAAAAATGCAAACCATGTGAAGTTAACCGAAGAATGAGTGATGTGTTCATGGAAGTGTATTTAAGAAAAAAGTTTAAAAAGGGACTAAAAAATGGTTTACTACTACGAGCCTGAGTCAAAAAATTTGTCCAAGAAATGGAAACATAGCGAGTCTCCGGTGGAGAAAAAGTTCTGGGCGCAGCGTTCAGTTAGGAAAGTCATAGTAACAGATATATGGGACATGAGAAGACGCATCATTATTGATTTCCTTGAAAAAAGTGTTTTCATGATAATTAGAATATTTCAGTTCATCAGCTGTCTGAGATCTCCGTTGGTCACGTGCTTACCCCATTAATTTCCTTCCAGCAAATACTTCTTATTGGTGGATTCATTTAAACCTTCAGCTGACCCCAGGGGAAGTATTTATTTGCTCAAAGGATCGTCTACAAGCAGGATGTGATACAAGGTCCAAATGTTAAGCTGAGTAAACCAGATTTGAATTCAGCGTGTTCCTTCTTGACTAGTTACCTAACCAAGCGTAAAAAACAGTCTTAAATATTATTTATACATAGCTGGGGGTCAGAACCGATAGATTCATGTCTTTTCCCATAGCTTGAAGGTAAATATAAACAACCTCGACCAGTATTTGAACTCAGATAACTAATATCATTTCATACAGCATTAACCGCCACACTAAACGAGCCACCTTATGAAAGTAATCACAAGGGGATAGATCTGGTGAATGAACCCACTACAGGATACCATGACATGGTAATATGATGCTCTCTCGAAAATGATGGAGCAACCATTTAAAAAAGTTTTACGAACACACTTATGATATTCATTATTCCACTCTATCATGCATTATAAAATGACAGGACAGATAATTATGCCACAATATATATATATATATATATATATATATATATATATATATATATATATATATATCCTGGAGCGATACATGTAAAAATTTAACGGGAAGAATGAGTGAGGATTATGATTTTATGAAAAAAAAGAAATAAACTATATATAATCACAAAAAATATTCTATGGCTAAATCTACTGAGATCTAAAATTCTCCGCCAGAATTGTCGGCTACATTATTTTTATTCTTTTTTTTTTGTGGAGGGGAAGGGTCTCTACCTTTGTAGTCACCTCATCAATTATCACTTAAGATACTTCAGCAAATGTAGTTGAAGCCTGGCAAATGATAGGGATTAATTTCTGCAAACAGAAAACAGGAAAGACGTGTTGTCCGAGAGCTTAAGCCTATAATTTCTTTCCAGCAAACACTTCTTATTAGTGTTTACTCTTATATATATTTTAAAACCCGTGTTTGAAGTTCACAAGTCTTGTATTTTCGCCTTTATTTTTTTCTCTCTCCTTTTTTTCCCCGCGAAAGATTAATCTTCCGTGAGTCTTTTCTACTTTTCATCGTGCTCGAAGGTCTCCACAATTTAGGTATTGCAGCAGAGTGATCGAACCATAAAAATATATTACAGGTATTTTGCCATCGAGAAATGTCGACAGAATGTCCTCATAAAACAACAACAACAAAAATAGTTATTATTACAACAACTAAAGCAACAATAATAATGGTTTAGTTTGATTTCTTTATTTAATGACATAAAAAACGTTCTCGTGAATCCTTGTGAAAAATAACAGGAATAATGGCTAAGGAATAAGGGGTTTCAATACCTTTCCCGGATATTAGCCCGACAGTAAAGGTTATCATATTTATCAACCCTTCCGCTCGGGCAGGATATGACACAAGGTCAATTTTTAAGCGGGGTTTAACAGGTTTGAATTCAGAGTCTTCCTTCTCCTAGACTAGTTGCTACTCCAAGGCTGAAGAATTCAGTCTTCCCTCCTATTTACCCATAGATGAAGGGAGAATATTTGGATTCATACCTTTACAAAGGGTATTAGTGCTATGCGAAATGCAATCAGTCTCGTCCTGGATTTGAACTCGTGTCGCCGTGTCCATTTCCTACGACGATAACCATTACACCACGGGCACCACACACATATATGCCCGCATGGACAGACACCAATACACATACAACAAAATACCCGCACACACACACACGCACACACACACACACACACATACACACACAAAATAAAATACCTGCACACACACACACACACATATATATATATATATATATATATATATATATATACTTAGGCAGCGAGTCGTTATCTAAGCATATTCGGTTATAGCCCACGGATTGTTTCCTTTTCCAAGTCTTCAAGTGAAGACGTTTAAGTTTTCTTGTTATTTTTTATGCCTAGGTCAAGATGGTGAAGAAAATACCCCTTATAACCCAAGCACTTTCGACCGTTTCGCTGGTCATCTTCAGGTGTTGTGTTAGGTGGTTTCTTGCTGTGAGTTTTACCTATATCTGTTTGGGAGTGCTTTTTTAATAGATGGGGTTGGTTCATTCAGTTCAAGTCGGTTGTTAGTTATTGAATACATTTAATATGTTAATACCTGTGTTGTATGCTGTTTTTTTTTTTAAAATAATATTTTTTAATTATTTTTCATAGTAATTGTATCGAGGATTTGTAAACGTTTTTTTTATTATTTTCACATATAATTTTTGTATTTGTTATTAGGATCTTTTTTATATCCGGGGATTTGAGTTGGTCAGTGTTTTTGTTATGCTTTGTCATTAGATGCTGTTTTATGTCGCTGAATTCAGAAAAGTGGTACGTGATAAATATAAATAAAACTCACGACAACAAACAACCTAACGCAACCACTGAGGATGACCAGCGAAATGGTCAAAAGCGATTTGGCTAGTATGGTGTACTATCTTCATCATCTTGACCCAGGCATTAGAAAAATAACAAGAAGCCTCGAACGTCTTCACTTGATCATTTTCCATGTTTATATATATATATATATATATATATATATATATATATATATATATATATATATCTTTAAGAAAAAAACAAAGACCAGTTAATTTAGGATTATAAATTTATTTCCATCCTGTTTTTAAGTTTCTGGTGTGAACCAAAAACACGAAGAAAAAAAATTAATTAAAACAGAATAGACACGTGCGATGGAGGGGGGAGAAGAGTGAAAAACAGGATGGAAATAAATTTGTAATCCTAAATTAACCGGTCTTTGGTTTTTTCTTGAAGAAATATTGCTCTGTAATATTAATTACATTGAGCTCTCTACTAGGAAAATTTAAATGTTCGGCACTTGAATGATTTTCTCGTCCTGAAGGAATTACTCCAAACTCTGTTTTAACTTGACCGAATAATACCTATATATATATATATATATATATATATATATACATATATATATATATATATATATATATATTGGTAATGACTTATTAAGAAGAAAATGAAAAATACATCGTTTAAACTTACTTCAAATAGCATACTTTTTCTTAAGCGCTTTTACGCATAAAATTTACTACCCTGCAAATATGGATGTACTGAAATTGATAAAACCTCAGCACATGTATACGCAGGTGCGTGCGCATAAACACACAGAAATATGTCACTGGCACAGAGAGTTACACACACACGCACTCATACGAAAACATATAGACAGACACAGACACACACTCTAACATAAACACACACATACACACACGTGTGTGTGTGTGTGTGTGTGTGTGTGTGTGTGTGTGCATTTAGATAAGCTAGTTATAAATTGTCTAGAAGAAAACTAAAATTGTTCTTCATTCAAACTTACTTTCAGATAACTTACTTTTTCTTTAGAACTTGATTTGTGATTTTTTAATGAAACTGAGTGACATGAAAAAATTCATGTCTCAAAAAAATCTATTACGTCAAAAATCAAATTCTAAAAAGATGCCTGTGTATTGATACATGAACAAGAAAAAAAAATATTTTATTAGTCTTATTATTTTCTAATTTAAAATAATTTGGAAAATATAATTTTGTAAAAAACGTATTAAATATTTCATTTGTTTGTTTTTTTTTATTTTTTGATAATTTTTCTTTCCGTTTTCTTTATACAATATATATATATATATATATATATATATATATATATATATATATATATATATATATATACTTCTTTAGATACTGACAAAAAGTGTTCAATGAATGGAACAGAGGGATATATCGATTGATAGATTAATCGATGAATAAATAAAATAAAAATCATAAAAAAATATGTGCATTATTTTTCAAGAAATCTTTCGGTGTATTTCGTTGACAGGCGGTTTAATAAGGTCATTTTGCTCGACAAAGAATGTCGGCCATTTGAGCAACAAAAACAACATTGAAATTACTGGAAATAAAAACAGGAAATACATTTCCTGTGAATTTCTAGATTTGGCAAAATTTCAGATGAAGTTTTCGACTTTTTTGAAATCTCATTTGTTTATACTCGAAAACGTTTCACAGATTTTGACTACTTTCACTGAAATAGTTAACAACAGATATATAATTACTTCGTTGTTCTTAAACATTATTGAGCTCTGGAAAAAAGACTCAATCAAATATATATATATATATATATATATATATATATATATATATATATTATAAGAATGTTGGTTATCCCTAAATCACTTTGCGGGTTTGTGGCGAACCAAGTGCAATATAGTATTGGGAGTGCTCAATATCCTGGATAGCGCTATTATATAATATTATAATAATATATAAATATATATTAGATTGACATTTAATGTCATGGAATTTAGTCTGCGACCCCTGGGTTTCATGGAGTTTTTACAAGACAACAATCATCAGGCAGTTAACAAAATGAAATGAATCGAAAATCGAAAAATACAGTAAAAAACCGTTGGGATTCTGAAGGAATCTTTACGTGTGATTGTAAGTGTGAGTGTGTGAATGTGTGTATATGTGCGTATATGTGTGTGTTTGTGTGGGTTGTATTTGTTATCGTGTGTATATGTGGGAGTGGTATATAGTGCCCGTGTATATGAAGTACATGCGCCTGTGTATTTTATTTTGCTACTTTATCGTTAAAAAGATTCTATATCTATTTCTATATGTGTACACATATGTGTGTATGTGTGTGTATAAATACGAGTGTGTGTAAATGTTTAAGATGACGTGATATGTACACATATGTGTGTATGTGTGTTTATAAATACGAGTGTGTGTAAATGTTTAAGGTGACGTGATATGTACACATATGTGTGTATGTATAAATACGAGTGTGTGTAAATGTTTAAGATGACATGATATGTACACATATGTGTGTATGTGTGTTTATAAATACGAGTGTGTGTGAATGTTTAAGATGACATGATATGTACACATATGTGTGTATGTGTGTTTATAAATACGAGTGTGTGTAAATGTTTAAGATGACGTGATATGTACACATATGTGTGTATGTGTGTGTATAAATACGAGTGTGTGTGAATGTTTAAGATGACGTAATACATATATGGAAATACTTATAAATCAAGTATTTAATTTTTTAATATTTTGAGGATATGTTTTGAGGAAAAGTTACCTCGATATATAGGAAAAGTCAGAGTCATTTTTGGATACTTCGATGAAAGTACTTTATCCTATTTACCAACCCCTCCACTCGGGCGGGATATGACACAAGACCAATTTTTAAGCGAAGTTAAACAGGTTTGAATTCTTTCTCCTAGACTAGTTGCCTCACCAAGGCTGAAGAACCCTGTTTGTCCTACTATTTACCTATAGCTGGAGGGAGAATAATTGGATTCATACCTTTCCCAAGGGTATTAGAGCTATGTGTCAATTTCCTACGACGATAACCGTTACACCACGGGCACCTCCAATGAAAGTACTTTATGTTTTTTCAACGTTTTCTTTGAGTTATTAAAATTATTTCCAGTTATTCATAGGTCATGTGATTATTAACAAATTTATATAAGAAGCATACGTGGAACTCAGAATCCAATATATACCTACTTTCATACATGTATATATCGTCCATTGGGAATTATAGAAGAGACTGAAATTTCATCATACTACAAAATGGTGTATGCTCATGCTAGAAACTGACTTAGAGAAGGAGAACAATAAATGTCTGCGAATTGAAGGAACGCCAGACGACAGATTGAAAAATGAAGAAACTAACCAAATTAAAAAATACTTGGAATTTGCTCGAGATAATAAAAAAAAAATGTCGCATAAGGACAACGGTAGTACAAATTGCAATGGGTGCACTTGGAACGGTCCCTTCCCCACCAAAAAAGACGAGAACTTAAATTCAAAAGAAGAATCGAGACCATCCAGACCACAACATTGTTAAGATCGGTTAGAATACTGAAAATAGTTCTAGACACCTTAGAAGACTTCTCTGGAGTCTGAATGCAGACTCCAGAGAAAGACTTCCATTTGAGCCTGGTTTTTATCCTGGATAGACGACCAGACCTAGTCATAATTAACCAAAAAAAAGTCTGCTAAATAGTCGATTTTTCCATCCCGCCAGACCACTAGGTAAAATTAAAAGAAAGCGAAAAGAGTGATATTACTTAGAACTTGCTAGATTGGTCTAGTATGGTATATCGATAATTTTAGTTTATTTAATGCCAACTCTGGTTGATATATATATATGACATATATATCATTTGTAAACATGAGTCAACAAAAATAAACGGTTTCAAGTATTGCTCTGAATAACTAACAATTCAATTAAATATCAGTCATTTGTTTATACTCAGTTAAATTATCTAACAGTTCTTATTCTAACAATTTAATTTAGCATAAGTTATATGTTTGCACTCGGTTTAAATGTCAAACATTTCTATTTGACCCATAAATAGGATCCTATAAGGTGCTACCACAACGGGGCAGAGTGGACCTGGTAGTGATGGCAATGAAGAGGTACTCCGCATTCCCAAAAGCTCTAGAGTTACTGGAACCTCAACTGTTATATAATAGCCGAGGGATTTCGGTTCATGCTTTTGAGTTTAGTTAGGCTGAGAACCTTTCGGCTCAGCACATGGGCTAGTTAGGTGACACATTGAGGCAGGCGTTAACGCGGGCGCGCACGCGGGCGGATGGAGGTGTCACTCAGATGTCATAATAGTCCGAGACGAAACGGTGTGACAGGGTGCGGGTGACATCACGCACCGGAAACGCGCGGAAGTTTGTTTGAGATTTGAAGAAAGTTAGAGTTGAGATTAGACACCGGACGAAGACGGCGACTTTTGGAACTCTCAGGCGCTAGGCGAACTTGCGCCATAATGGGGCCGCACGAATTGGGGGCCCAATGAATAAGACAGCATAGAAGATTGTGTCTCTCCTCCTTACGTCGAAACCTTTAACTCAAAGTTAATAAAAAGGTTTCGTACCTGAACAAGAAGTCTTTACGTGTTTCCGAATTTTGAGATTTATATATTCTATTGTAATGAACATTATATGTCCATTTCGCACCTAGCGTTAATTGTGAATATGGTACGCAACATCAGATTGTTTAATGTCATACCCAGGACACTCGGTGGGTGGTGGGGGTCTTACCCCTTTGCAGAGATGCAGTCGATGTATTCTACAGCCCCAGTCGACTTTCTCCTTGCAGGAGAACTAAAAAAAGACATAACTATGGAACATGAAGGCAGTTATGATACCAATTGTAATCTGGGTGATCGGAAAATCCCTAAATGATTGGTAAACGGACTAGAAGATGTGGAAATAATAAGACAGGTGAAGACCATCCATACTGCAGTATTATTAAGATCGGCTAGAATACAAAGAATGGTCAAGGAAAGTTGAGGTGATTTGTTGTCACTCAGACTCCGGTGAGAAACCATCACGTAATACGGGTGAAAGAAATAATAATAACAACAACAACTCGAAGAAGGCCCAAAAGCTGAAATACACACTGATTTACTCTAAACGACACTTAAAAAGGTATCAAACAGGAAAACACGAGGCCATGATGGAATACATTGTTTCTGGTTCAAGAAGTTCACATCAATTCACGACAGACTAGCATTAGAAATGAATAAATGCCTACAAACAGCTCACGTACCCGAGTGGATGACTAAAAGAAGAACCACATTGATACAAAAGGACCCAAACAAAGGAACCGCCCCCCAAAATTACTGACCCATAACTTGCCTACCAATGATTAGGAAAATATTAACAGCACAAATAAGGGAAGAGATTTATCACTCTCTAACAAGCCGTGGATTGTTCCCTGACGAACAGAAAGGATGCTGCAAAGGATCCAGAGGCACAGCAGAACTACTCTACATAGATCAACACATCCTAGATTAGAGCAAAACCAGACGAAAAAATCTAGCTAAGGTCTGGATTGACTACAAGAAGGCATATGATATGGTTCCGCATAGCTGGATAATAAACAGCCTCAAAATGTACAAAATATCAGACGAAGTCATAAACTTCATCGACAAAACTATGAAAACCTGGAGAGTCGAACTGACTGCAGGAGGAAGAAGATTAGCTGAAGCAAAGATCCAAAGAGAGATTTTCCAAGGAAATGCTCTATCACCCTTACTATTCATAACTGCCATGATGCCACAAAACCACATACTCAGAAATGCACAGCAGGAATTAAAAAAAACTCAGTAGATCTCAGGAAAAAGTTAATTATTTAATGTACATCGACGACATCAAACATTTTGCAAAAAAAAAAAAAAAAATTGAAATCCTAATACACATTGTTAGAATATACAGCCGGGACATAGGAATGGAATTTGGTATAGAAAAGTGTGCAATGCTTATAATGAAAAGTGGCAAACGGCAGCTAACTGACGAATGGAACTACCATACAAGGATAAGATAGAAACACTCGCAGAAAACAAAATCTAGAAATGCTTGGGCATCTTGGAGGCTGACACCATCAAACAAGCGGAAATGAAAGAAAAAATTCTGAAAGAATATCTCAGGAGAACTAGAAAACTACTCGAGACAAAACTCAATAGCAGAAATCTTATCAAAGGAATAAATACCTGGGCTGTACCACGCGTTAGATATTCTGGAACCTTTCTCAAGTGGACCAGAGACGAACTTAAACAAATGGACCAAAGAACAAGAAAACTAATGACAATGCATAAGTCGCTACATCCCAGAGACGACGTTGGCAGACTATATGTTTCAAGAAAAGAGGGAGGAAGAGTACTTGCCAGCATTGAAGACAGCGTTGACGCATCCATACAACGACTCAAAGACTATATACAAAAACACGAAGGAGGACTCATTACAGCCACCAGAAACGAAACGGAGAACACGATGAATAACAGAATGACAATAACTAGGAAACAAAAATGGGAAGGGAAGCAACTCTATGGGCGGTTTAAACGACTAATAAACAATATCTCACACGACAAAACTTCGACATGGTTAAGAAAAGGAAACTTTAAGAGAGAAACATAATCTCTCCTAATAGCAGCACAATACAGCGCCATAAGAACCAATCATATCAAAGCGAGAATAGATAAGACTCAACAAAATAGCAAATGCAGGCTATGTGGTGACAGAGATGAAACCATCAAATATATAACAAGCGAATGCAGCAAATTAGCACAGAAGGAGTATAAGGCGAGACACGACTTGGTCGGCAAGGTGATTCATTGGGAAATGTGTAAGAAACTTAAATTCGACCATACTAACAAATGGTAGATGCACAACCCAGCACCTGTCCTAGAAAATGCCACGCATAAACTCCTATGGGACTTTAACATACAAACGGATTACCTAACCCAGCCAGAAGACTAGGTTTAATAATCATCAACAAAAAAAAAAAAAAGAGAACTTGCAAAATAGTCGACTTTGTTGTCCCGGCTGACTACAGAATAAAACTGAAAGAATTTGAAAAAAGGGATAAGTACCTCGACCTTGCTAGGGAATTAAAAAAAAAACTATGGAAGATGCAGGTGGCAATTATACCAATTATAATTGGTGCGTTTGGAACAGTAAGTAAAGGATTGCTAAAGGGACTCGAGGACCTGGAAGTTGGCGGAGGAGTGGAGACCATCAAAACGACGGCATTGTTCAGAACGGCCGGAATACTAGGAAGAGTCCTGGAGACTTGAGGAGACTTGCTGTCACTCAGACTCCAGTGAAAAACCATCGGCTAACGCAGATGGGAAAAGCTCTAATGAGTGAATGATAAATGTGAAAAGAGGAATGAGTACCTCAACCTTGCAAGAGAATTAAAAAAACTGTGGAACATGAAAGTGACGATTATACCAATTGTAATTGGTGCTCTTAATACAGTCACCAACGGATTAGTACTAGGACTGGAAGACTTGGAAATAATGGAACGAGTGGACACTATTAAAACTACTACATTGTTGAGATCGGCAAAAATTCTGAGAAGAGTCTTGGAGACTTGCGAAGACTTGTTGTCACTCAAATTCCAGTGAGAAACCATCTGCTAACGCTGGTGTAAAACCTCGAACAGGAATTAATAATAATAATTACATTAAACAAAACAATTGTCACCAAAGGATCGAAAAGGAGACAGGTGGAGTTGAAAATCAGGAGACAATTTGCGACGATCCAGACTGCAGCATTGTTAAGGTCGGCCATAATTATCAGAAGGATCCCGCTGAGTTGAGGAAATTTCTATCTCTCAGACACAAAGGCTTGGTAAATGGGCTGTAAGATATGAAAATCGGAGAACGAGCAGAGACAATCAAACTATAGTATTGATAAAATCGGCCCAAAATACTGGAAAGAGTCATGGAAACTAAAAAGACTTGCTGTCACACAAGTTCTAGTGAAAAACCACCAGGGGTAATGGTAGTAAAAAGAATTCGCAAGAAACAATAATGGTAATAATTACAGCTAAAGATAACTGCCATATAACTAAAGGACAAATAAGAAAACAAAAAGGATATATAGAAAAAATATATGAGAAGAAAAAGGACGATATGAATACTTCAGATGACCAATGAAATACAATGTGCATGAAATGACGTGGACAAAGCTAAGCAGAGGAATTGTAAAAAAGGAAACTGAATCGCTATCAGCAAATATTCAATGATATATATATATATATATATATATATATATATATATATATATATAACACGCGTACATAAAGAGTTGTACACAATCCAAACGTTATTTGGACTGTATTTATCGATTTTTTCAATTTTCCCAATACCTTTCTTTTTCTGCCTGATGATTGTCATTTACAAGACGGCATGAAACCCCGTAGTCGCAGACAAGTGTCCATGCTATTTGATATATATGAAATATATAGTATATATAAAAACTAGTATATATATATATATATATATATATATATATAACTAATATATATATATATATATATATATATCATCATCATCATCATCAGGTCGTGCTTGTAGCACGGATATCCCTGACCCTCTCTCGCCACTTTTCCCTATCGTTCATCGCCTCAGGTAGGTCTTCTGGACAACATCCTGTATCCTCACATAGTTGCTGAATGTATGTTCGTGCTGGTCGTCCTGCTTTTGCACGGCCATGTGCGGGGGTCCATAAGAGTACATCACTGATGAGTTCGTCCCTGCTTCTCCAGCAGTGTCCTACATGACTGGTTCGTCTAACTTGAATAGTTTCGTGATAGGAGGCAGGTGGCCGTACAGTTGGTGTCTTGTGGGGTGTTGCCGCCAGGACTTGTTCAAGATTGCTCGCAGCATTCTTGTGTAATTGCCGTCTAGCTTCTTCTCCAGCCGTTTTGTTAGCGTCCATGTAGTGCATCCATATAGCAGTATCGATGCGACCGCTGCCTGGAAGAAACAGCGTTTCATTTTATTGGTTAGGTCTGATTTCCATATAATCGATAGCCTATTGATAGCTGTCCATGCTTTCGTTAACCTCGTGTCGATGTCCTTTTCGGTTGATACGACGCTGCTTCCTAGGTAAGTGATATATATATATATATATATATATATATATATATATATTACCCAATGCCAATTCATTCGATGGTGGGAACGATTCTATTTTCAGATTTTCTTTCTACTCTATTTCTTTCAAAATACTTTCTTTGTCTGAAGATGCAGATATAACATTTAAAAATATATGAGTAATTTTTAAAGGTTTTTTCTTTTATATATATATATATATATATATATGTGTGTGTGTGTGTGTGTGTGTGTGTGTGTGTGTGTGTGTGTGTGTTAGAAAAATTTTTTTTAAAAATACTCCAAAATTTGATGAATTTATTATGAAAGTCGACGTTGATCGTTTCGGTTGAAATAACCTTCTTTGGGACTTTAAGTTCATGAAAAATGTTGTGAAAACCGTAATGAATGTTTGATTAAATAACAGGCGAAAAGAAAGTGTTTATAAAAAGAGTCATAGCACCATATTCAGCGTTCTCAATTTTGAAATATTGTTACGCTGTTGTCACGTAGACTGAAGTTTGAAATTTGTTGAGTTTCTAAGGGATACAACGGAAGATAATTAAAACAATGATAGATTTCTTTTTCAAAAAAATATATATAAATGTAAACGTGGCTCCAGTATCTATAATTGTGTGAGCAGAAAAAATTAAGAAAGATTCGATATTTTGAAGGTATTTAGAAGTAATTTACCCAAGTATAGAGTTATATTGAAAAACCTGGGACGAGTAACGGAGGTTTAAAGTAAAATACCTCCGTTGTATTTATATTTTTATTTACACACACACACACACACACACACACACATATATATATATATATATATATATATATATATATATCATGTTCTAACTGTATACGACTGGAATATTTCTTTCTTATTTCCTCCTTGCTATTGTTTTTGTTGTTGGGTGAGATGCCTCAAAAGGCAATGACACCTTCGTGTTGTATCTGAATTTCTTTATTGTAAAACTACACATACACACACACACACACACTCTCTCTCTCTCTCTCTCTCTCTCTCTCTCAGTCTACCTACCTACCTACTTACCTATCAACTGTGATAAACTCGATTACCTCAGAATCTATAAACTATCATTTCATTAATCGATCGACCTTTTGCCCTTACTTGAGGGCATCACCAGAACAAACGAAAAGAATTTTGTTCACCTCACGGAATTCGATCGCGTGCGTGGACGGACGAGCACGGAACTTGAATAATCTTTGATTCCTTCCTAGCAATTTGTCTCTCGTTAGACACGAACGTTGTGCCCACGATATTTGATATTTGACCCGTCAGAAAGTCAGTGGCAACACAGTTTCTTTCTGCCGCTGAATACTTATATCTTTTCATCTCTGTCAAAAAAAAAAAAAAGGATTTTTGTTTGTTAAAAGTTTAACTCTACATTAACCAAGTTTACCTTTTCATGATGTAACGGTTATCTAGCCTGTCCTACGAGTCAGTCATTAATAGTTAGTGAATTTGATCGTTTCTAACTGCCCCTTTCTTGCAACTTTGAACCAAATCAAGACAACGGTTACTTAAACGCCTACCACCGGGCTATTGAAACTTGGTATGTTGACTGGTTTAGTTTGGTTTGGTTTCATTGTTTAATGACATATCAACCGTTGTGGGTTATTTAATGCCAAACACAGTGTCCTAGAAGAAGAGTATTGGTACTATTTAACTTATAGCTGGGAGGATAAGGGGGTGTATACCTTTCCCAAAGCTATTTGCCTGAAACTGAACGTAATAGCATGAATGGAGTATTAAATCGATTACTACGATTCAGCAGTCTATTGCTTTAACCATTACACCACAGCAGTGTCCTCTGGATCCCCACACATGGCCGCGCAAAAGCAGGACGACCAGCAGGAACGTACATTCAGCAGCTATGTGAGGATACGGGATGTTGTCCTGAAGACCTACCTAGGGCGATGAACGATAGGGAGGAGTGGCGAGAGAGGGTCAGGGATATCCGTGCTACCAGCGCGATATGATGATGATGATTACACCACAAGGACCCCACCCCATGTTGACTGGTCCAGGAAAAAGGACACTAAATTCAAACTGTACTCTGATTAGAAATTGACTCTGAGTGGCGGAGGGATGGGGTAAATACATTCAAAAACTGAAATTTTTTCAACTCCTAAATTTTTACAAAATATCTTGAGTGGAACGGGTTCAACCAAAAAAATTAGATCCTTTCGCTAAATAATCTTCTTTTTGATCAAATTATATTCCGCTAATAAAAACAGAATATTGTGAAAAAGGTTTACTTTCAGTTAACTTACAAAAGATTTGGTTCAAGTCCTGAATAAATAAAGATTACAAAATATGAGTTTAGTAAGTAAAGTTGGCTACCAGAGGGCTCCCTTTTCGATAGCTACTACACCAAGCTGTAGGGCAGGGTGCTACTCCATTCCCTGTATTACTCCATTTTACCCTTGATCCTTACCTTATAATGCTGAGTGTTAAGCAAGGAGGCATCGAGTACCATTTTTGAGTCTTTGGTATGATGCGACCTGGGATTGAACGCTAGTTTTCCGGACCATTGCCGAACACTCTACCCATTAAACCAATGGCCCGACGTTAGGTCAACATTAAATCCAGAAAGCAATGTTTCAAATAGGCAAATCCAATAATAATTAAATATGTATTTTTCATTCCAGGAGATATCATGTTTGACATTTTTATAATAATCTGAATATTCCGTTTCCGCAGAATGCAGCGTCGATGGTTATTTATTCAAACAGGAAGTTGTTTATAACTTAAACCTAGAAGATAATCAAAACCCCCACTTCTTATAATGGGTAATGAGCTTGCCTTGCAAGCCGTTGTTTGTATGTTTGATTATTACTGAGGATCCTATTCTTGGCTTGCAATAAAAAACAAAGTTTTGTTGAATAAGTGACAATTCCGCATTTAACAAGCGACAGTATTTTCCTTGATATAGTAGAATGTTCGGCAATTATTTTGCAAGTGTCATCGTGAATAGATCGTCTAAAAGATTTGTGCAAGCTTAGTAAATAATTATTCGGGGTATATGTTTTAAAATGACAATTAACAACCAAATGCAGCTTCGCACTAACAGGTTTTTTTTTTCTTAATACTCATAAAAAACATACTATTATCATGTACTTGACAATTTAAGGCTTGGTAAATCATCTACGAGCAATGAAATCACAAATTATGTAACCGACTAAATTTTGACCATTTAGACGAAGGGTATATGCACAAATTAGAATCTTTTCCAGAGAACATAAAACACGCAATTTACAAGGATTCTGAGATACAAGGATAAGTAAAAAGATGCAATATTTAGGAAAGGTGTAGCTCAGTTAGGATGACGAGCCGTATATATATATATATATATATATATATATATACGTGATGCCTTTAATAAGTTTCCAGACTTTTTTGTACAGGCATTTAAAATTGTAGACTCTTGGGAATTCAGTATGTTATTGCTATACATCTTATGAGATGACTGACCAATTTTTTTATGATTTCAGGTTCAAATTAACAGATACAGCAGGAATTAGAATACACCCAACTAAAGCCTGATTGTCTCAGCTGGTGAATTTTAAAAATGCAATCTGGACGTTAGGACACTTTAAAAGAACAATAAAATTCAGTTTTAAACTTGCAAAAAATGCCACAGAAACGTATGGAATGCTTCAGACTGCTTTTCGACTATCTTGCATGAATCGAGCATCAGTTTTTGAGTGGCATAAGAAATTCAAGGAAGGCAGGTTGTCTGTGAGGGATGATGAGAGGTGTGGGAGAAGTAAGGAAGTCAATAGAGCAGAGTTGATTGGCCAAAGAGTTAAGGTTAGGGTTAGGGTAACTATGTTGAGGTTTTAAGTGAGTTCAGGAGGGGATTCACTCAGAAGAGACCAGCGCTCTTCAAATCGGCTCAGTGGCATTTCCACCTGGACAATGCACCAGTCTACAACTCCATTCTTCTCACAGACTAAGATGGGCATCAAGACAGTTCCTCAGCCTCCCTATAGCGCAGACCTTGCTCCCTGTGACTTTTGGGTATTCACTAAGCTCAGAGGCTGTCGTTATGAGACAATTGAGGAGATGAAAGAGGCTGTGACGAAGGTCATTGACACGCTGACACAAGAGGACTTCCATGGGGTCTTCCAGAAGTTGTTTGAACTGTACAACTAGTGCATTGCAGCCGGTGGTGATTTCTTAGAACGTTTCATGAGTGTACTATCAATAAAAGTTTCCATACGAAAAAAGGGCTGGTAACTTATTTAATGGTCCTCATATATATATATATATATATATATATTAGAATATTTTCTAGAGAACGTGAAGCCCATAGTTCACTGTGATTTTAAGTAACTCGGGTGAGTCAAAGGTTTCGCAAAATTTTGCTTTCATTTTGGAAGCTTCTGGTGCTTTTCCTAAACGAAATTGGACTGTGAGACGCCAAACTCACTTGAGAGTTTCTCGCAAGGATTTGCCTCACAAACTTGAAGCACGACCTCAGTATTTTTCGGATTTACTATTACCTGATCTCCCGGATTGACTGTCTTGCAACTCGAACGAAGTTTCTTCAACAATCTGGTTACTGTACGGTGATCAACTATAATATAAATCTTTCGGATAACAAATGTATTTGTTTTGTTTTTTTCGTTGGGTAATGGCCCAGCTCGAACGCAAAAAGCGGAAATTTGTTAATTCGACAACGTAGCACATTCTTCTGTGTAGTTTTCCAATCACTCACAGAGTGAAGCAATTTCCAAGTTCGAACACAAAAAGCGTAAGATTATTCAATTAGACAAAGTTGCACGTTCGTCATATATATATATATATATATATATATATATGTGTGTGTGTGTGTGTGTGTGTGTGTGTGTGTGTGTGTGAATTTAATCTATTTTTATTTGAAATGTTTTTAAACCATGCCATCTATCAAAAACCCACTCCAAATAAAACTCAGAGTCACAAACAACCTAACAGAACCCCTGAAAATGGCCATTGAAATAGTCGAAACCGTTTCAGTTAGTAATGGGGTAGTTTCTTCACCATCTTTACTATTACCTGAAAAAAATAACAAGAAGGCTCGATCGTCTTCAATTAATGATTTTAAAAATGAAACAATCAGTAGTCTTAAACTGAATATATATATATATATATATATATATATATATATATATATATATATATATATACGTGTGTGTGTGTGTATGTGTGTGTGTGTGTGTGTGAACAGGAATTGGCGCAAAATAACCTACAGTGGTTGATATGACATATAACACAATCCAAGTAACCTCCCAATGAACAGGATGGGAAAACGAAGAAACTGGTTAGCTCATTGACTCGGTGGTTTTATGGCATGTTTACCCACTTCATTCTATTGTAATTTTCCTTTTGATAACAGACTTTCAATACTGTAGAGTTTTCTAATAAATTGTCTCAAATGATATCGTTTTTTTTTTTTTTGTCCGTTTGTATAACTGTCCTGTAGAAAGAATAAAATCCTACTATCTTTAATGTAGAAGAAAATTAACATTTCTTTTATAAATTGTTAGTGAAGGTTTTATTTTAAAAAATTATTTACATTATATATATACATATATATATATATATTTTTTTTTTTTCATCATACAACCTGTGAAAGCACGTGCTATACCATATCCTCATCAGCCGCCATCCAGGGGTGATAACACAGTTTCGGTAGCTCAAGGCGGCTACCGAAACTGTCTTATGTTATATTATATATATATATATATATATATATATATATATATATATTACCAGTAATATTCAATCAGCGTAAATAATGTAAAATCCTACTACTAATGTAGAAGAAAAGTATCATTTCTTTTATAAATTGTCAGCGAAGGTTTTTATTCAAAAAATTATTTACATTATATATATATATATATATATATATATATATATTATACCAGTAATATCCAATCAGCGTTCGAAGACAATGGGTGTGGATATTTCGTGTATAAAATATATGAGGACTTTTATATAAATCTATGGGAGTTCTCCATTTATGTCTATTGTTATATGTTCCTTTTCAGGTTTATATAAAAAAACTCACATACATAGCATAGATAGATAGATAGATAGACAGATAGATAGATAGACACATACATACATACATACATACATACATACATACAGTGTAAATTCAATCATCTACCGCGAAAGATATTCACACAGGTTTACTTCAAAAACTTTCTGCTTTGTATGACGAACAGAATGGAAGTCATTTTAAATCATTTTATCAAAACAATAAAATGAAAATACAATTAAAGTAAAGAAAACATTTTTCGTCTGCTGCAGCAGCAGCAGCAGCAGCTGACACTGTCAATTTTTTTTTAAAACGGGGTTTATCAAGTCTTAAGTTTAGATATTTCCTTCTCCTAGACTGGTTGCCACACCATGGTTAAAGACCCTAGTCTGATCAGCAGTACGCCTATAGCAGGTACGAGAATAGTTCGATTCATAACTTTCGGAAATCTATGAGCGCTATGTGAAATGCAAGTAGCTTCGTTCAGGATTTTGTACTTCAGTCGCTGGGATTACTTCCAAAATAGATGACATTCACACAACAAGCCTCATACAGTTTATTAGTGAAAGTTCATAATAGGTCAATATTGAAAAAAAAATATTCTGAGAGTTTCAAACAATTTCCATTGGAGTTTCTTTATGGTATTATTATTTTCAAGTCTTCACTTTTTACCAATCCCCGTCAACACATTATTGGAATCTTCAAATACCGGTTTCCTTTTTAAACAAAAATACAGTGACACCTCGAGATATGAAATTAATTTGTTCGGCAGTGGATTTCGTATTTTGGAAGTTTCGTATTATGAGGCAAAATTTACCCTATAAATGGCGAAATTCACTCCAGCCCCCAAACGCAGTCATATAGAGTGGAAATATTATACCCAACTGAAGCAATAGGTTCGTTAAAGGCATTTAATAAATGTTTTGAAAAAAGAGAAAATAATCAAAAAAAAAAAAATTCAATGAAAAATATTAAGACATGTCCTGAATAATGAAACTTTATTTTTCGAGTCGAGCACTTCCGATTTTCGTTTCCGCATCTTGAATATATCTTCATTAAACGGGACGGAAATTTCTTCGAAGCCAGTTTCGTACTCTGAATTTTTCGTGTTATGGGGTTTTCGTAAGTCGAGGTTCCCCTAAAGTTCCAGATAAATATAAAACTGTGGAGGTTTCCAAGAAAATGTAAACAGGGATGGTAAACAGGTGAATGATATCAAGTATTCTTATGTTAAGCAAATAATATTTAAACGAATCTATATGACCCATAAGTACCTCTCTGTGACAGAGTTGACAAGGAATTGATAGTGATTAAGGAGTATTCTATACACTCAGATCACCAGAACAGAAGCTTGACCATCAGATGTAGTTACCCAGGACACGTATTCGATTTTTGGTCGAGTTTACTCTTCTGCAGGGGTTGCTGTGAGCGTATTCTAAGAAACCCCAACTGTGCGGAAGAAAAGATGTACAATGAGAGATGAAAGGACCGTAGAAGCGAAGAGATATCGGATCACGTAGAGAAATATGGGAAGTTGTAAAAATACGAAAGAGAAGATGTAGACAAATATGGCGGATGAGACATGAAACGCATGAAATCGTAATTAACTGGACGGACAACGAGAAAATGATTAAAAACACATTTAAAAAATGTCAAAGAAATAAATCACAAGGCAGAATAAGAGGAAACAGTACAAAATATAAAAGAAGGGATATTCTAAAAGTATTTTTAAAAAGCTAAAGAGGAAAAATATAAAAAAATGTAAAATATGCTAGACACAAAATATTTAAACAAACTGCTAGAAGAGATTAAGGGAATAAAAAGCCAACATACAAAGAATCAATGCCGAAATTATAAAGAATATTTTTAAAAAGTTAAATTTTAAATCGAAACATTAATATATAAAGCAAAATAATATTATTAAGAAAAAAAAATCTTGAAAACATAAATAATCCATAAAAGCAGATATTAACGAAAAAAGAAAAAAAAAACAATTTTTAAATTTACAAAAAGTTATCTAAATATGAAAAAGAAAACTATAAGAGTCTTAATCTCTTTCAAGAAGTTGTCCGCCTCAATAAATCCAGAAAATATCTCCATTTTCTTCTCGCCTGCTTCGACGCCATTTTACACTGTTCGTAAGTCAAGCAGACCAATCAAATGTCAGTATTGGGCTTGTCGCTAAATCACGCCAAATTACACAGAGAGCTGTTACGCGTCTTCCTTATAAGTCACTGTTGACAGAAGGGATTTGATGCCCGCCTGGAATCTGTAGAGCCTGTTGATGTGGGGTTTTTTTGTTCTTTTTTTAATCCTCTTTTCAGTAGCCATTTTGTAAAGGAGTCGTAGATTTTATACACATTAGATCACGTCAATACTATACGAATTAAAAACAAAATCAAAGAGAAAGACACTGACCTGTCGGAGGGGGGTTAGAATACGTATGAATACATCTCTTGCAGACGAGTAAGACCACCACAACATTTTTTGGAGGTGCCCGTGGTGTAGTCGTTATCGTCGTAGGAAATGAACACGGCGACAAGAGTTCAAACCCTGGACGAGACTGATTGCATTTCACATAGCACTAATACCCTTGAGGAAGGTATGAATCTAATTATTCTCCCTCCAGCTATGGGTAAATAGTAGGACAGACTAGGTTCTTCAGCCTTGGTTAGGCAACTAGTCTAGGAGAAGGAAAACTCTGAATTCAAACCTGTTTAACTTCGCTTAAAAATTGACCTTGTGTCATATCCTGCCCGAGCGGAGGGGTTGGTAAATAGTACCACCACAACATGATATCCTGGATAGGGGATCGAACTGAATCTAATTGTGAAGCTCTTGTTCTAGTGATCAGGAAAGTGTAGAATACTCCTTCGCTGCCATTACTCCCAAGTCCACACTGATATGGACGCTATCTCAGTGATCTCTCATATAGATATCTTTCATCTATATGCGTGATCTATTAGATAGCACCCTACTAGGTACCCGCTTAAAAGATATAGGCATTAGTGAAGAGTATTTGATATTTAACTGTGCAAAAGAAACTACAGACAAAATATCAAGGTAACGTACAATGTATGAAAGACTCTTTGCATGAAATAAACCCAGTCGGGTTGACATGCCATAAAAATCAATCAATCAATCAATCGATCCATTAACGTGTTATAAAATTGAATATACCTTGTTTATTACTTGGAGTTTTGGAGTCAAAGGCTGGGGTTAATCGCGCGGATATCAACTGTCATTAGAAGAGTCCCCGTGATGTAGTGACAAATGTGATATCGTGTTGTATTTTGACCTTCGACCCGGCCAAAAATGCCATTCCAAGGTGATGCACCGGAAGGAAGTGACACATTCTAATGGCAGTTATGAGAGGAAATCGCGTGGGCGGAAATTGGCTGATGAAATGGGACGAGGTAAAAAAATTCCCATTGTACACTCATAGACTGACGCACCGGAAGAGAGTGACCTGTGAACTGCATGACAGTTATTTCCGCTTGATGGCGATCAAACATGTGATTTCAAAGATCGATTGGGCGATTGAGTGGATGTTGAAATATTATATAACTCAGTCAAGACAGAAGTCACAGTTCGAGTTGCAGTTAGATTTGGAGAAGGAGAGAGACGAGTTGTGTTAAGGAAAGCCACACCCGGCCGAAGGGGCCCTCGGGAACCCCGATGAAGTTTGGGGACCAGAGAAGTTGCTGATAAGATGCAGTAAAGAAAGCCATTACTCCGCAGACTGGGCCTCTGGACCTCCGGTTGAGCATCTGGAGAACGAGAAAGACACAACGTTGACGGCCATAAGAGTGGGGGTCAAAATATTGCAGTTTCTGTTCGGTCACCAGCTCCCTCTCACACGCAAACAATTGAGTAACCCTTTTCGAACTCTTACAATAAAGAGAGAGGTATACATATTTTGTTAAAGAAGTCTTCCTGCGTGCGTCTTTATTATTGTGTCGTTATGATGCTGTAGATGACAATATAACAATCGTAGTAAGAGACTTTGAAATGTGTTCGCACTATTACTTTCACTTTCGGATTAGTATCCTAAGAAAAGTTTTGAACCCTCTTGTCTCCCCCAGTTATAGGTTGAATAATACAACTGTTCTTCTAGAAGGATAGTTTTGGCATCAAAAGATTGATATCCAAAGCAAACCAAGCGTCATTTTGGAAAATAGAGAATAAATGATATCTTTATCGACATTTTTTCGTAACTCGGACAGGAATTATTACGGACAGATTTTAAGTACTGTAATGTGGAATTTTCAGACAAAACGTGAATGCATTCCTGGTTGGTGTGGTTTCGCGCCTTTTTTTTTTCTTATCTTTATAAAAGAGAAACAATGGTGCTGTTTTTTTTTTTTCTTGAAAATGCTAACTTCCATGGATAATGATTTTACTGATGTCTTTTGTCTTAGATTAATTCATTTGAACAAGGTCACATCAGTCATGTTTGACGACCAAACAGCAGAGGGAAATAGCGTTGACTTCATTTTTGTGTGTCTCGTTTGCTTCCCTATAATATCCTCGGTTCGCCTGCCAGAAGACATTATTTCTAGTCCTTCATTTTATTTTTTTTTTTTAAATCAAAGTCAAATTGAATATGAAATGCCAAGCAAACTTGTGAAATAATAATGTTCAATGTGGTATTTTATGATGAAGTTCTTCACTAGCCTTGATTAAATTTTTCTGCATATGACTCCATATTTAATTTTCTCTACATTAGATGGCAACCCTTTTAAATTAATATACTATTTCACATAGATCAATGGCGATGGCTCATCTACTAAAACTGATGTCAATATACATGGAAGAAAGATATGGACTGCTATCGAAAGGTTATCGACCATATGGAAATATAATCAGTCTGATAAAATAAAACAGTACGTATATGACTGCGCCATTTTTTTCATTAATGAAGCGCTTAAAGAAAAAAAAATAGATGGAAACTACAAGAGGATTCTGGGTGCTGTTTAAAAAATCCTAGAAGCAACACCCCACAAGTCTGCTACTGTACTACCATCTATCTTATAAACTGTGGTATCGTGGTAAGAAAAAGATACACAGTGAAATAGAGTTAATTATTTAATAACTGAAGTAGTACAGTCCGACTAGTATTAAAAGTCTCGTGCTGATGGTGTTACGCCCGAAGCTGGTCTTACTATCGACCGACATCCTTCCAGAGCTGTCTCTTTCTGCTTCTGCTTTCCCGTGCTTTTGAGACACGGCGTCTTTTATACTTCCGTGATGCCGGAAGTCGCGTGGTACAACATAAACTATCCATGTAAAAATTAGCCAGACATGCTCGGCACTACAACAGATGCAAGGGCAAACACATAAGCGATCTTCTCCTGTGGACTCCAACACATGGACACACTAGTGTCGTGTGACTAACAAATATTTACATTCATCAACTCAATGAGGACAATGGATGCAGTCTAAAGGACTTACGGACAGCGATGAAAGATTGGAATGGATGGCGAGATAGATTGATAGATAGAGAGAGAGAGGGGGGCAGGAATCCATGCTGTCTGTACGGTTTAATGATCATCATCATCTATAGTTGTCTCATTATTGCTACTAATTCCTCGCCCAAGACCTCATCTTCGTTTTGCGTTATATCCTCCTTGGGCAACGGTTCAAAAGCACTCAGCAATAATGAACACACACGCCTCATAAATCGTGACATATTGTAAATGATCTGAATTAAAAATCTGGCCATGAGAATTTGCATTTTACGGAAGCCTTACAAATCTTTCTCAATGGATATCTCAAATTTCTAGATCTAGGCCAAATTAAGCTTATATTTGTAACTTGAGTCATAACCTCCGGGAGGATTTTTATGGAAATACATATTACATGAAAGAACTTTTCTTTTTGGTTAGGTAATAGTCAAGTGTTCATCCTTAGAACAATGGCTTAGTGACTAACGTTTGGTTTTGTTTTGTTTTATGGCATATCAACCATTGTAGGTTATCTAATGTTAAATCCATTTTTATACATATAAACATTTCTAATTCAAACAATTCAGTTTAGTATACGTAAAGTTTTTGTTTACAGACTTGTAAATAGCAGAACAGTTCTATTTTAAAAAAAATCTATCTAGCATAAGTACGCAGTTTAAATGTCAAAAACAGTTCTATTTCAAACTATTCAGTTTTATCAACAAATTTAAATTTATCGCTAAGTCTCACAAACAATTCAACTAAACATCAGTTTTTCATTTACACACAGATAAATCTAAAAACAGTTCTATTTTAAACAATTCAATTTAGCATAATTTCACTGTTTAGATGTCAAAACAGTTTTATTGCAAACAATTCGGTTTAGCATAAGTTGCACTGTTTAGTTCTATTTTATCCATTGATGGAACCCTCTCAGGTGCTACTCTACCGGGCTTGAGTTGACCTGGGAGCGATAACCATGAAGGGGTACTCTGTAATCCCCAAAACTCCAGCATTAATTGAGCCTTACCATGAGATTGCTAAATGTCATTTGTAGGAAACTCGTTGGGAGAGTCTTACCCCTCTGCAGAGATGCATTCGGTGTATAAAAGAGGTGCCCGTTGCGTAATAGTTATCGTCGAAGAAATGAACACGGCAACACGAGTTCAAATCCTGGACGAGACTGATTGCATTTCACATAGCACTAATACCCTTGGGAAAGTTATGAATCAAATCATTCTCCCTCCAGCTATGGGTAAATTGTAGGGAAGACTAGGTTCTTCAGCCTTGGTTAGCCAACTAGTTTAGGAGAAGGAAAGCTCTCAATTCAAACCTGTTAAACTCCGCTTAAAACATTGACCTCGTGTCATATACTGACTGAGCGTAGGGGTTGGTAAATATGGATGCCGTCGGTGTATTCAGCAGCCCCAGCCGACTTGGCCAAGTGGCTAATGTCCTGGACCGTGGTATTGTTGTCTAAAAGTTCGAACACTACTCCTGCTATTACCTTCAATCTCGGGCTAATTCTCTTAGAGAAGGCATGAACCCTTTATTCCTTTAACTATCAGTCATATAACAGCACTGTTGCGCTTCTACAAGGTTGGCTTCGGTATAAGATTTCCCATGAAGAAACCAAACCAAACCAACATTTGAAGCCTAATTCTCCCACCATCTGTGATCACTTCGACCTGTTTTGCTGGAAAATTGTTGAAAATGTTATCATCATAATCATCCTCATCATCATCATGTCCTGCCGCTAGCACCGTTTTCCCTGACTTTCTCTCTCTACTCCTTTCATATATCCTTGGGAAAGGTATGGACCACCTCATCCTCCCAGCTATGGGTTAAATAGTACCACTACTGTTCTAGGAGAACAGCTTTGGCATTAAATAACCTACAAAGGTTGATATGCCATTAAACAAAGAAACAAAACCAATGATTTACGCAAAAAATATGATGCAAGCAACGCACTATGAATAGGTATGAGAATCATTCTGGATCATTTAGAGAGATAAAAGATTTTATGATCTCGTGGGATTTTCCAATGCACACCGGCAAAATATAAATGCCAAAAGGCCATACTTTATAATGAAAGATTGTAAGGATAAAACATGTCTTCGGATCGATATGTCTGCCAAAATTGATCGAAACATTGCTCTGAAAGAATCTGAAAAGCTTTCCAATTATAAAGATATAGAAGTGGAAATTGACACTATGCGGCAACTGAAAACAAAAACAATACCAGGATTTTGTTGGAGCACGAGAACTGCTAAAAAAGATGGGATAATTTGAAGGCGTGAACTGCTCTTGACATGTTAGCGATCATATAAAAATCTGATCTCTTCGATTGAATAAAATGAAATTTCTTCCAAGTTATAGCCGTGTCCTAACTGTAACATACTGACCTTCTACCCAGCCGTCGATCGAGAAACAGGTGCATCCGGTCGAAGATATCACCTTGACATGTGGACGGGATGAATTGGGTGCAATTGCGACGCCCACGGGAAGCAGGTCGATGTCAAACAATTATATAACCCGGTGCCACGGAGAGTTGAGTTAGTTGGAGTCAGTTTGTTGGAGTTCGAGAAGATTGAAGATCCTTAAACCATCACTCCTCGGACTCCTCCTTCATTAATGTATTTCTTGTAAGACATTTTGATCAATTTTAACCAGCAGCTATTAAAGTGACATTTTAGCCATTGCAGACAGTTTTTAACAACGCAAAAATAAAAGTATTACCGGCCTTGTTTTAATGGCAAAAATGGTATTTAGAAACACTGTCTTGCTGTCCGGTCTAAAACATGACACAGCTGGCCAACATGACGCAATAAACAGAACTATTCATCAAACACTTATTGTATCTATTTTGACGCTCACAATAGAATTGTTTTTCTCTGGACAGTGCGAAAAGAGGATAGGTGATTTATCACGAATTTGAATGACGGGATACTTGATTTAATTTCAACTCCGATATTTTTGGTTTAGTTTTCTCTTAAGGTCTTTATGTAGTTCGATTTGTACATATTTCGGATTCGATATACGACGGGTCTGTTCAACTGGCTTGGTTTGGTATAATGGTATCTCATCCATTGTAGGTTATTCAACGCCAAAGCGGGGTGTCCTCGTGGTGTAATGGTTAAAGCGGTGGACTGCGGAATCGTAGTACGCGAGTTCGTACTCCAGTCGCGCTATTACGTTCACTTTCGGGCAAATACCCTTGGGAAAGGTATGAACTTCCTTATCCTCCCAACTATGGGTTAAATAGTACAACTACTGTTCTTCAAGGAGAATAGCTTTGACATTAAATAACCTATAAAGGTTGATATGCCATTAAAACAGAGAAACCAAACCAAACCAAACCAATCAACGCCAAATCTTCTCTCTATATATATATGATTTGGTTTAGTTGGGCTTCATGGCATATCAACCAGTGTAGGTTATTTAATGCTAAATCCTGATTATACGTATATATTAAATATATATGATTTGGTTTGGTTGGGCTTTATGGCATATCCACCATATAGGTTGTAATTTACTAAGCATTTTACTTAGATGTGGCACAAGGCCATATGAAAGGGGCACCCAAATATCCACCATATAGGTTATTTAATGCCAAGTCCTGGTAATATATATATATATATATGATTTGGTTTAGTTGGGCTTTAAGGCATATCAACCATTGTATGTTATTTAATGCTAAATCCTGATTATACGTATATATTAAATATATATGATTTGGTTTGGTTGGGCTTTATGGCATATCCACCATATAGGTTATTTAATGCCAAGTCCTGGTAATATATATATATGTATATATATATATATATATATATATATATATGATTTGGTTTAGTTGGGCTTTATGGCATATCAACCATTGTAGGTTAGTTAATGCCGAATACGGTTTATACACATATATCAGATATATAGTGTTTGTTTTGGTTTAAGAACATATCAATCATTGTAGGTTATTTAATCCCAAATTCTGTTTATACATATATATCTACTATTTATTAGTAGTAAATTGCCCGATACTAATTTTATACGAGTCTGAGCTCATTTCTTTTATACACAGTTAAATGGTTCCAAATATTTCTATATATCAGAAGCAATTAAATTAATCATCAGTCATTTGTTTGCTCTCAGAGTAATATTCAACTTTTGATTTGACCCATCGATAGGACTTTATCAGGTCTTACTACTACGGGCCACACTGGACTTGGAAGCAATTACACCGAAGGGGTACTTCACATTCCCTAAGTCTCCAAGGCTGGAGTCTCGCGATTAGATTGTTTAATATCATATCTCAGACAGTCGTTAGGAGGTCTTGCCCCACTGCAGGAATGCAGTCGGTGCATTCTACACCCTCAGCCGACTGGGATGAGTTTGTTTGAGATAGCTGATGTGTTTATTGTAGAATTGGTAAAGGTATGTACCCCGTTCTTTTGCGAAGTTTTATGTTTTGATACCTTGGAAAAAATAACTTTACTCGAGATTGCTGAATTATTGAGGCAGTTGTGACTCTGCGGGATCATGTTGACAAAACGCTATTCCATAACTACAATACATGAAGATGAGAATTAATTTTTATTTACTACGGACTTCTCAGATTAAGAAGCCTCATCTCAAAATGATTCCAATTAAAGACAAATACATGAAGATGTTAGAAATACACTTATCTTTCTCATCGACCTGTCAGAGGGGCTTAGTTTACGTTGGCTGTATCCGCTGTAG
Source organism: Sepioteuthis lessoniana (assembly GCA_963585895.1). NCBI lineage: Eukaryota > Metazoa > Mollusca > Cephalopoda > Myopsida > Loliginidae > Sepioteuthis > Sepioteuthis lessoniana. Next base: position 54,911,569 of record OY757936.1, read on the forward strand.
AAAGGTAAGACACAACAAAAAGTTTTTACCTAGTATGAGAACTAAACCACCAAACGGTGTCGCCACAGTTCTAGCGATCTGGGAAGTTTATTGTGCCATTTCGTTGTCATTACTCCCAGGTCGACTCTGACCCTGACTTGTACTTATTATGGTCTCGTCTAAAGATTAAATAGACCTATTTTAATATTACTCATATTGATTGGTTAGTTGTGTTTTACGGCTCATCAACTCTTGTTGGGTTTTTAATGCTAAATCCTGTTTATACATATATATATTAGATAGGTCTGATTTGTAAACCAAGAGTTTGGACGCAACAATTTTAGACGAACCTAATCTCACTTGTTTAAACATTATAAAATGATTTCACATATTTCTATTTAGCATTAGTATTTATGTTCGGCTTTATTCATTCGTTCTAGTACAGTTAAATAGTTCCAAATATTTCTATGCCATACTAATAATTCAGTTGAAGTCATTCGTTTTCATACATATAAATAGTTGTCAAATAGGAAAATAATTAAATATTTCTATTTGACCTATGGATGGGATCTTAATCGGTATTGCTACATCGAATTAGAGTGGGCAGGGTTTGGTTGGGTTGGGTTTTATGGCATATCCACCCTTGTTGGTTATCCAATGCCAAATCCAAATATAGACATATATTAAATATATATGATTTGTTTTGGTTGGGATTTAGAGCATATGAGCAATTGTAGGTTATTTAATATCAAATCCTCTTTATACGTATATATTAAATATATATGATTTGTTTTGGTTGGGATTTAGAGCATATGAACAATTGTAGTTTATTTAATATCAGATCCTCTTTATACATATATATTAAATATATATGATTTGTTTTGGTTGGGATTTATAGCATATGAACAATTGTAGGTTATTTAATATCAAACCCGGTTTATACAAATATATTAAATATATATGATTTGCTTTGGTTGGGTTTTATGGTATATCAACCCTCGTTTATTATTTAATGCCAAATTCACTTTATAAATATAAATTAAATATCTATGATTTGATTTTGTTGGGTTTTATGGCATATCAACCATTGTAGGTTATTCAATGCTAAATCCTCTTTATACATATATCAAATATATATGATTTGGTTTTGTTGGGTTTTATTGCTTATCAACTATTGTAAATTATTCAATGCCAAATCCGTTTATACATATATATCAGATATACGTGATATGTAAACAGAAGTCAACAAAGTTAAACGTTTTCAAGTATTGCTATGTATCACTAACATCAGTCATTTGTATACACACAGTTTAAGGATTAAACAGTTCGTTTTCAAACCATTCAATTAAGCATAAATTATTTGTTTGCACATTGTTAAGATGTCCAACAGTTCTATTTGACACATAGATAGGACTCTAGCAGATGCTACCACTGTAATGAGTGTAATGGCAATGAAGGGGTCCTCGGCATTCCCCAAAATTCCAATATTACAGGAGCCTCATATATCATATTGTTAAGTGTCATATCCAGATCACTCGTTGGTGGTGGGGGGTCTTACACATCTGCAGAGATGCAGTTGGTGTATTCTACAGCTTCAGCCATGTGGGTTCAGAGTGAGCCTTGGTGTTATGACAATGAAAAGGTATTCCATATTCCGTGCAGCTCCAGGTCTGGAGCTTCATTATCAGAAGTTTAGTGTCATTACCTTGACACTCTTTGGGGGAAGAACCTTACACTTCTGCTGAGATGTAGTCAACACATTCTAAAGCTCCAGCATTCTTATTGGAGAGGGAGAAATAATTAAAGTTGGTGACCATAGTCGAGGGTGGCCCTAAGGATCCCTTTTCAATAGCTACTCCTTTCCCTGGATTGCTTCACTTTACCCTTAATCCTTACCTTATAATGCTGAGTGTGAAGCAAGGAGGCATCAAGAACACTTTTTTGAGTCTTTGGTATGACTCAACCTGGGATTGAACACAGGTCTCCCGGACCATTGGCGAACCCTCTATTCATTAGGCCAATCGCCCGGTTATAGGCATACTTGACACAATATATCAGATAAAAAATTAAATGAACCAATAGTTACTTGAAACTATAATTGTTTACTAAGTAATATTATAGGTTACTGGAAACCATATTACTTCTTGAAAATTATTGGTGTTTGATAGGAATACTTGAAATCATATATATTGTGTTTAAAGAAAGTATTATCAATAAATAGTAATAGTTACTATGAAGAGAATAATTGTGTATTCATTATTAGAATTTGAGAGACCAGACCAAAATATAGAATGTGTGGTGCAAGTGGCAATGGAAACTCCATCAAGCTAATGACTTCCTTTTACCAGATTGGATCAGTTTCGATCACGGCTTGGACCAGTGCCGACCAAGAGTTTGCTATTAAGATTAGAAACGGTTATTGCAACACTAAGAGCATTTGTTACTATTTACCAACCCCTCCGCTCGAGCAGGATATGACACAATTTTTAAGCGGAGTTTAACAGGTTTGAATTCAGAGTTTTCCTTCTCCTAGACTAGTTGCCTCACCAAGGCTGAAGAACCTAGTCCGTCCTACTATTTACCCATAGCATGAGGGAGAATAAGGGGGTTCATACTTTTCCTAAGGGTATTTGCCCGAAAGTGAACGTAGTAGCGCGACTGGAGTACGAACTCGCGTACTACAATTCTGCAGTTCATCGCTTTAACCATTGCACCACGAGGACACCCGAGGGCACTAAGAGCATTTGGTGCTCATTTCGTGTGTCGAAATTATGCTTTACCGGATAGAAAATAGATACAGGTATGCATTGAAAATTTTAGAACCACAGATTCATGGGTGAATAAACACTGCCTATTTGTTATTTGAATATTGGGACTATTTATCTAGTCTTTATTGTTATACTCACAACGTTTGCGATTTGAGCTAGGGTTAAAAAACATCTGATATGATAGAGGAGAAGAGTATCTCATGAGCAGATGGAGACATGAGGTTTAGTAGTCCCAGAAATTCACTTCGAATTGTCCGCCAAGGTGCAGTGGATAAGGCGTTTGACTGAAAGGTGCTTCTGGGGCTGTAGGTTCAGTCCCAACAACAGATATTAATAACAAAGAATAAATACTAAAAATTAACACATACACATGGCCATCATTAACAGGATTGGAATAGTTTTCCCTGTGGTTCAAATAAAGAGTTCACTTCGAGAGTTTGTGCGGACTCCCGAGTTTGATATAAAACACATGAAGAAGGCCGAACGACATATCAGTCGAAACATTGTGAGTATAATAATAAAGACGAAGTGAGTTGTCCGAACATTCTAAATAATAGCAATTATCAAGGTTCATATCAGAAACTTAAGCAAATTCTAGATCTTTATTCAAACAACACTGAACAAATTAATACCAATTACCTTATTGTTTTGTAAGCCTTTAAAAATATGGCTGGTTCAAACCATGATCATAACTGATCGTATCTGATTGGTTGGTTGGTTGGGTTTTATGGCATATCAATTTTTGAAGGTTATTTATCATCAAATCAATTTGTATGGAAATAGTTCGATTTCAAACAATTCCGTTTAGCATAAGTTCGAAGTTTAAATATAAGTACAGTTTAATTGTGAAAAACATTTCTATTTCAAACTATTCAGTTTAGTCAAACAGTTCAGTTAAGCATAAGTATGCCGTTCTGCGGTTGTATCGACACTGCTATATGGATGCACTACTTGGACGCTAACAAAACGGCTGGAGAAGAAGCTAGACGGCTATTACACAAGAATCCTGCGAGCAATATTGAACAAGTTCTGGAGGCAACATCCCACAAAGCCCCAACTATACGGCCACCTACCTCCCATCACGAAAACTATCCAAGTTAGACGAACCAGTCATGCAGGATACTGCTGGAGAAGCAGGGATGAGCTCATAAGGGATGTACTCCTATGGACCTCCGCATATGGCCGAGCAAAAGCAGGACGACCAGCTCGAACATACATACAGCAGCTTTGTGAGGATACGGGTTGCAGCCTTGAAGACCTGCCAGAGGCGATGAACGATAGGGAGAAGTGGCAAGAGAGGGTCAGGGATATCCGTACTGGTTGCACGACATGATGATGATGATGATGATGATGCCGTTAGTTCTATTTAACCCATAGATAGGGCCATATCAGGTGCTACCACGCCGGGCCAGAGTGGACCTAGAAGTAATGGTAATGAATACGTGCCCCGAATTCCATAAAGCCCCAGCATTACTGGAGCCTCACCATCAGATTGTTTAGTGTCATATACAGGACACTCATTGGGGGGATTCTTAACCCTCTGCAGAGGTGCAGTCGGTGTATTTTACAGCCCCAGCCAACTGGGCAATGATCGTATCTGAAAAAATGATAAGACCTTTGCTAAATGAAACTATTATTGTCACTTTCCTAAGTTCACTTGCACCACAGAGGAAACAGTTTAAAATGTTGAAGGCATTTATGTTACACTCTGAACAAATTCTTCCATAATAATACAAAATTAATTATGATGCAGAAGAAAAGTTTTAACCTGGGTCTTTTGCCTATAGAAAGTTTCGAGCCCTTGGGGACAGATCAACGCAATACGTAACCCTAACGCAGACTCATTGATAACCTCTCAATAATAATCGATCTAAGCAAAAACCTTTTATTGTAAGGGCCCATTATCGCGTTGTTAGAAATGACAGCATTATTACTGTGCTGACACCTATCGGTCGGAAGAATAATGAGGTGTTTTCTTTTCATAAATCACGCTGATCAATATTAAACTACACAGAGTTTAAACAAGAGTAATTACAAAGAAAGTGAATAAGGTTTAAAATAGACATAATACGAAGTTTACTGCAAGTGCCATTATCGACAATCGCCAATATCTCATAATACCAGGGCGAGTAAAAGGTTTTGCAATATTTTGCTAACGTGAGGAACAGTTCGTCAGCTTTGTATGTTTTTGACAAGTGACGAACTGGACTGGACTGTGCAATGTCGAACTTACTTGATACCATAATAATAGTGAGTTCGATTTGCCACTTAGCTGGATTAAATCTAGAGTTTGGGTTGTTTTCTGTTAGGTGTGATACATTAAACGGTTATACGGAAAACACCCTTGTGAAAAAGTCATAGGTTGACATTCAACTGCATTTGATGGTGATGTAATATAATGGCAGAGAGATTTCGTTTTATATATCTTGCCTTTCGGTTTAGTTAGGCTGAGAGCCTTTCGCTTAGCGCCTGGATTAGTTAGGTACAACATGAGCGCAGGTGTTCACGCGCGCGCGGGTAGGATGTGTCATTCACAGATGTCAAAATAAAACCCCCAAATAGGAAATGGTACCAGGAAGTGTGAATGACGTCATGCACCGGAAGCGTGGGCTAAGGATTTGGGGATTTGAGAAAAGCTAGTTGAGTTTTAGCGTCCGAAGAAGATGGTTGACTTTCGGGGCTCGCCGAGGCCTTGCGGCGGGTGTCGCACGTGGTAGGGGGCAGATGGAAAAGTCAGCATAGAAAGATTGTGTATCTCTCTCCTTATGTCGAAAAACCTTTTAACTCAAAGGTAATAAAAAGTTTCGTACCTGAACAATTTTCGTAAGATTTCGTGTTTTTAGATTCCCTATGTCTGTTTCACATATCCGTGTATCATGGTTATGTTACAGTGAGGCTCCAGTCTTGTAATTCAGGGATTATGGAGTACTCCTTCATTACCATTACTCTCAGTTCTACACTGACTCGGAGAGGTAGTACCTGTTAGGGGGTCATCTATTGGTCACATAGAACTGTTCAATTATTTACTAAATATAATCATTGTGGGTCATTTTAAACTGTACAGTTGTGTGCAAGTTATTAGTATTAAGTATTAAGTTGATTTGGTTTGGTTTTATGGCATATCAACCATTATAGGTTATCTAATTCCTAATGCTGTTTATGCATATATAAAAATATTTATATGATTTGTAAACACATTTCATTGATGACATTTTTCAACGAGCCAGAGTTCTTTTTCACACGGCTAAATAGTTTCAAGTATTGTAAAATAACAGTCAGAATTTAACATTAGTCATTTGCTTGCAGAGAGTTTGTTCAATCTGATCCACAGATAGGACCCTATCAGGTGTGACCAACACTGGGGCATAATGAACCTGGGAGCAATGGCAATAAAGGGGTACTCCGCATTCCCCAAGCCTACAAGGCTGGAGTGTCATACCCCAAACAATTGAGGTGGGGTTGTCTTAATCCTCTGCAGAGATGCAGTCGGTGTATTTTACAGCGTCAGCCGAATGGTTGAGAAATATTTGATTAAAATTAGATAGCAATACTTAAAACCATTCAACTTAGCGCAGACAAATGATTAATATTATTAACTTCGTGTAGTTTTGCTTCGGTTTTATTTTATGGCATATCAACCATTGTAGGCTATTTAATGCCAAATCAATTTTATACGTACAAACAGTTCTATTTCAAACAATTCAGTTTAGTATAATTACACAATCTTGTTCTATTGGACTCATAGATAGGTCCATATCTAGTGCTACCACTCCAGGACAGAGTGCACTTTGGAGCGATGGTAATAGAATGGTGCTCTGTATTCACCAATGATCCAGCATTATTGGAGCCTCAACATCAGATTGTTTAGTGTCATATCCAGGACTCGTTGTGGCAGTCTTACTGTAACATAGCCAGATATGAATACGTGAAAAAGACATATTCATACCGGTTCGCAAAACGTTTATAATGTCCTTAACGCACATATATAGGTAACATAGGAATCCCGAAATACAAAAACACTTACGACTTCTTAGTTCAGGTACGAAACCTTTTATTACGTTTGAGTTAAAAGGTTTTTCGACATAAGGAGAGAGATACCAACTTTCTATGCTGACTTTTCCATCTGCCCCAAACCACGTGTGGCACCCGCCACAAGGCCTCTGCGAGCTAGTGAAAGTCACCCTTCTTCTTCGGACGGCAAGACTCAAAACTCCAAAATCCACCGCGCACGCTTCCGATGCATGACGTCATTCACATCCCCCGGTCATATCCCAATCTGGGGTTTCTGTTTTGAAATCTTTAAATGACACATCCGCTCCGCGCGCGCACGAACGCCTGCGCTCATGTTGCACCTAACTAACCCATGCGCGAAGCGAAAGGTTCTCAGCCTAACTAAACTGAAAGGCAAGATATATAAAACGAAATCCCTCGGCCATTATATTACATTACCTCTCTGCAGAGTAGGAGTCGGTGTATTCTGCAGTCCCAGCTGACTGGGCCATATTAACTGAATGCTATCAAATGGTTAATATTGAATTCGATTGGAATAATTGATTAATAGAATTACTTGTGTTAAACCATTTGAGGTTGTGCAAACGTATGAACTCCAATTAATTTTGATATAATGTTATCAACAAACTATATATATATACAGATAGATAGATAGATAGATAACACCTTCATTATATATATATATATATATATATATATATATATATATATATATATATATATATATATATATATATATATCATTATATTCCTTACGTTCGTACTATCATGGATGTACTGTCATTTGAGGATGCGGAAACGTATGAACTCTAATAAGTTTAGATATAATGTTATCAACAAACTATCTGTATATATATATATATATATATATATATATAGAGAGAGAGAGAGAGAGATACATAGATATAGATATATTATTGCAACCCCTTCATTATATTCCTTACGTAAGTACTATCATGGATAACTATAATATATACGCAACATATCGTCTACAGAATACAAATTATTATTGTAGTCTAATTCAAATCTCTTACCTACATAAGTGTAATGGTTAAAGCGGTGAACTGCGGAATCGTAGTACGCGAGTTCGTACTCCAGTCGCGCTATTACGTTCACTTTCGGGCAAATACCCTTGGGAAAGGTATGAACCCCCTTATTCTCCCTCCAGCTATGGATAAATAGTAGGACGGACTAGGTTCTTCAGCCTTGGTGAGGCAACTAGTCTAGGAGAAGGAAATCTCTGAATTAAAACCTGTTAAACTCCGCTTAAAAATTGACCTTGTGTCATATCCTGCCCGAGCGGAGGGGTTGGTAAATAGTACCTACATAAAATTCCAATATTGTGTAATATTCAATCGTATATTGCAATACAACATATCCATACACCATGATATTTACTGTGATTCTGGCCCACCATACGACACTCACTAAATTAAGCACACAAATCATATTTTCAATTTATTTTCCTCGACATGCAATAATGATGTTTTGTTCCTTAGTTATAATCACCTAAACACATAGAAATAAATAAATAATCGATATGAGAGTATTTTTATAAGCAAAAACATTGTTTACCCATGAGTTCACTCTTTAGAATGGTACTTCCATGCCTTTTCCTTGAATTTACAGAATCTGGTCCATTAAAATTTTTGATACCCTACAATTATATCTATTGTCATAATATAGATATTATATTACTTAAATATCCACGGAACAATGACTAAATAAAAATTTCGGATACAAGTCCTGGAGGCAACATCACACAAAGCCCCAACTGTACGGCCACCGACCTCCCATCGCGAGAACTATCCAAGTTAGACGAACCAGACACACAGGACACTGCTAGAGAAGCAGGGACGAGCTCATAAGTGATGTACTCCTATGGACCCCCTCATATGGTCGATCAAAAGCGGGACGACCACTTCGAACCTACGTACTGCAGCTATGTGAGGATACAGGATGTAGCCCTGAGGCTCTGCCAGAAGCGATGAACGATAGGGAGAAGTGGTGAGAGAGGGTCAGGGATATCCGTGCTGGCAGCGCGACATGATGATGATGATGATGATGATGATGATGAGGATGATGATGATGAGGAGGAGGAGGAGGAAGCTGAACCAACCATTGATTTACTTATGAACTAGAAAATAACAAAAACAAATCTGGTACTTCTGCATCTATGTTACCGCAAAAAAGCCGAACTTTCCCGAACGTTTCCAGAAAAAATCGGAATATGCCGAAACGCCTAGCTAATCAAATCTAAGATAAATTAATTTAATCAATTTGTTTACTAAGTTACAAACAATTTTAAACATGAATTTATCACAGCTAAGCGAAAATCTACAATGTGCACAAATGGTGATCCAATTCTACCAAAAAAAAAACCTTATTGGCAAAATTAAAAGTTGCCCGGTATATGAGCATCCTTGTCACCTAAAAGAAAATGAGGATAAGTTATGCCTGGAGATGCCGTAACACCAAATGCAGGACCGTGATTATAATTAAATTGTTAGGTGAAAGTACAGAATAGTTACAAAACAACCCCTCCCCATGGTAAGAACGGATTCCTAAATTAACACGTTATTACTTCTGCACGGTACAATAAGTGCATAAATACGTAAAAAATTATTTAAAAAGACAAAAAAATGATACACAACTCCCACCTCCAGAAATAGATAAAATAAAAATTCAAACTAAATTTTTCATATTGAAAATTACCATACATTGACTGTTGATTTATTCTTTTTCGCCTGATAAGGTTGGTAACATGATCCATTAAAAATTGTCTTTTCTCTTTCTTTTTTTTTTTGGTCTTCATGCGTTTTGTCAACAAATTGGTTGACTTATTTTATCGTCTGCTTGCTTAAATTTCGTCCCGGAATATTCCGATTCTTTCCGTTATCGGCCCGGAAACGCTCGGGAAAGTTCGGCTTTTTTGCGGTAACATAGATGCATAAGTACCCAAAACTTACCTTTCTTGAACATTTGTCTAATAAATAATCACAGAGAATTAGAATTAAAAGTTGCTCACAAATCCACTAACAAAGATTACCTAATACATTTTTACTTACATCATAACGCTAAAATAAGAGTAGAATCATCATAGGTTTTTACCTTAGAGCTCATAAGATATGCACCCCCAATTTTTGAATGATGAATTGGACTATATAGTCAATTTCTTCACACAACTTCGATGTCCAAAGTCTTTTATACAAAATGCCAAAATAAAATAATTCAAAACTCATGTATATAAATCTTCTCCAGAAAGTCAAAACAATATTTTTTTTTAAATGACAATGAGTTACAGAGATGCATCATTTTCTCCAACAATTCAACAGCCCAGTCGATTTGTGCTGTAGAATACACTAACAGCCTCTCTGGAGATAGGTCAGACCCCCAGCGGCAACTAGTGTCCAGCATATGACGATAAACAATCTGATGGCAAAGCTCCAGTAATTCCAGATATTTGAATAATACAGAGTACCCCTTCATTGCCATCGTTTCCAGGTCCACTTTGACTCGGAGTGGTAGCACCTGATAAGGTCCTATTTATGGATCGAATAGAAATATTTGAGATTTAAACTGTGAAAACAAATTACCTATGATAAATGGAATTGTTTGAAACAGAATTGTTTGAACATTTCACTGTGTAAACAAATGACTGATTTCTAATTGAATTATTAATTATACATAGCAATACTTGGAATCATTTAACTTTGACTTATGCTTGGTAGAATTGTTAGAAATAGAACTGTTTGATCGTTTAACAGTGTGTATGTACAAAAGTTATAACTATTCATATATATTTAATATGTATGTAAAAACTGAATTTGGAATTAAATAACCAACAATTTTTGATATGCCATAAAACTGAATCGAGCCAAAGTAAGCCAAACCAAAATTTCAACCAAAAATATCATTGAAAATTCCTGAAAACCCTTTGAATTAAAACAGTCAAAAAGGCTTCAATGACAAGTCAGAATTTAATCTATGAAGAAAATCAACATGACCACCTCAAATCCGGAGTTTCAGAAATTCCATTTCTGAATTTTAATAATAAAAAAAGTGTTATTGAAACTTTTCGTCGTTTCAATTAAGTAATTTATAAACACACGAGATATTTATTTACCAAGAAGAAACAAAAACAATGGCTTTGTCAAACATAATTTAGAAACTAATCCAAACTTTAATGATGAAAAAATTCAAAGATGTTAGTTCATATATATATATATATATATATATATATATATATATATATATATATATATATATATATATATATATAATAGAAAACCCACAAAAATTGTTGTATCTTGTATCATTTCAAACCATCATACAATCAAACAGAAACCCACGTTTTTCAATTTGTCTCCTTATTTGGTTATATTGATACAGAAAACTTACAAAATCCCTAATCTAAAATAGTTTGGCTTCATAGTTTATATATACTTAGATCGATAGATAAATTGATAGATTGGCTGATTTAACAGATAGAAGAAAAAAAGAAGGCTAAAACTGATAAAGACTGATAGATATGTTATTGAATGTTAATAATAGCTGGATATTAATCAAATAATGTAATATTAGCATCGCTAGATCGATAGATAGATAGATAGATAGAGAGAGAGATATGATATTGATTTTTTTAAATAAATTTTTGAACACTTATTACATAACGCGGCTTTGAAACAGAAAGTTACCAACGGAGAAAATGTTTTTCAACTTTTTTGTCGTTTTTCCTTTTCTATAATAACATACATGAAACCGAAACGTTTATCGTGGGCAAATATTTCTGAAATAAAATCCTCCGAAAAATACCTTATGTCTTTTCACCTGTACATTCTCATACAGTTGGATTTATTTTCTTAGTTTTCCCCTTATATATATGTACACATATATTTGTGTGTGTGTGTGTGTGTGTGTTTAATGACATATACATGCTGAATATTTTTTAGATCGTACTAAATATTTTTTCAAATATATATATATATATATATGCGTGTGTGTATGTGTGTGTGTGTGAGGACAGATAAATACTGCATATTTTTAGATCTTTTTCTAATATATATATATATATATATATATATATATATATATATATATATATATATATATATATATATATATATATATATATATATATATATAGAGAGAGAGAGAGAGAGAGAGAGCATTCCGCAATGCCATGGGAGACTGTGGTTCAAACCAATATCGAGTCATACCAAAGACTCAAACAATGCTACTTGCTTATTGGCCTAGTGGGTAGAATGTTCGCTAAGGGTCCTGGAGATCTGGTTTCAATTACAGGTCGCGTCATACTAAAACAGTACTTGATACCTCCTTGCTTAACACTCAGCAACATAAGGTACGTATCGAGGGTAAAGTAGAGTAATCCAGGGAAAGGAGTATCGCCCTCCCCTACACTTCTGTGTAGTAGCTATTGAAAAGGGAGCCTTCTGGTCGCCTTCGACTACGGTCGCCAATTTTACTTATTAGGTAGCGATCAAAGGTAAAGTGGAACAATCCAGGAAAGGAGTGGCACCCTCCCCTGCACCTCAGTGTAATTGCTAATGGAAAAGGAGCCTTTGGGTTACTCTCAACTAAGGTCACCAACTCTACTTTTTATATATATATATATATATATATATGTGTGTGTGACAGATAGATGCTGCATATTTTTCAGATCGTTCTCTCTCTCTCTCTATATATATATATATATAGAAAGAGAGATGGTACTATATTTTTCCAAAATCGTTTTAAATTTATGATTCTTTTTTCCCCTCTAAAGATAAAAAAGATAATATATATATATATATATATATATATATATATATATAGAGAGAGAGAGAGAGAGAGAGAGATGATAATATATATATATGTATATATATATATATATATATATATATATATATATAGAGAGAGAGAGAGAGAGAGAGAGATGGTACTATATATTTTCAAAATCGTTTTAGATTTATGATTCTTTTTTCCCCTCTAAAGATAAAAAAATGCTTATATATTGATTACGGCTTTAGTTTTTGAATCCGCAGTCCCTGAGAGACACTTATTCATGTTAAGGTTCTTGTCTATATATTCCGACACAAATCGGAAATTGCTATAAAATAGATAGTGTTAAAGTACATTTTATATTGCATTCTTTTCTTTGCAATTTGGTATTTGCATATTCAGCGAGAAGAAAAAAAGAATGTCTGTAATCAGAATAAATACAAAAACAGTTAATATGACGTCAAAAAATGGACGCAACAAAAGAAAAAAAACTCGATTAATATTTATTTAGTCGTATCCTTTTACACAATTTTTTTGGAATTTCCAAAAGGAGAGAAAATGCATTTGGTAATATTGGAATTGTTTTGGAAATGAGAACATGTGATAATTCATAGAAGGAATAAAATCTATGATCGTTAGAATAAAACGTATTTTCGTGTACTGGAAAATAAAACATATTTTCGTATAATGAAAAAAATATGTATATTTTCGAATAGGGTATAATAAAGCGCCTTTTTGTATAGATATTAAATGAAGACTATTTCTTAATCGAGGGAAATAAAACAAAGCTTCGTACACGAAAAGTACAGCGAATTTTTGTATAGTGAAAAATAAGAAGCGTTTTCATATACTGGAAAATAAAGCGTATTTTTTTTATGATGTAAGGTAAAGTGGATTTTCGTATTGTTGATGATGCAGCGTGTTTTCATATGGTAGAAAACATCGTACTTTTGTAAGGAGGAAAAAATATATCTTCGTATAGTTGAAAATAAAAAAAAAACATTTTCGTATATTGAAAAAAAAAGCGTACTTTCGTATTCTGGAAATTTAAACATATTTTCGAATCTTGGGAAATTAAACGTATTTTCGTATACCAGAAAATAAAGCGTATTTCCGTATACTATAAAATTAAAAGTATTTCCGTATACCTGGAAAATAAAATGAATTTTTGGAATACTAGAAAATTAAAAGTATTTTCGTATACCTGGGAAATAAAATGTATTTTCGTATACTAGAAAATTAAAAGTATTTTCGTATACCTGGAAAATAAAATGTATTTTCGTATACTGGGAAATTAAAAGTATTTTTGTATACCTGGAAAATAAAATGTATTTTCGTATACATGGAAATTAAACGTATTTTCGTATTCCAGGAAAATAAAATGTATTTTCGTATACTGGAAAATTAAAGCGTGTTTTTGTATACTAGAAAATTAAAAGTATTTTCGTATTCCGGGAAAATAAAATGTATTTTCGTATAGTGAAAAATTAAACGTATTTTCGTATAATGGAAATTAAAGCGTGTTTTCGTATACTAGAAAATTAAATGTATTTTCCTATGCCAGAAAAATAAAAGTATTTTCGCATACCTGGAAAATAAAATGTATTTTCGTATACTGGGAAATTAAACGTATTTTCGTATATATACATCAATTCAATTATGTTTTTTTTAAATAGTTATTTATATCGGCTTCCAGGATATGAAACTTTTTTTGTTTGTTTCTTGTCTCAGTAATAAATCATTATCAAATTAATTGCCTCCATTTTGGAATATATTTTAATGATGTTGTCTTCAAATAATTTGTAATGCAAAATATTTTTCCTCTCTTGTTCAAGGCATTGTAATCGAGGATTAATAGTTCTTATAGTATACAATTTTCAAATCTGAAACAAAAAAGAAGGCTACATTATTACTAGTAGAGTTATTAGTTCTCACAGGGTTCCCATATATATTGAGACACCCTATAAATATATACAGCGTAACGGGTAACAGGGTAGGAAATGAAATCACCAACCCGAGATCAAATCGAGGAGGGTATTTATATACTCATAAATGAATTGAACATTATACTAGTATAAACTGTTGTGACACGATGAGTTGGATATATGCACATACATGTATACACAATTGTGTGCGTGCACCCATACATGTCTGCGTGAGTGTATATATATATATATATATATATATACACACACACACACACACACACCTACATACACACACACATATACACACATATATATGTGTCAAGATGAGTTAGATTCGGCCTGGGTATCAAATTTTAAATGTTAGGAAAACGCATGAACTAGATTAAGGAAATCTACATAAGAAAATGTTTATACATATGGCCACAGACGTGGGTAAGTGTTAAGTACTTGTCAGGTACTGGTCAAAAACTTAAAAGGGTCTGAATTTTATGTCCCTGTATCGGAGACGGCCAGTCTAGGAAATAATTTTATGTCCATTTTTTTTAAGAGAGAAATGGCTCCCAAAAAGTTATGGGTTTATTCGTGGGTGTCCCATTTGCCGGAAATAATAATGAAACATTCTGTATATATACAGGTGCATTTTGGGTCCAATCAGTCAGACTTAGTTTGGGTTCGAGGAAAGTTGATTAGGCCGGGACAAAGAAACAACGAGCAGCGACATTACCAGCCGGACCCAGTTAGTTAAGATGATCTTTTTGCCCACTGAAACTCAAACTAGAATGAATTATCCGCAAAGTGTTACACGCTCCCCATCCTCCCTTGACGTTTTAACCACAACAGAGTTTGATTGGTAAATTTATGCTTTACGGGTTTGAGATGGGCCATAACGGCGCAGAAGCAACCAAAAACATTAGTTGTGTGAAAGGTGAAGTAATAGTTGATCACAATACGGTAACCAGATGGTTAAAGGAATTTAGCCCGGGTTAAAAGAACCGCGACGATCAGGGTAAGGTTAAGTAGCAGTAAGCTGTATATTCCGAGGTCGTGCTCGAGGCAAATGTTGTATAGCCACATAATACATATACATCTGCATATGCATGCATAATCATAACGACGACACAATAAAGACGAGCGACACAGTTCTTTAGAAAATTATACCTCTCACTTTATTTGAAAGGGTTGTATGTGAGAAGGAGTTGGAGACCGAACAGAACTGCAACATATTGACCCCCACTCTTCTGGCCATAATAGCGTTTCTTTCCCGTTCTCCCGGGCAGCTCAACCGGGGACCAGGGGCCCGGCCTCTCTGGGACATGTTCTCATTCCAGCATCTTCTCTCCAACTGCAACTGCTCAATCGGGGGCCTGAAGGCCAACTCTGCTGGGTGCTGGCTTTCTCTACCGCATCTTGTCTCCAACTCGTCTGATCCCCAACTGGTTGAACTTCCTGTGCACCGAGTTATATAATTGTTCAACGGCCACTTTTTTCTTGTGGGCGTCTCAAATCGCACTCATTCAACCCATCCACGGTCAAGGTTATATTCTAATATTCCTCGACCGGATACACCTATTACTTACACAGGTGCATTTCCTATTTTGACAGCCCGGCTGGGTCGGAGGTCAATGTACAACACAAATCCAGCGAGTCGTACTCAGACTGTTATCAAGCGAATTCAGCATCTCACAGACCAGTGTTGACAGTCAACTTCCCAGCTTTGGTAAAAGCTACCTAAGCTCCCTAATTGAGCTTCACGTTACCAAAATATTTTCAGTTTTATACTCATCCTAGTATTTCAGAATCCAAGTGAATTACATGTTTTATGTTCTCTTGAAAATATCCTAATCTTTATACGTGCTTCCTTCAATAAGTTTTCCGACTTTTTTGTACAGGCATTTAAAATTGTCGTAGACTCTTGAAAATTCTGTATGTTATTGCTATACATCTTATGAGATGACTGACCAATTTTTATGATTTCAGCTTTAAATAAACAGCTACAGCAGGAATTCGAATACACCCTACTAAAGCCTGATTGTCACAGCTGGTGATTTTCAAAAATGCAATCTGAACGTGTGGACACTTTAGAAGAACGATATGCCATACGATTCTGTTTTTAACTTGGAAAAAAAGGCCACAGAAACGTATGGAAAGCTTCAGACTGCTTTTGGACCATCTTGCATGAATCGAGCATCAGTTTTGTGTGGCATAAGAGATTCAAGGAAGGCAGGGAGTCGCTGAGGGATGATGAGAGGTGTGGGCGGAGTAAGAAAGTCAGAACACCAGAGTTGATTGGCCAAAGGGTTAGGGTTAGGGTTACTATGTTAAGGTTTTAAGGGAGTCCAGGAAGAGATTTCGTTGGAAGAGGCCAGCACTCTTCAAATCGGCTCAGTGGCATTTCCACCAGGACAATGCACCAGTCCACAACTCCATCCTTGTCTCAGACAATTTTCCCCAGATGGACATCAATTCAGTTCCTCACCCTCCTTATTGTCCAGACCTTGCTCCCTGTGACTTTTGGTTATTCCCTAAGCTCAGAGGCTGTCGTTATGAGACAATTGAGGAGATGAAAGAGGCTGTGACGAAGGTCATTGACACGCTGACACAAGAGGACTTCCATGGGGCCTTCCAGAGGTTGTTTGAACGGTACAACAAGTGCATTGCAGCCGGAGGAGATTACTCCGAAGGGGACTAGAGTTTCATGTGTGTACTATCAATAAAAGTACCCATACGAAAAAAGTCTGGAAACTTATTTAATGATCCTCGTAAATACCTTTAATCTGCACGGGTGATATTTGGTGATGACATTGTTCGTAGATGATCTCAAAAAGCTAAAATTGATATTTACAAAATAATAATGTTATTTTTTCCCGTACTAAAGAAACACCATTGAGTGCGATGCCACATTTGGTTGTTAATTTTTTATTTCAAGATGCAATAAAATGACAATTAACAGCATCGCACTGACTAGCGTTTGTTTAGTACTCGTGAAAAACATATTATCTTGTACCTGACAATTACACGGGGTATATGTATAACTTGAGTAATTATTTACGAAGCTTACACAAATCTTAAAGATGATCTATTCACGATAACACCTGCAAAACAATAGCTAAACTCTGTACTGTTTAAATGCAAATACTGTTTCATGTTAAATGACGAAATGTCACTTATTGAACTAAGCTTATTTGAAAGCAAGTTCAGAAGAATAGAATCCCTAAAAGAATCAAACTTACTAACAACGAACTGCAAGGCTAGGTCGCTACCCAGGGTACCAATCGCGGTGTTAGATTATCTTTTTAATTATCTTCTTAGTATAAGCCATGAACAATTTTCTGTTTGAAGTAAATAACCGCTGACGTTGTATTCTGGCGAAACTGAATCTTCTGATTACTGTAAAAAAAGCCTAACTTGAGGAGCCCTTTTAACATGACGTCTCCCGGGGGAAAATATATCTTCCCTATTTTTGATTTTTTATTGGATTCGCCTATTTGAAACTTTAACCTTTGTGAATGTTATGCAAAACTGAATTGTGTAATCTTTACTGACTCGGGACTTGAAACCAGTCTTTGGTGAGGGAACTCAAAGTAAACATAATTTTCACAATTTCTTTAATTGCATATGGCATCAACCAGTGTTGTTTTTAAATGCCGAATCATATATATATATATATATATATATATATATATATATATATATATATATGTATATATATTGTAACAGTGTTGGTTGTCACTAATTCTCGTTGTGGGTTTGTGGCGAACCAAGTGTGATATAATTTGGAGAGTGTTCAATATCTAGGATAGAGCTATCATATAATAATAATAAATAAATATACATAAGCTTTGTGTATTTAATGCCATGCAAGTTTGTCTGCCACCTTTGGTTTCATGAAGTTTTTACAAACAAAAATCTTCAGGCAGATAACGAAAGGAAATGAATAAAACGAAAATCGAAATATACAGTAAAAAAACCGTTGGGATTGTGAAGAAATCTTTACATGGGCGTGTGTGTGTGTGTCTGTGTCTGTGTCTGTGTCTGCGTGCGTGTGTGTGTCTGAGTGGGTTATAGTTGCATATTATTGTGTGTGTAAGTATAAGTGTTGTTTAGTATATATGTATGAAGGTACATGCGCAGTGCGTTGTTTAACCGGATGGGAGACGCATTGTATCTAACATTGCAACAGTTGGGGCGAGAAAAATTATTCATTTATTTCTATATGTGTAGGTGATTATAACTAAGGAACAAAACACCATCATTGCATGAATTTAAATGGACCAGATTCTATAAATTCAAGGAAAAGGCATGCAAGCACCATTCTAAGGAGCGAACTCATGGGTAAACAATGTTTTTGCTTATTAAGATACTCTCATATCGAAATGTAATATATTAGCTTAGCTGGCGACGATGAACTTAGGAGATTCAATGCAGACGCAAGATAACATAAAAAAATCGGTTTTCACAGGAAAGAGAATTATAAAATATGATGGCGAAAATTTAATTTATTACCTATGGATAGAGCGACAAATATTTCCTTTCGCATATAAGATCAACAAATTACCGGAAAAACACGGAAGTATATAAGTTCCAATAACCAGCCATAAGCAGAAATATACGTGGGTGAAGAGGATATTCATAAATCCGCATGGGACTTGAAAAGACAATATAAGGTCTGTAATTTTGGACTGACGGCAGAGGTCCGCTGGTATCTCAAGCGAAGGGAGAGACCCACTGGTCACTCAAGCAAATCTGTCGACTCCTCGTGTATGTTCTCCGGCCGTCGCACTACTTCACAAAAAGGGTCCCCGCCACAGAAGAAAGATATGTGCAAACTCTAACTCTCTCTCTGTCATTGAATTCCTACTACGCACAATCGTCGCTATCGAAGAATAAAAATATAAATTATATTTGTATATATCTACGAGTCCTTCGTTGTTTGTGTAGCGGTTCGATCTGCAACAGAAAGAAAAATATGTTTTGTGCATAAATTCCAA
This sequence comes from Sepioteuthis lessoniana, assembly GCA_963585895.1. Taxonomy (NCBI): domain Eukaryota; kingdom Metazoa; phylum Mollusca; class Cephalopoda; order Myopsida; family Loliginidae; genus Sepioteuthis; species Sepioteuthis lessoniana. The sequence goes on from OY757936.1 coordinate 54,931,024, forward strand.
ATTTTGATTATTTTGTGAAATTGTATTAGTAATTTAATGTTTGTTTTCTTTAGATAAATTTCTAAACGTTTGAAACGTTTATAACAAGATTATTAGTGTTTTTAGATGCTACGTCGAAATTGGCTCGCGATTTGTTTTCCATATTTTCATCATTCATTTTTGAGTAAATCAGCGGAGATTTTGATGTATGACTTATTAATCGTGCCTAAGAAAGAGGATAACATTTTGGCAAAAGATTTAGCGATATCATGGAGGGCAGATCCAATTGGCACTTATGTTAGCGGGCGAACAATTTATTTGATTAATGGATATTTTCTGGATAGGCGTAAACAAAATGTTTGGATGAAGGAAGGTTTTGTGCAAGTCAGAAACTTCTATGACCACAAACTCTTTTTCATATTCTAAAAAGAAAAGGGGTGTCCTCGTGGTGTAATGTTTAAAGCGATGGACTGCGGAATCGTAGTGCGCGAGTTCGTACTTCAGTCGCTCTATTACGTTCACTTTCGGGCAAATACCCTTGAGAAAGGTATGAACCCCCTTGTCCTCCCAGCTATGGGTTAAATAGTACCACTAACTGAATTGTTTGACTAAACTGAATAGCTTAAAATAGAAATGTTTTTGACAATAAAACCGTACTTACATTTGAACTGCGTGCTTGTGCTTAACTGAATTGTTTGAAATAGAACTGTTTTTTCGACATTAAAACTGTATTTACACTTAACTGAATTTTTACATATAACTGCAACTGTTTTTTGACATTGAAACTGTATTTACACGAAACTAAATTGTTTAACATAGAACTGTTCTGACATATAACTGTGTGTAAACAAAATCTGTACTTTTACAAAAATGAATTAGCTGATGTAGAATTGCTTTACTGAACTGAATAGCTCGAAATAAAAATGTTTTTTTTACAATTATACTGTTCTTACATTTAAACTGTGTGCTTTTGCTAAAATGAATTGTTTTAAATAGAACTATTTTTGACACTGAAACTGTACTTACACTAAACTGAACTGTTATATATAACTGAATAGTTTGAAATAGAAATGTTTTTGACAATTAAACTGTGTACTCATGCTAAACTGAATTGTTTTTAATAGAACTGATTATTTACATAAAAATGGATTTGGCGTTAAATAACCTACAAAGGTTGATATGCCATAAAACCAAACCAAACCAAACCAATCTAAAAAAAAAAATTCGTCTCGAGGGGAATGTTTCAGAGTGGACACCACAATTGCACACTATAAAAAGGTAAATTTCAGACGTTATTCAACCAATGTAAACATGATAGATTAAGCATGTTGATTGTCGAGTGGGCTACTTAAAAAAATAATTTTCCTTTTATATTTTTTACGTTATGCCCTGGTAAATACAGCTTCATTCTCGATAAGATTTAACAAAGTTAATCGGAGAACACATATTATTGTATCAAGGTTATTCAAATGCACAGAAAAGATCCGATTTCTACACTAAGTTGTAAAAACTTCAACAATCTACTAATGCATATTTACAACAATTTTTTAAAATGGTAATATACAAAAATGACCGGGAGCAAGACAAAACGATGGAAGAAAGAAAGCAAGAAAGAAAGAAGGAAAGAAAGTCAGGCAGGGACCAAGTAAAGTAAAAGAAAGAAAGAAAGAAAGAAAGAAAGAAAGCTGGGCAGTGACTAAGTAAAAGAAAGAAAGAAAGAAACAAACAAACAAACAAACAAAGCCCGGCAGTGACTAAATAAAAGAAAGAAAGAAGGGAACTGACCACGTGAAAGAAAAAAGAAACAAATAATGACACAGATAGTATAAGAGAAAGAAAGAAAGAAAGAAAGAAAAAAAGAAAGAAAGAAAGAAAGAGAGAAAACTGGCCATGGCCAAATAAAAGAAAGAAAGAAGGGAACTGGCCAATTGAAAGAAACAAAACAAACAAATAATGACACTTAGTAAAAGGAGGAAAGAAAAAAGGAAAATGAGTAAAGAAAAAAAGAAAGAAAGAAAGAAGGGAACTGACCACATGAAAGAAAAAAGAAACAAATAATGACACAGATAGTAAAAGAGAAAGAAAGAAAGAAAGAAAGAAAGAAAGAAAGAAAGAAAGAAACTGAGCAAGTGGAACAAAGAAAGAAAAAAGGACACTGAGTAACTGACAGAAAAAAAAAGAAAAAAAGGAAGAAAGGAAGAAAGAAGGACACTGAGTAAGTGAACCAAAGAAATGTGAGTTTGTTGTGTTTTATGGCTTATCAAACTTTGGTGGTTAATTAATGACAATAGCTGTTTATAAATGTATATATACAACTATGTATCAGTATATCTGTGTGTGTGTGTGTGTGTGTGTGTGTGTGTGTGTGTGTGTGTGTGTGTGTGTGTGTGTTTAAGACTACCATCGTAGAAAAGGAATACGGTGACCTGGGATCATTTCTTCGACGATGCTATTTTGATTTCACATAGCGCTAATACCCTTACCAAAGTTAAGAATCAAAATATTCTCTCTCGCTGTTGGTAAAATAGTTGGTCAGACTGGACTCTTTAAACTTGGTATGAAAACCGGTCTAAGGATGGGAAAAATCTTTATTCAAACCTATTTAACGGAGCTTGAAATAGACTTTGTGTCACACACGCGCACACACATACACACACACTTATATATATATATATATATATATATATATATATATATATATATATATATATATATATTATAAGAGTGTTGGTCATCAGTAAATCCCTTTGTGGCTATGTGACCAACCAAGTGCAATATAATATGGAGAGTGCTCAATATCTAGGATAGAGCTATTATATAATAATAACGATGATAAATAAATATATATTAGATATACAGTGTATCATAACTTTTGTTGGCAGGGGTTTAGCTTTTAATGGTTATATTTTAAGTTATTTTGAGAGGAAAATAAATTAACTCTGTTATATAAGCTGCATACAGACTACTTTTCATTGTGTCAAAGTTTCATTTTGTTAGTGTTGTCCCGTGAAGAGATATACTTAAATATCTGCAGAAATATGAGGGATGTACTCACTTTTGTGATACACTATATATATATATATATATATATATATATATATATATATATATATATATATATTTAAGAAAAGAAAATTTATTATATATATATATATATAGTGTATCACAAAAGTGAGTACACCCCTCCTGAAAAATATTTTCCATGGATTAAATATATATATATATATATATATATATATATATATATATATATATATAAATATAATTTGTAAGAGAATATTTTGTAGGTAATATTTCAAAAGAGCCAGAACTCATTTATTTGGTCACAATTAAATGCTTCTAAGCATTGCAATGTACTACAAATAATACAATTTAAAAATAACATTTTTTGCATTTCGTGACCGGTTTTAAGTACAGAAAATGATTAAGTAGTCATTTCTATTCGACTCATAGATGATACACTAACAGGTGCTACCACTTTGGTGACAGGGCTGAAAAAACAAAAAAGACAATAAAACATGGACTGAAAGTAAGTAAAAGAGCAAGTCGAAGAAAGAAAGAAAGAAAGAAAGAAAGAAAGAAAGAAAGAAAGAAAAACATTGAGCAACAGACAAACAGGCAAACAAAAAAAAAACGGACGACGAAAAAGAGAGAGAGAGAAAGTAAGAAGGAACACTCTGCAAGAAAGACAATGAAATACAGAAAGAAAGAAAGAAAGAATTTTTTTTTCTGTTTTAAGCTCATTCTTCTTTCTTAGTAAATCTAAAATCAATCCCAATTTTTAATACAAAGAGATAATCCCTGGCAGCAGATGCATCTAAGATTTTGTAAAATGAAAGAGTTCACAAAACATTATTCATCTGACAACTGCCGACAAGATAATCTTGATCCATTCGCACAGTTCAATCGATATTTGAAATTTTTTCACATAAGATAATGTCGACTCCCCCTTTTTTCAGCCATAAATATTTTGTGATCGAAAATCAAAATATCGCATTCTAATCGTCCGAATCAAACGTACTAGAAATATTTTAGAAGTAACAGTCTCTTTAAATCAGTTACAAAGGATTCTAAGATTAATCGCAGAAGTTGCTAGACACTAAGCTGAGATTAGCTTGTCGTAAGTCTAGGACAGAAGGGAACCCAGTGAGAATCGGACTCCTCATTGGTCAAGTGGGAAGAGTGTTTGCCAATGATCTGGGAGACCGGGGTTCAATCCCTGGTCGAGTCATACAAACGATTTTTAAAAAATGGTACTTGTTACCTCCTTGTTTAACACTCAGCGTTATACGGTACATATCAAGGATAAAGTGGAGCAATCCTAGGAAAAGTCCAGAGCCCTCCCCTAAACCTCAGTGTAGTAGCTATTGAAATGGGAACCTTCGGTCGCCCTCGACTCCGGTCACCGACTTTACTAGTGTTTTTTTTTTTTTTTTAAATACAGAACTAAGCAATAAGATATAGAAATATATAAACAAATATAAAATTCCTGATTCGGCATAAAATAAATTTAGAAAGGTTGACATGCCGTGAACCTTATAACCAACCAACAAATTATTTGCTTGCTTAACGTTTTATTACGCCAAGGGAGGAGGCAAATTTGGCGTAATGGTAATCATAGAAAATGAAACCAGTGATCAGAGTTCAATCTCTGCACGAAGTTGTTTATGTTTTACTTCGAACTTCGAACTTTGGAAAAGGCATGAATCAAATTTTTCTGCTCACATCATGAACTAATAGGGCAGACTAAGCTCTTTAGCCGAGATATTGTAACTATTGTTGGAGAAGATAAATTGTGAATCAAAACCAGCTGTACTTCGTTTAGAAATTGACCTTGCGCTGCATCCTGATTGCGAGGGAAGGATTGATTGGTTTAATTTGGTGACATATCGACCATTGGAGGCTGTTTAATGCCAAATCAATGTTTATACAAATAAACAGTTCTATTTCAAACAATTCAGTTTACCATAAGTACGCTGTTTAAATATCAAAACAGTTCTATTTCAAAAAATTCACTTTAGTATAAGTATGCAGTATAAATCTAAAAATGTTCAATTTCAAAAAATGCAGATTTGCATAAGTACGTGGTTTAAAAGTTAAAATTGTTATATTTCAAACAATTCAGTTTAGAATAAGTACGCTTTTTATTTTCAGAACAGTTCTATTTCACACAATTCAATTGAGCGTATGTACACTGTTTAGGTATTGGTCATAGAGGGTAGAGTGTTCGCTAATGGTCTGGGAGACCAGGGTTCAATCCGAGATCGATGGTACATGACGCCTCCTTGCTTAACACACAGCATTATAAGGTACGGGTCAAGGGTTAAATGGAGCTATCAAGGGAAAGAAGTAGCGCCATCTCCTACACGTTGGTGTAATAGCTATCGAAAAGGGAGCCTTCGGGTCACCTTCGACTATAGTCGCCAACTTGACCCATAGATCAGACCCTATCAGGTGCTAGCACTCGAGGCCAGAGTGGACCTGGGAGCGATGGCAAGAAAAGAGGTACTACATGATTCCTGGGATTAAGCAACAATGAAATCTTACAGTATTAAGATGGGTGAATACTTCGTAATAACAATAACTGTTGAAAGTAGATGTCTGTATGCCAAACTAAGCAATTCTGAAGAAGTAGCAAAAATACCAATGTTGACACTGATCTTGGATCAGCGTAGGAAATGGATTTGTCGAACGGAGTTCAAGTCCTAGACGAAACTATTTGTGATTTACTTCTGACGTCTTTGGATACAGCATGAATACATATATTCACGCTCCAGCAATGCTTAGATAGTAAGGCAAACAGGGTTCTTTAGCCTTGGTTTGGCAAGGAGAAACAAAAAATCTATCCAAAGGAATTGTATTTTACTTAAAAAAACAAACCCTGTGACACCACTTGCTCGTGATTGGGTAAATATACGACGGTTTGTTTTCTGGGCTGGACGATTAAAACATTTAAAGTTTTTCTAAAATTTAGATTATGGATTAACAATCGGATGAGAGTGAAGTAACTGTGGTCCTTACATTAGTCTAAAGTTGTTGGCACTTTTTAAAAATTGATAGGTTATGACGGCATTTCAACCCGTCTAGGGTTATTTTATTAGGAAGTTTTCTCTATAGAAACACTAAAGTAAAAGTACGATCACCAGATGGAGACACAGAATACTTCGACATTGTAGCAGGAGTACTACAAGGGGACACGCTGGCTCCGTATCTCTTTATCATTTGTCTAGACTACGTACTTAGAACATCGATTGACAAAATCAAAGAGAATGGCTTCGAACTGACGAAGAAAAGAAGCAGAAGATATCCCGCAACAACAATTACCGACGCCGACTACGCCGATGACATAGCGATACTGGCAAATACACCTGACCAAGCCGAAACACTTCTGCATAGCCTGGAACGAGCAGCAGCAAGCATAGGCCTCCATGTTAATGCACACAAAACGGAATATATGTGCTATAACCAAACGGGGGACATCTCCACTCTAGAAGGAACCCCTCTTAAACTAGTACACAAATTCACGTACCTAGGAAGCAGCGTCGAATCAACCGAAAAGGACATCGAAACGAGGTTAACGAAAGCATGGACAGCTATCAATAGGCTATCGACTATATGGAAATCAGACCTAACCGATAAAATGAAACGCAGTTTCTTCCAGGCAGCGGACACATCGATACTGCTATATGGATGCACTACATGGACGCTAACAAAACGGCTCGAGAAGAAACTAGATGGCAATTACACAAGAATGCTGCGTGCAATCCTCAACAAGTCCTGGCAGAGGCACCCCACGAGACACCAACTGTACGGCCACCTGCCCCCTATCACGAAATCTATTCAAGTTAGGCGAACCAGACATGCTGGACATTGCTGGAGAAGCAGAGATGAACTCATAAGAGATGTACTCTTATGGATCCCCACACACGGCCGCGCAAAAGCAGGACGACCAGCACGAACGTACATTCAGCAGCTGTGTGAGGATACAGGATGTTGTCCTGAAGACCTGCCTAGGGCGATGAACGATAGGGAGGAGTGGCGAGAGAGGGTCAGGGATATCCGTGCTGCCAGCACGATATGATGATGATGATGATGTCTATTTTCAAATTTATTTATGGAGTCATTTCTTATTTTTGATTTTGATTTTTCCATATATTATTTGAAAAACGACGTATAATCAAGAACAACTCAACTCGAAACGACGTAACACGAGGTATACCTGTATTTTAATCCCGGTAGAGTGGTTGATGTTTATGTAAAAATCAAAGCGTTTTATAAAGAAATCTAATTAATTACAAAAATCGTGGTCAGTCTCCATGTTGTAGTATTTAATGTGTTGGACTGGGATGTCGTAGTGAGTGAGTTCGAGCCCTATTATGTTCACTTTCTGACGAGTATATTTGAGAAAGGCATGAAATCTCTTATCCCCTGTGGCGGGCGTTAAATATTACAACTCCTAGGGGCTTTGGTATTAAATAACCCACAAACGGTTAAATTTCAATTACCAAGCTGGACCGAAATAGGAATTAATTTTTAAAAATTGAAAAAATTATAAAAAATTGAAATTAATCTTGTGTATATTATCTTATCGATTATATATATATATATATATATAGGCAGCATTTCTTTGTTAATCCAAATTTCATTAAACATAATAGACATTTTATGTCTACATATTTTCTTCTGGATCCGTTCGAATTCCTGTATTACTTTTATCGTATTCGGGGGGAATTGATTTATATACATACAACTATGGACAATACATAAATCAATTCCCCCCGAATACGATAAAAGTAATACGGGAATTCGAACTGCTCCAGAAGAAAATATGTAGTCACAAAATGTCTATTATGTATAATGAAATTTGCATATATATATATATATATATATATATTATTATTATTATTATTATTATTATAACAAAGGTTGGGGTGTCTGTTGAATATCGATATCAGCGCGAAACGAAGAAAAAAAATCGTCTTCTTTCATTTGCGATTGAAAATGCCGGGTGTTTTGCGTGAGGTGATATCTGTTGTACGTCGGGCATATATCATGATTCTTTGATGAATTTTCTGCTCAAACCAAAGTCCATCTTTGTGTAGAGGCAACAGCCTGTATTCTACGATAAAAAGAGAATCGACTTAAAGTGCATTACCATAACAGGTCGAGATTGGTGTGCAGCAGAGTGAAAGTAGCCGCAAACCTTTTCAGATTTGTCAATAGTGAGCGCATATGAAAAAAATATTCTTCCAGACATCGAAGTTGAAAGAAAAATCCTAGAAATATGGATGGAATTCTGAAAAGGAAGTAGCAAACTTCCACAGAAGTAATAAGATATTAATTCTAAATTCTAAGAAACGTTGTGAACTATATATATATATATATTTTATATACGATCCATAGAGAAAATACAAGTGGTAGGAGTATCTACTATGAGAGCTCAAAAATAACGGCTATTAATGTATAATTGTTGGGATTCATGATGCATCGACACTCAACTTGAAGAGCTAAAAAATCCTTTTATATAAAAAAGAAAAAAAAAGAAGAAAATAATCACTTTCTTGGTATCTCTATCAATTTATTTCAGGTTTCTATAATTTTTTTTAAAACCTTCCTCAGATGAATAATTCAGAATGTTTAAGAAAACATCTAAATCAAAATTTTTAATTATTCATCTGAGGAGGGTTAAAAAAAAGGTTATAAAAACGTGAAATAAATTTATAATGATACCAAGAAAGTGAATTATTTTAAATTTTTTTACATAAAAGTACGCTACAATCTTACAGTTGTATAGTGGCTAGAACCACGTGTCTTCCGGTATCGTGGAAGTAAAAAAGACACAGTGTCTCTTAAGCACGGGGAAGCAAAAGGAAAAAGAGAAGCAAGGAAATAGCTTTGAAGGACGTCCGTCTGTAGTAAGACCGACTTCGGACGTAACACCAACAGCGCGAGACTTATTACACGAGTCGGACCGTACCACTTGAGTTAATAAATTGTTAACTAAATTTCACTGTTTATCTTTTCCTTACTACGATACAACACTTACATAAACCGTTTTTAACAACACACACACACACACACACTCATACATAAATATATATATATATACTTTCTTTAACAAAAGCAAAAACCGGTCACATTAAGATTATAAATTCATTTCCATCCTGTTATGGGTATTGATATGAATCAAATACACCAAAAATAGTAAGAGTTCTTCAGATCTAATGGATAAAATAATTCAGAATAGACGCAGGAAGGAAGGGTGGGAGGGGGTAGAAGAGGGGTGAAAAGTTTCCTCTCTAGAGGTGCATACGATAATTTTCCAGACTGTTTTCGTATGGGCACTTTTCTTGATAGTACACACATGAAACTCTAGTCCCCTTTGAAGTGATCTCCTCCGACTGCAATGCACTTGTTGCACCGTTCCAACAACTTCTTCAAGGCCTCATGGAAGTCCTCTTGAGTGAGGGTGTCAATGACCTTCGTCACAGCCTCTTTCATCTCCTCAGTTGTCTCATAACGACAGTTTCTAAGCTTAGAGAATAACCAAAAGTCATAGGGAGCCAGGTCTGGACTATAGGGATGCCCATCTTAGTCAAATAGTCCGTAACAATGATGGAGTTGTGGACTGGTGAATTGTTCTGCTGGAAATGACACTGGGCCGATTTGAAGTGTGCTGCTCTCTTCCGACGGAATCTCTTCCTGAACTCCCTTAAAACCTCAACATAGTAACCCTAACCCTATCCCTTCGGCCAATCAACTCAGGTGTATTGACTTCCTTAATCCTGCTACACCTCTCATCATCCTTCATAGACACCCTGCCTTCCTTGAATCTTTTATGTCACTCAAAAACTGGTACTCGATTCATGCAAGATGCTCCAAAAGCAGTCTGAAGCATTCCATACGTTTCTGTGGCATTTTTTCCAAGTTTAAAATAGAATTCTATTGCATATCGTTCTTCTAAAGTGTCAGATTGCATTTTGGAAAATCACCAGCTGTGACAATCCGGGTTTAGTAGGGTCTATTCCAATTGCTGCGGTAGCTGTTGATTTGAATCTGAAATCAAAGAAATTGGTCAGTCATTTCATAAGATGTATAGCAATAACATACTGAATTTTCAAGTGTCTACAACAATTTTAAATGCGTGTACAAAAATGTCTGGAAAGTTATTGAAGGCACCACGTATATATATATATATATATATATATATAACTACATAAGTTTACGAGGATAAGTAGATATGATTCTAAGAGTGAAATAATTAGGTTGGAATTAGTAACAACGACCTGTGAGATTGGCTTTTAAGTTCTCATCTATCTCAAGGAAAAATATTTACATACACTTTCTTCCATCTCATTTTCCTCTATGCAAAGCTAAGTTTTGCAAATATCTATAAGGAACCGAATTATTTCCTTGAGGTATGGAAGAATGGCGAATAGACTCGAACGACACTAAACCCGATACCCTCGGATCTTTTGTCACGATAACACTCGATGCCTTAAAATGAAAACGATTCCTTTGATAGCTACGGGTGAAGATTGATCGAAAGAACTGGACGCGGATGGTGTTTTGAAATTATCCCTTACGGTATAAAGAGAGCGCACCTCTTAATAACGGCCTCGATTCACAGAGCTATTATTCGGTCGGTGGCATATAGAAAAAAGTGTTCGTATCGAATATAATGACAAAGACTTGAGACCCCCAGATGGCGCTGAAAGCAATATTTCCTTCCAAAGCAACAACTCGTAAATATTGACGATGAATAGCCGTTGACATCAAAGAATGGACTCGTACATGTTTATCTATGTATGAATGTATGCATGTGTGTGTCTATGTGTGAGTGTTAGAATGTGTGGATGCACGCATGTGATGCCTGTGTTCTTTTGATATGATCAATGAATCCATAATCTATCTCTCTATCTATCTATCTATCTATCTTCATAACACACATACACATATGTTTGTGTGTGTGTATGTTTGGAGTGAGTTATCTCAAAATACTCACATATTTGTAAGTAGATATTATTCATGTATAATAGTTTTATATCGATGATCATCTTCGGATGGTTTTTTTCAAAGCCATCAGTATTGAAAATAAACAACAAAACCTCTAATATAGCCATCACTGGAATAGCTGTACTAAACATTCTTTAACGACTAACATACTAATTATTTCAAACAACTAGGACACTAACTATATATGTATATATATATGAGGGGCCTTCAATAAGTTTCCAGACTTTTTTGTATGGGCATTTAAAATTGTCGTAGACTCTTGAAAATTCAGTATGTTATTGCTATACATCTTATAAGATGACTGATCAATTTTTTATGATTTCAGGTTCAAAGGAACAGCTACAGAAGCGATTAGAATACTCCCTACTAAAGCCTGATTGTCACAGCTGGTGAATTTCAAAAATGCAATCTGACACTTCAGAAGAACGATATGCTATAAAATTCTGTTATAAACTTGGAAAAAATGTCACAAAAACGTATGGAATTCTTCAGACTGCTTTTGGAGCATCTTGCATGAATCGAGCATCAGTTTTTGAGTGGCATAAGAGATTCAAGGAAGGCAGGGAGTCGCTGAGGGATGATGAGAGGTGTGGGATGAGTAAGAAAGTCAGAACACCAGAGTTGATCGGCCAAAGGGTTAGGGTTAGGGTTAGGGCTACTATGTTGAGGTTTTAAGGGAATTCAGGA
>OY757936.1:54942905-54972905 GCA_963585895.1 Sepioteuthis lessoniana
GAACAAATAATTAACTGAAATAAAAATGCAATCCGAGATAACAGTCAACCCAGGTAAACTTATTTGAACAAGCGTAATTCGAGAATTCTGGGGGTTCTTCATGAATCATATAGTTGCTCGTTAGTTAAAACCCTTTCTCGGGGAATGGAGCCAACCCAAAAACCCTTTCTCGGGGAATGGAGCCAACCCAAAAACCCTTTCTCGGGGAATGGAGCCAACCCAAAAACCCTTTCTCGGGGAATGGAGCCAACCCAAAAACCCTTTCTCGGGGAATGGAGCCAACCCAAAAACCCTTTCTCGGGGAATGGAGCCAACCCAAAAAATCGGAGGAGAGGCTAAAAATACACATAATTCCATGATTTTTTCTGCAAAGTTTTGTGATTTTATAATTTATTCCTCTGCAATACGTCGAAAACATAAGAATTTTTAGATAAGATAAATGACTTTAATTAATATTTAAGATATGCTCCCTGAAGCCAGAAGGCTTGTCAATCATATGAAATAGTTTTTATGTAATTTTAGAGCTTAGTTTTTATTTCATGGATTCAAAATTACAGAAATATTCTTTAAGACTGGTATGTCTACACTTTTTGACAGCTGTTGAACAATATATATATATATATATATATAAATTGTTGTTACATGCAAATTTAAAGAGGCAAATGTCTCTCATATATATATATATATATATTGACTGACAAGTCGAATTCAAACATCGACATCACATGGTGTATTTTTGTTTAGGTTTTATGTCAGATTTAAGCTTAGTTTAGTTTTCATGGATTCAAGAATACGGAAACACACTTTAAGAAGTGTATGTCTGTATATTTTGACAGCTTTTAAATTACACACACACACACACACATATATATATATATATATATAATTTTCTATTCATTCCATCTTCTTAACTGCCTGATGAATGTTGTTTTATAAACTTCATGAAACCTAAGGTCACAGAATAATATCCAGGGATTATATATATATATATATATATATATATTATCATTATTATATAATTGCTCTATCCTCGATATTGAGCACTCTCCATATTATATTGCACTTGGTTCGACACATAACTACAAAGTGATTTACTGACGACCAAGACTCTTATAATATATATATATATATATATATATATATATATATATATATATATATATATATATATATATATATATATATATATACTGTAGCTGCTGCGGGCATATTTAACTGTCCAGCATTAGTCTCGTCTGCAATAAACATACTAGCAGTAAAGAAAAACTTTACTTCATTATCTTTGTTCCCAAAGCCAGACCGTTATATAGATATATATATATATATATGTATGTATGTATGTATGTATGTATGTATGTATGTACACATGTGTGTGTGTGTGTGTCTATAAATATAACAAAGCTTGATGGATCCATGTAATATGTTATTAAAAAAAAAAAAATATCAGTTGAATTTCATTGTGTCAGTAACGTGCTAAGCCAGGTGTATAAATCAGTCCAGAAAATTGAGTGAAGCTACTGAAGTGAATTTATTTTATGGATTTTTAGCCAGAAAAGCATGCGTGATCTCAGTATCAATATATGGATTATTGGCAACGCCACCACCGAAAATTTTCATCAATGCTCGATATCTTTCCCTTACTCACTCTCTTTCTTTCTCTTTCTTTCTAACTCTCTCACTCTATCTCTCTCTCTCTCTATCTATCTATATATATATAAAAGAATGCAAGGCAACACACACACACACATGCATATATATATATATATATATATATATGTGTGTGTGTGTGTGTGTGTTGCCTGGCATACTTGATTGTGCTCTCGATTTCGGCAGATCGGATTGGAAAAAAAGGCTGAGATATTGCTTAGAAGAAAAGAAATGAAAGTAGGAAAGTTAAAAGGAAAGAATATATATATATATATATATATATATATATATATATATATATATATCTCAAATCTATATTTATATCTATATATATATCTATATATATATATATATATATATCTATATATATATATATATTTAAATCTATATATATATATCTCAAATATAATATATATATATATATATATATATATCTCAAATCACAAGCGCGAGAAAAATGCCAATCTTGGGGTAATTTATGATTAGAACAAAGCTAATCATGAAATAACGGGGATTTAATCCTTATATATATATATATATATATATATATATATATTTGTGTGTGTAGGAGGGTAGCAGTCTTTCATTTAAGCATATTTGATAAAATAATAAAGACACATTTTGTCTATATGATTTTAAGATCCGTTCAAGTATCCTGATAAACGTCTTGGTTTCTGATTAGAATTGGTGGATAAATAAACAAAATTGTCCCGAGCGCTTTCGGACCGTTCATCGGCCATTATCAGAGGTTGCTTGCATGTGTACAGCGAAACATTTGAGTGTCAGTATCCTGGTAAGCTGCAGGATCATGTATTTTAAAATATATGTAGTTGAGCAGCAGTTTTTTATTCAAGCATGTTAGATAAAATAATTAAGACGCATTTTGTCTATATAATTTTTATTAAGATCCTCTCACGTTTCTTGATATCTTTGTTGGTTTCAGGTTGGAATTGGTGGATGAATTTACCAAAATTGTCCCGAGAAAGATTGCTGCCCAAATACACATATTTTAAAATACATGAACCTGCAGCTCAACATGATACTGAAAAATATATCTAAAATTTATTTTATCAGAATTTTTTTTCAAATCCAATTCTTGCTAGCAGCAATATGAAGTACATCCAAATAAAAACCTTCTTCCGTCTACAGCTGATGATGGTTTCACAACCAGAAATAAATTTATAATGATGCCAAGATATATATATATATATATACTTTTCGTAGATTTCTCCAAATAATTCTATTTCATACATAGAGGATAAATCAACCAAATAAAACTTGCATATAGTCTTCCCATCGAAACGGTAGCAGTTCTAATAATTCTTTACAAAGAACGCGAAAATAATGGTTCGTTCACCTTCTTCGATATTGTCACTGGATTCTTGAAAGGAAATACATTTTCCCCATATGTATATATTCTGCTTAGACTACACACTTTAGATATAAATATAAATAGAATAGAATAAAAGAAATTATTTTTTGCATTAAAAAAGTCAAGACGAAATCCCACTAGAACAATGACAGATGCAGATTACGCTGACGAACTAGCGCTTCTCGCAGATAAACCAACTCAAGTTGAATACTACCTGCGTAGCCTAAAGCAGGTAACTGGAGTCGTCTAGAAACAGTCTGTCTTGACAAGTTAACACATGAGGTACTATTCATAACCCTTTTAATTTCTGTGCAAGACTTAAAACGGTCTTTTAATGACATACGCTTCATTATTCGATCCTCTCTTGCCAAAGTTTTGCGGGGTCTGCCGGTTTTAAAAGCACTATCTATTTTGCTAGCATCATTGTAGGATTTAACAACCCTGCCTACAACACTCTTGGAACGTTTCACTTTCTCTGAAATCTCTCTAATGGTGTCCTTTTCCTTGTGAAGCTTCACAATAGCTTGTCTCACAGAGTAATCAAGTTTTTGGCGTTTCGCCATAGTGCCGGCTGATGCAATGTTTACAAATGACTAAGTAAGACTTATTCTTTAGAGGAAATCAAAAAATTTGAATATAGCATACTGTTTACATTGTTTTTCTCAATTTTGTCCCTTACTTTTGTACGATCCTATTTTGAAAATAAATAAATAATTGTTATAATTCTTTTTCTATCCTTTGCAAATGATTCAAATTTTAGTATGTTATTATGAATGATAACGTCTAGCAGTTGTCAAAATTTCAGCTTTTCACAGTTGTTATTTCTCACAAATATTAGGTTTTAAAATGTTGTCCCTTAGTCTTGGACGCTACTATATATATATATATATATATATATATATATATATATATATATATATATGCACGCTTATGTGAGTGTGTGTGTCTCCCTCTCTCTTTCCAACTTTCTTTTGCTTGTTTGCTCTGTAGCATGTAGACACCAGGCTAATTTATTTTTATTAGGTTTCGGAGAGGTACATTTTAAATTTGAGAGGATTTGACCGTCTTGTTTGTTTTTTAATTTTTTTATTTGGTTTTCCGTTTGTATTTCGAGGCAGGGTAGATAGTTCATGGAAGGGGTCCCTCTCAATCTAAATTAATTGTCTGGTTTATTTGCTAATATAGGTATTTGTGATTGTCAAATGTTTGTTTCAAGGACGAATATACATACGAGGATCATTAAATAAGTTTCCAGACTTTTTTCGTATGGGTACTTTTATTGATAGTACGCACAAGAAAATCTAGTCCCCTTCAAAGTAATCTCCTTCAGCTGCAATGCACTTGTACCGTTCCCGTAACTTCTGGAAGGCTCCACAGAAGTCCTCTTGCGTGAGCGTGTCAATGACCATCGTCACAGGCTCTTTCATCTCCTCAATTGTCTCATAACGACAGCCTCTGAGCTTAGGGAATAACCAAAAGTCACAGGGAACTAGGTCTGGACTATAGGGAGGCTGAGGAACTGTCTTAAAGACCATCTTGGTCAAATAGTCTGTGATAAGGATGGAGATGTGGACTAGTACATTGTCCTGGTGGAAATGCCACTGACCCGATTTGAAGAGTGCTGGCCTCTTCCCTAAGAATCTCTTCCTGAACTCCCTTAAAACCTCTACATAGTAACGCTAACCCTTTGTGACAATCAGGGTTTTGTAGGGTGTATTCCAATTCCTGCTATAGCTGTTCATTTAAACCTGAAATCAGAAGAGTTGGTCAGTTATCTCATGAGAGGTATAGCAATAATATATTGAATTTTCAAGAGTTTACGACAATTTTAAATGCCTGTACATAAAATCCTGAAACTTATTGAATGCACCATATATATATATATGTGTGTGTTTGTGTGTGTGAGTGTGTGTGTGCGCGCGCGCGTGTGTGTGTGTTTCTTCGACTCCATCCTGACGTGCAGAATATGACTCAAGATCATAATCAAATATGTACTTCTAGTATGTAATTATGCTGTTTTTCCTTCTCCAATCTGGTTGCTTAACCAAGACTAAAGAAATAAGAGCGCCCAATAATTTGTCAATATCTGAAAGAAAACATATTAGTACCAAACCTTAATTAATTAATCTAATGTGAAATACAAATTACTTCGTTCTGAATTTGAACTTGGATCACGGATTCCATTTCCTACGTCGATAACGATTTGACTAAACACGTCTCTTCTCACTCTCTCTCTCTCTCTCTATATATATATATATATATATATATATATATATATATATATATATATATCATTCCCTTTGGCCGATTATTTCATAACAATGGAGAAACTTGGCTGGGTAATTCCGTTCTACTCAAGGAGTGTTAAAATGGTATTGAGGCGAAGAATGGCTGTTACCTAACACGTGCTTCAGTGTGTCATTTTTATCTCTGAAAATGCTTTGATATTCTAGTATATATATATATATATATATATACTAACGCTGGCAAAACTTATGGAATTAACATACGAAGAGTATGCTCGCTTAGGTATTTTATTAAGAAGTAAACCAAGTAATTATAGATAAGATGCAAAACATTTTTCTTTAATAGCAAAATATTATTGCTTCATAAAATATGTCTTAAGCAAATCAGATTAAATTTTCTAAATTGGATTAGTTTATTCCTCTACGTGAGCTAATTCCATAAATTCCCGGGTGGAGAGAATGTATACACATCATCATCACCATCATCATCAAAGTGAATTAATAGTACGGAGTTCCCTGACTCTCTCTCTCCCTCTCTCTACATCATCTCCCTCTCTCTACCTCATCTCTCTCTCTCGCTCGCTCGCTCTTGCTATTCATCCCTATGGTCCATCACTCTTGGTAGTTCATCCAGACTGCATACATTGTCTGCACAGAAGTGATGCATGCAATATATCTGTCACAGCCTCTCACGAGACAGGACTTGACACAGGTTCTTTTTTATATTTAGGGACGAGGCAGGTCGAGCTCGAGCCTGCTGGATATATGTTGGTCATTAGCTCACTTAGTGCAATGAGACCTAGATAACCAGGTTAAACTTGGACTTTGGAACCTTGCCAGGAAATATATTATACACAAATTATAAGTATATATAGCGCTAATAATATATAAATATATATATATATATATATATATATATATATATATATATACACAGTTAAAGTGAGTCCGGCATATATGCGTATTCATTGCTTAAACTAGACCAACTGGTCTTCTACTATGCTGTACTATCAATGCACTTCGCCTAGCCAAAGGTGGTCCAGCTGAAGAACATTAGTTTAACATCGGTGACATCGCTTTTGGTAGATGATATATCTCTGCCGCGGTCAATTAACTTGAAATGCTTTTAACTTAGAGAAGAGATGACTTTCTCTTCTTTAAAACACATGAATTTTTTTTCATTTGTGTTCACATAGAGTCCAATGCCACCAATCGTTCCTTCAGGGTATGATGTAGGAATTCGACTCGTGGATGTGAGAACCACTAGATCATCTACATAGTCTGCACCTGTTATAGTTTTAGCGGAATATCGTTTGCTTCTTGTCTTCTTTAGTGCGAAACTGTTTTCTTTTTTATCCGTCGAATCAGTACGTGTAAAAATCTCGAGGCAACACAATTTTTTGAAAATTTCTCCAAGACTTTCGATTTCATTCTCAGAGTAAATATGGATCAAATACTATGAGCATACGGTCTCTTTAAAGAAACTGATACTACAATAATGATGCTTTAGAAAAACACAAAAGCAGTAGTTCTCTTCGACGTCTTTGGAACCTTGCCAGGAAATATATTATACACAAATTATAAGTATATATAGCGCTAATATATATACATATATACACATATATCATCAGGAATTTTGACGCCGACTTAACGTCGGCGTTAAACTTCCTGATGAGTAGTTAAGGTGAAACTTTAGTAGATTTCCGACTCGCGATTTAAGTTAATTTTATAATTGGCTCCACTCATGTTGAGCACTCTTTTAATTGTAGCATTGCAGTGTTTACGGAGGGTTTTAGTTTTCTTTTGACCAACTAACTGCATATCTCTTGATTTTTTTAAGGGGAGTGACGAGGTTGGACTTTTCTTTCTTTTTGTCCAATAATATTTTTTTCTTTTTCCCCCGGGCGGTGATTCGAGATATTTTTATCTCTTGTTCCTGGAGGGTTTTTTCTTTTTTTTTCTTTTTTTCTGGTACCGTGAATGCTGGTAGATATTAGATTAGTATATATATATACCGAACAACCATTATATATATATATATATATAATGGTTAGATTGTTCGCCAGTTGTCCGGTAGAGTGGAGTTGATCCTTGGTCGAGTTATATCAAAGACTCAAAAAATGGTACTCGATGCCTGCTTATTTAACACTCAACATTATAAGGTACGTATCAAGGTTAAATATATCAACGCAGGGAAAGTAGCAGTCCCCACTCCTACACCATGGTGTAGTAGCTATTGAAAAGGGGGCCTTCGGATCGCTTCTGACTATGGTCGACCAACTTATGCGTGTGAAATTTATGTCTTAAAAATTGTTGAAACGAGTCAAACAACTAGTTGCTTCGGTATCATCAAAGAATTTTCTGCAAAATTCCAGATTTGTATCTATCTCTCTGTTAGTCATAATCTCTCTCTCTCTCTCTCTCTTTTACTCTTTCTTTATCCTTATCCTTCTTTCACTTTCTTTCTGTCTGTCTATCACTCCTAGTATATTGGTTCGTCCTTGCACCTACAGCAGTATCTAGCATGTCTTGTTCGACTAATTTGGATCGTCTTCGGGATGGGTCGTAGGTGACCATACAGTCGCTGTTTTGTGAGATGTTGCCTCCAGCATTTGTTCAGTTAAGCTCCCAGCATCCTGGTGCAATTGCTATCTAGCTTTTTCTTTATATACTTAGTCCACGTCCAAGTGGTGCATCCATACAGTAGTATGGACACGACCTCAGCTTGAAAAAGAAAT
Organism: Sepioteuthis lessoniana; assembly: GCA_963585895.1. Taxonomy (NCBI): domain Eukaryota; kingdom Metazoa; phylum Mollusca; class Cephalopoda; order Myopsida; family Loliginidae; genus Sepioteuthis; species Sepioteuthis lessoniana. The sequence continues at coordinate 54,950,909 of OY757936.1, forward strand.
GCTTTTTTTTTTAATCGATAGTTCTGATCTTCATATGATGGATAGCTTATCGATAGCTCTCCATGCCTTCCCTAGTTGCGTATTGATGTCATTTTCCGTAGACGAAAGGCTGCTTCCGGGGTAGGTGAAGTTGTTCACTAGTTTCAGAGAACCACTATTTAGTGTAGTGTTGGAAAGATAATTTAATAATCTTTTAAGGAAAATGTAATTTTTTATATTTAAGCAAAATTTAATAATGCTTTTTTTTTAAAATCAAAATGTAATAACTTCTATTGTAATTTTCTACAAAGATAGTAATAGTTTCTGTGAATAAAACGATGTAATTTAACGGTTAAAAGTTATCAGGCAAATAAAAGATTTTCTCTGATAGTGATGAAATAAGGATCGTCTGCAAATTCGTACGATTCAGTTAAAGGTTTTCAATTTTAATCCAGAAATCCAATCCAAGAAATTTTATTTAACACAAAAAATGTAAAAATATATTTGCTTAAAAGTTCTCAAACAATATAAGATAAACAATTAATAGTTTTACAGAATCGAAAAAAAGGCAAAATTGAAATGTTTCTACAATTTTTTAAAACAAAAAAACAACACTTTTATAAGAGTTTTTCCCCTTTTGTTCATGTTTGCTAATATGCAATCAGAAAAAGCTCGATGATATAGTTTTAAAATTTATTAGATCATCCGATATTACTAATGTAACGAGAATTAAATAACTGTCTTGTCAATATCGACTGTAAAAAGAGATTTACTCTCAAACAATAACCTTTCACAAAACTTTTCAGAGATTTTCATTTTAAAATGAAAATTGGTTTCTACGAATTTTAGAAACACAAGACAAATAAATATAAAGATACGTTTTTTACTTATGTATTAAAGGGGGTAATTCATCTCGAGAATGTTACCCTTTTTTAAAAAATGAACTTGCCTGTTCAAATTACAATAACAGATTTCCCTAATACAAAAATGATTATGTATAAAAGTTATGAACGTATTTGAATTTCGATTTTTCGACTTATGAAAAACCGGAGAAAGAAACTGATTGTATTTACTGTATGAATTCAATGTTCCATCTAATATTTTTTCGTTAGTCAAAATATTCTATCGAATTCATTAAGCAAACGATAATTTGAAACGCTACATTTTTTTTTTAATTTGAAACACTGGTCATTGGAATTTTCAAACCGAACACACAGACATTTCATCACTTTTACATCGGTGACTCAAGCGTTCATTTCCCTTTACAAAATATTTAAAATAAAAAACGCTTTCCATAAAAATGAACAAAAACAACATGTCTGGGAATTAATTACAATATCATTAGATAAAAAATGTTTTAATAGTGGTCGCTGCTTTGATTAAAGCACATGTACTCCGTTTTGTTTGCAATCAAAAGTAGGCGTATGCTACCTATTGCACGCTCCAGACTATGGAGCGGGGATTCGGCCTGGGTGGGTATATTTGCCAGAAGCGCTTGGTCATGAGCATAGTCCACGCCCGTACTTGTTCATGCAAAGTATCGTTAATCATCATACAACCAGAATTGACATCATTAGTTAGTATTAATGAACAAAATCTAAGCTACATAAACTATGAGCAAAAATGAAAGTCATTCTTCCTCCCTCTCTCTGTATGTCGGGCTCTCTCTCCCTTTCTATATATATATATATATATACATATATATATATTGGATTGTTACAACATATGGCCTAAATGCTCGGGTAATATCTGTATTAGACTACAGACTAATCCTATCCTATCTTTTATATATATATATATATATACGTTACGATGATGAGCCAACAGTACGAGTCAAGAGATTTTTTCTTATGCTATCAAAGACGAGTGTCAACGCTATGCTAGCTAATATACATATATTTATGGAGGTTCCCGTGGTGTAATGGTTATCTTCGTAGGAATTGGACACGACGATACGAGTTCAAGTCCTGGACGACACTGATTGCATTTCACATAGCACGAATACCCTTGGGAAAGGTATGAATCCAATTATTCTCCCTCCAGCTATGGGTAAATAGTAGGACAGAGTAGGTTCTTCAGCCTTGGTGAGGCAACTAGTCTTGGAGAAGGAAAACTCTGAATTCAAACCTGTTAAACTCCGCTTAAAAACTGACCTTGTGTCATATCCTGCCCGAGCGGAGGGGTTGGGTTAATATTTATATACATATATTTATACTGAATTACTGATATTCAAGAAGCTTTATTTATATCTGTGACATAGTATTATTCACGTGAACGTAGATAGATTATTTAGGATTTTCTATTTTTTGATTCAGCAGATATCTTTTCAGTAATGTACATTTTTCCGGCATTTTTCTCCGGCTAATTCATTAAGATATTTTTCTTTCTGTTTATTTGTAATTTCAATAAAGTATGTTTCTATTTTGATTTCGATGAATTTATGCCCGATTTCGTCTTAGAAAATTCTTTATATATAAAAGCGTAATAAAAGATAAACAAATAAATAAATTAGATGAAAAAAATAAAAATCTAACGTCACTGCAATTTTTTTTTTCCTTTTTTTAAAATTGCCAAATAAAATCAAACAATTCTGGGGTTGTTTTTTTTATTTTTATTTTGCTTACAATTTTTTTCAGTCGGGGGAGTTATAACGAAGCTTTTTAAACGAAAACGAAAGGAAATATATTAGCATAATAAGTCGATTAAATACGAGCATCCGTAAAACTCAACCTGCCTTGAAATGATACACAGTCATTCTATTGCGCCATTTACGAAACCAGCGGAATCACATTAGGCGGTTGTTAGGCGCAAAGTGGCTGCGACGGGAATGATCACGTGATTCATGTCGCAAGGCGGTTTACATTACTACGCCTACGCGCCTGACTGTTTTTTTTGTTGGTTTTTTTTAATCCTTTTTTCTTCTATTCCTATTCATTTATTATTATTTTTTAAAATTTACTTATGCTTATCTTCAATACACTTTATAAAATTACTGTCGATTTCATTATTTTTTAATCTTATTAAAAATCCAAAAAAAAATAAAAGAAAAAGAAAAACCTCCTGGGATGATAACTAAATCTTGTCTACTGAATTAACGAGAATACACAACGGTAATTGTATTTGCATTTCAGTTAGAAAAAAATGCGGAGAGGAAGTACATTGTTTTTTGTTTTGTTTTGTTTTTGTTTTTGTTTTTTTATAGTTTCCTTTCTTATTTTATTTTTTTTTTTTTCTATTCTTCTTTGCAATTATAACTTATCGTTACTGCTAATTTAGAAAGACGGAAAAGGAGAAATATGTCAATCTAGTTGCTAAAATTAATGACTTCATTTGTCTCGCTAGATATGTCTTCTTCTTCTTCTTCTTCTGAGTCTTACACACCACCTCGAATTGATAGTTTTTCTCTGAAGAGCGAGCGACGGCATGTCTCTAAAGATCTCCTGGACTCTTGATAGTGTTCTGACTAATCTTAAAAGTGCTGTGATCTGGATAATCTCTGATTTTCAGCATCCTCAGTCTCTTTGGAAGCCGTACAAAAGGGACCATGTACAAAGGAACCACGATGAACAAGTAACTAAGTGAAAATGAGTAACAACACAAGTATCCAGCTGTGACACTTGGTTGGTTTCTTTGTTTAATGGCATATCAACCACTGTAGGTTATTTAATGCCAAAGCCATTCTCCTAGAAGAACAGCAGCGGTACTATTTAACTAGCTGGTAGGACAAGGAGTTTCATACCATTACCAAGGGTATTTGCCCGAAATTGAACGTAATAGCACGACTGGAGTACGAACTCGCTTACTACGATTCTGCAGTCTATCGCTTTAACCATTACACCACGAGGACACCCTCTTGTGACAATTGAATTGTTAGTGATACATAGCAATACTTGGAAACATTTAATTTTGTTGACATGCTAAACTGAATGGTTGGAAATATAAATGTTTTTGACATGTAAACTTTGTACTTAATGCTAAAGAGAATTATTTGAAATAGAAGTGTTTATATATATAAAATGGATTCAGCATTAGATAACCGACAATGGTTGATATGACATAAATCGAAACCAAAATAAACCAGGTATGGCAGATTGTAACTTCCATTTAAAATCAGTTAGTATCAGTTAGCAGGAGCTCTGACTTAATTATGATGCGAATTTTGCAGTTGATAACTGCTGAGTTGTGAGTTCGATCCCCATTATGCAGCTGTATCTATTTAAAAGAACCCACAAAATATACATTGGTTTGAATTATAATCCACACGCATAGGAGTATGTCTAAATAACATATCATCCATGGCAATATTGCTTATCAGGTTAGAAGGTAAACAATGAAGATACATTATTTTGCCTCAACTTTAAAAAGTAAACGGAGACGCTTATATATATATATATATATATATATATATATATATATATATATATATATATATATATAAGCGTCACCTTTTATTTTATCATATTTACCCAACCCCTCCGCTCGGGCGGGATATGACACAAGGTCAATTTTTAAACGGAGTTTAACAAGTTTGAATTCAGAGTTTTCTTTCTCCTAGACTAGTTGCCTCACCAACGCTGGAGAACCTAGTCTACTCTTCTATTTACCCATACTTTTACTTATATATATATATATATATATATATATATATATATATATATATATAGAGAGAGAGAGAGAGAGAGAGAGAGAGAGAGAGTAAGTAAAGTTTGTGACCGTAGTCAAGGGCTTCCCGAAGTCTCCCTTTTCAATAGCTACTATAACGAAGTGTAGGGGAGAGCGCTACTCCTTTCCCTGGATTGCTCCACCTTACACTTGATCCGTACCTTACAATCCGTACCTTACAATGCTGTTAAGCAAGGAAGCATCAAGTACCATTTTTTGCGTCTTTGGTTTGTGACCACCTGGATTGAACGCTGGTCTCTCAGGCCATTGGCGAACACTCTACCAATCATTCTGTCAGATAAAAGCGTAAACCCAGGATTATAGACAATACTATGTAATATATATATATATATATATATATATATATATATATATATATATATATGACAGTTTTATTATTGATATTGAGCACTATTTAATGATACTCCCATATATATATATATATATATATATACGAAGGTCGTTTAAAAGTATTTTGCCCCTCCCAGAAAAAACCCATAGCTGAACATATTTCTTGTGGTCGCACATTTTCACATCTTATGAAACATGAAAATCTAATCCTCAATTCTCTCTTCGTCTACGTCTCGATGTGGCCCATGAAAAGGTGGAAAGTTTAAGGCAAGTCTAATACCTGGATGGGCCCAGGAGCTTTGAAACGGCATTGAACAAAATTTCCATCGGTTGTTGATTATGGGGTCCGATATGTTTGTATTTCGAATGACCCAAAGGGCGCCAATAGTATATTGAAATACTATTAGGCTGTGCTGACTTTACCGCCCATCAGAGGAATGCCAGAGAAATTGCAGCCACTTCGTATGAATCATTGTTTTATTCACATAATTCCAAAAGCAAATGTAAAATTTAAACTAACAATATGACAATATTGTTTGGTTTTCTTTGCTTTACTTTGATGGCATACCAACCATTGTAGAATATCTAATGCCAAATTCTCTTTATACGTATATATTAATTATATTGGATTTGGTTTGGTTTGGTTTTATGGCATATCAACCACTGTATATTATATAACGTCAAATCCTCTTTATACGTATATATTAAATATATAGGATTTGGTTTGGTTTGGTTTTATGGCTTTATGGCATATCAGCCACTGTATATTATATAACGCCAAATCCTCTTTATACGCATATATTAAATATATAGGATTTAGTTTGATTTGGTTTTATGGCATATCAACCACTGTATATTATATAACGCCAAATACTCTTTATAAGTATATATTAAATATATAGGATTTGGTTTGGTTTGTTTTTATGGCATATCAACCATTGTAGAGTATATAACGCCAAATATTCTTTATCCGTATGTATTAAATATATAGGGTTTGGTTGCGTTTAGTTTTATGCCATATCAACCATAGTAGATTATTTAAAACCAAGTCATCTTTATACATAGAGATATAATATACATGATTTGTAAATACATTTTCTTAATGACATTTTTAAACAGACCTAAGTTCATTCATTTGCACATGGTTAAATAGTTCGCTGTATTGCTATGTATCACTAAGAATTCAATTAAACATCAGTCATTTGGTTCCATTCAGTTAAATGATCAAATAGTTTTATTTCAAACAATTCCGTTTCGCATAAGTCAACAAAGTGAAATGGTACCAAGTATTGCAATGTATAACTAACAATTTGATAGAATATCAGTCATTAGTTTACATACAGATAAATAATCAAGCGGTTCTATTTCAAACGATTCAATCTAGGTAAATAGTTGTGCAGATTGACTATTTAACTTTAGGATGAAAATTTGTCTGAGAGACGGAAAACTTTGAATTCAAATCTATTAAATTCCCCTCCCATCCTGCTCCTGTGGAGGTTATCGGTAAATACATAGGAACTGAGAACACTTGTTACTTAATTACATACATTAACTTTAGGAATCATACCATTGCAAAAGGTAGGAACTTCAATATCCACTCAGATATTGTTTAAATAGTAGCAATACATATTTACCAACCCCTTTGCTCGAGTAGGTTATGACACAAGGTCAATTTTTAAGCGGAGTTTAACAGGTTTGAATTCAGAGTTTTCCTTCTCCTAGACTAGTTGCCCTCACCAAGGCTAAAGAACCAAGTCTGCTCTACTATTTACCCATAGCTGAAGGGAGAATAATTGGATTCAAACCTTTCCCAAGGGTCTTAGTGTTATGTGAAATGCAATTAGTCTCGTCCAGGATTTGAACTCGTGTCACCGTGTCCATTTCCTATGACGATAACCATTACACCACGGGCACCTCCACGAAATAGTAGCAAAACTGTTCTTGTACGATGATAGCTTTGACAATGATGAACCCATGATGCATAATATGTCATTAAACAAAGAAACCAAATCTAACAATATTTTACGTCGTTACCCTGGAGATGATTAAGAAAAGAATTTCCGGGTGAAGTGAGTGTAGAAAATGACAGTAATGAATCGTTAATTTATTGATCTTAATCTAAATGATATGCCCGTGGTGTAATGGTTATCGTCGTAGGAAATGGACACGGCGACACGAGTTCAAACTTGGATGAGGCTGGTTGCCTTTCACATAGCACTAATACCCTTGGGAATAGTATGAATCCAATTATTTCTCTCTCCAGCTATGGATAAATAGTAGGACAGACTGATTTCTTCAGTCTTGGTGAGGCAACTAGTCTAGCTGAAGGAAAATTCTGAATTTAAACCTGTTAAACTTCGCTTAAAAATTGACCTTGTGTCATATCTTGCTCGTGCGGAGGGGTTGGGTAAATAGAATACGTCATGGAAAAGTTGAGATAACCTTTGACCGAGTCAAAGTGCAAAAGATTTTTTTCTTTTCCTTCTGATAACCAAAGAAATTATTTTAATATGATAAACTCCAAACTCTAGATCCCTTCAATCGATTAGGAATCTCGATGTGAGACTTACAACACAGCAAACCAATTTTATTTCGATTGCTCTGATATATATATATATATATATATATATATATATATATATATATGTATGTATGTATGTGTGTGTGTGTGTGTGTGTAAAAATGCCTATATACATATTTATATATATAAATACATATATATATATATATATATACATATATATATTCATATATATGCATCTATGCATATATATACACACACAAAATACTCATACAGATATAGAAATACGTAAAATACGTATATTCATATAAAACTTTACATATTCTCTCTCTCTCCCACTCTCTCTCTCTCTATATATATATATATATATATATATATTTAAAGAGAGAGAGAGAGAAAGAGGAAAAAATCGTGAGTAAAAGAAGGTATATATATAACTTCTAAATTTTGCCGTGAGAGAAATATATATTTGTATATATAGATATATAGACATCAAGAGAAAGAGAAAGAGAGAGAAAAGGAAGACATACATAAGAAGACTTCTAAATTCTATTATAGGAGAATATATATATATATATATATATATATATATATATATATATATATATATATATATACATATATATAGTTTTTTTCCCATGCAAGAACTTAGAAGTCTTCTTTTCTATACATAACAAGCTTTCTTGTTCAGCGCTGGAGGTGGAGGATGTCTTAGAGAAACAACTCTTCTAAAAATCTCGTTCGAATTCTTAGACACACAATAAAGAATGGTTTCCATTATTCTATGTATTCCAAATCTCAAAATGTGCCAAATTCTTTGCCATATTCTCTTCGTAAAACCAAGAATTATATTTCAGTATTATTATCATTTGAAGAATGTATAGCAATATCAATGTTAATAGTAATAATAACAGTAATGCTTTTTAGCGAGTAGAATTGTTATGTTTATTTTGAATTATATAGCCAAATGCTTTGTTCTGAATCGAAGAATATTCAATAAATAAGAGGAATTTGAAAAAAAAAAAAAAAATTTTGCAGAATATATTTTTTAAATGTAAACTCGACATTGTTTGAAATTCGTTTTTGGCAATTAAAAAAAAATCCTCTAAGATATTTGCTTTGATGACATTCCGATTTGGTTGGTTGGTTGGTTTCTTTGTTTAATGGCATATCAACCTTTATAGGTTATTTAATGCCAAAGCCATTCACCTAGAAGAACAGTAGTGGTACTATTTAACCCATAGCTAGTAGGATAAGGGGGTTCATACCTTTCCCAAGGGTATTTGCCCGAAAATGAACGTAATAGCCCGACTGGCGTACAAACTCGCGAACTACGATTCTGCAGTCCATCGCTTTAACCATTGCACCACGAGGACACCCCCATTCCGATTTGGGAAAAATCAGAGTGCTCCAGGCTAAAATAGAGTTATGTCATTAAATTTTTGGATGCTTAGAAGTGCAATCCATATGTAATTTATGAGAGATTGGGTGATGAGTAAAGTAAAGCTTGCTTTGGTAAAACTGTTCATGAATTGGTTAAACGTAGGTTCTGTATGTGTAATATAATGGCGGAGGGATTTCGTTTTATTTATCTTGCCTTTCGGTTTAGTTAAGATGAGAACCTTTCGCTTAGCGCATGGGTTAGTTAGGTGCAACATTAACGCAGATGTTCACGCGCACATGGAGAGGATGTGTCATTCAGAAATGTAAAAATAAAAATCCCAGATAGGATTGAAACCAGGGGATGTGAGTGACGTCACGCACCGGAAACGTGGGCTGAGGATTTTGGTAGTTGAGAAAAAGTCAGTGAGTTGAGTTCCTGCCTCGGAAGAAGAAGGTTGACTTTCAGAGCTGGGCGAGGCCAGACGACTTTGTGCGCTACGGGCGCTGCACATTGGTTGGGTTGAGAGCTGACTATGTAAAAGCAGTCTGGATAGAAAGATTGTGTCTCTCTCTCTCTCCTCATGTCGAAAAACCTTCAACTCAAAGGTAATAAAAAGTTTCGTACCTGAACCAATTTCGTGAGTTTCGTGTTTTTACATTCCCTATGTCTATTTCATATATCCGTATCATGGGTATGTTACATATGCATTTCCCCCTACACACACATATAGATATATACATATATATACAGGATGTCTCAAATAAACATGGGACCCATGTGAATGCTAAAAACTCAACTACTTATAATGTGTTTGTTTGTTTGTTTTTCAGATTTGAAAATAATACACCATAACAACTATTTAACCTGGAACATAATGCCTTGATAAGAAAGGAAAAATATTTTGTGTCACTGCTTATTTGGAGACAAAATCATTAAAAACTGTCTCGAAAAAAATATAACCCATTAATATGATCATAATTTATTACTGATAGAAGAAACAAAAAGAAAAAAAAAGATTGCATGTCCTAGAAGCTGATATAGTACCAATCAAAAAAAATTATTGATTTGATGTCTCCAGTTCAAAAGATGAAATATTTAACAAGACGTGTTCCAAATGACCGCCTTTGCGCTTCTCTCAGTAATAAACTATTATCGTATTAATGGGTGCCATCTATTTTGAGACACCCTGTACAAATCAATAAGTTCAATAATAAGTTTATAAATCTAATTATATGGTATTTTAGGGTGGGCTGAAAAGTTTATTGGCTGAAAAATGCGTATGTTAAAGTCATAACTTTTCATCGGTGGGAAACAAGCACTGAAAGAAAGATGAAAAAAAAAGTGTGAGAATCACAAGGGAGACGATGTTGAAAAATAAATATTACGTGATCAGATTCCGTGAGAGATTCATGGTCAGTCTGAATTTTTTAGACGAAGCTTGTAGTTGGTAGTGTGATTGATTTGATTCTCACAGATCGTAATTACTTTAATGAAAATTTACCAATACACACACACACACACACGCACACACACATATATATATATATATATATATACATATATATATGTGTGTGTGTGTGTGTGTGTGTTTGTGTGTGTGTTATGGTGTGATGGTTATCGTCGTAGGAAATGGACAAGGCGACACGAGTTCAAATTCTGGACGAGACTGATTGCATTTCACATAGCACCAATACACTTGGGAAAGGTATGGATCCAATTATTCTCCCTCCAGCTATAAGTAAATAGTAGGGCATACTAGGCTCTTCAGCCTTGGTGAAGGCAACTATTCTAGGAGAAGGAAAACTCTGAATTCAAACCTGTTAAAATTCGCTTAAAATTGACCTTGTGTCATATCCTGCCTGAGAGGATGGGTGATCAAATATATATGTATATATATATATATATATATAAGTACTCTCCAGAAGATGTCCATGAATTTTGGTTTAATAGATCTGTTATAAATAAGAACTGTTGAACAATCTACAGAGGTGATTTGTTTGTTTTGGTAAAGAGTTCATATAGAACCAGCCACACTTCATAGATAACCATGTAACAAAAGAATGCAGCACCAGTATGCAGCAGATTTCAATGAGCAATACACTTCAGGTATAGAAATCAAAGTTTTCCTTCCCCTAGACTGGTTGAACTAATAAGGCAAGATAACCCAGTCAAACCAACTATTTTCCCATAGCTGTGGACAGACACTCTCTCTTTCACACTAACACACACACACAAGCAACCAACCACCCCTCCACATATATATATATGTGTGTGTGTGTGTGTGTGTTTGTGTGTGTATGTTTGTGTGTGTGTGTGTGTGTGTGATGTTTTCTATAATTATGATAAATTTGTGTATTTCTTTTTAATAACGCAGACTAAATGACATCTTGCTTTTATTACTTGACTCAATGGATATTATTTCTCATGTCTTCAGAGTGCATTTCATCCTGGTGCACACACACACATACACACAAACATATATATATATATATATATATATATATATATATATGTGTGTGTGTGTGTGTGTGTGTGTACGAACGCCTATCATAAGAAGTAAGACACAATTTATCATGATGATCTAGTTAGGTGAAACCTTTGTAGATTCCTTTTGACTCCGTGAGTATTCTTATCTCGCTCTTCATAGTGTATTGACAACTCTTATATTAAGCTAAATGCATGTTTTTTTTTTCTTTTGACTGGGTATTGGTGTTGGCAGATTATTTTTAAACAGTAGGAATGTTTTTAGCTTTTCCTGTTTTATGGTTAGTTGGTTAGCTTTTTGGGTTGATGGCATATCAACCTCTTTAGGTTATTTAATGCCAATCAATTTTTATACAAATAACCAGTTCCATTACAAACATTTCGGTTTATATATATATATATATATATACTCACAAAGCTTACAACGATTATCAATTTAATCATTTAGCAAAATGTATATGTGAATACACACGCACACACATCACCCATCACACACACACACATATACATATACGCACACAAATATGTATATATATATAAATATATATTACTCAAAAAATTAATCGGAACACTCTGTAATATATATATATATATGAACGATAGGGAGGAGTGGCGAGAGAGGGTCAGGGATATCCGTGCTACCAGCGCGACATGATGATGATGATGATGATATATTACAGAGTATTCCGATTAATTTTTTAAGTAATTGAGCTCATTAGATTTGCATAATAACTTTATAATATATATATCATATGCACGTGTCTCTGTGTGTTTTCAACCTATCAAATATATATATATATATATATATATATATATATATATATATTACATGCATGTGAATGTGTGTTTAAGCTATAATGTTTATATACACATATATATATATATATATATGTGCATATTTGTGAATATAATATACATATATATATATATATATATATGTATATTATAAATATATAATGTGTGTGTATGTGTGTGTGCGCGCGCGCACAGTATTAAGATTAATACCATTTAGCTGTCCAAGATATTTAGACGTTCAAGCAGGTCATCCAAAACAAAATATACCAATTTTTTTACCTGAAGTAACCAGTTTACCAAACTTCAGCATAAAAAGAAAACAACTATTCAAAACGGCAATAAAATATGTTGCCAAAACAATTCAAGGTATACCGTTTTCTACTGAACCCGAAACACTTTCAAAATGCCCGCCATTCTGAGTTTACTTAAACGGAGGAAATCCTGATGGAGATATCCGCCTATCTTTTTGCTGTTTAATGTTGAGCGCCGCGTTTTCTTTTATGACAAATCACGGGTGGCACTCAATCAAAATCAGCCATTACCTTAATGGGCACTCATTAATTATCTGCTGAGAGCAGCAAGTACACAAAATCCATAGAGAGACAGCGGTGGTGATTAGACGACTTCAAATCTTGGCTCGTCTACTAGAAACATCGATTTTCCGAATAGACATGTTGACAAGATTTTGACTGGAGTTAATTACGAGCCGGACTTTGGTAAATAATGCATTGCTATTTCTGACATTCTCTATCCACAAAGATTTATTAGCATCATGCCCGTAAAAAATTGGAGTGATTATACATGTATGAATGAATCAGTACTTCTGTATGGCGTCGAAGTGTCACTATCCACGATATTTCAAGCCTGGTAGTTGGGGGAGCTGTGAAATTCGACTGCATCTCTGTTGGAGGTTAAGACTACCTGATAATGATGGTCCTGGATATGACAATTAGCCATTTTAAGTCGAGGCTCTGGTTCTGATATATTATGGAATGTAGTGTACCCCCTACATTTCTATTACTCCCAGGTGCATTCCATTCAGCAATAAAAATCTTGTCAATAACTTAACCTATTTTATTTCAATAAAGATCTGTCTATCCATTCATTTATTTATTAAGGAAAACGTGGCGATAAACGCTTTTACTATTATCAAACTTACCTTCTTTTGTAAGAAAAATGTTATTGGTTTCATTTGATTTCAATTTAAGAATAAAATTTAGTCTTTATTTAATTTCTTAATATATATCATCCACAGTGTTTCGTTTTATCACAACTCTTCAGGATGACTAGACACGTAGGACGCTTGAAGCTGGAATCGAAACCCGGCCAACTTTACGTTAGATTTACGATCATACCGCTCAGCCAACAAGCGAACAACGTCAGCTCGGGAATTACAAGACATTAAAGAGTAGCTTTTGTTTTGTTTACACTTATACCTTACCGGAAACCAGAGTGCTCAATTCGTTGGAAAAGCTTTATATATATATATATACTACTGCATAGTTTGGAACGAGCAGCCGCAACCATAGGCCTCTATGTTAATGCACAACAAAACTGAATATATGTGCTATAATCAAACGGGGGACATCTCCACTCTAGAAGGAACCCCTCTTAAACTAGTAGACAAATTCACTTACCTAGGAAGCAGCGTCGAATCAACCGAAAAGGACATCGAAACGAGGTTAACGAAAGCATGGACAGCTATCAATAGGCTATCGATTATATGGAAATCAGACCTAACCGATAAAATGAAACGCAGTTTCTTCCAGGCAGCGGTCACATCGATACTGCTATATGGCTGCACGACATGGACGCTAACAAAACGGCTGGAGAAGAAGCTAGACGGCAATTACACAAGAATGCTACGTGCAATCTTGAACAAGTCCTGGCGGCAACACCCCACAAGACACCAACTGTACGGCCACCTGCCCCCTATCACGAAAACTATTCAAGTTAGACGAACCAGACATGTAGGACACTGCTGGAGAAGCAGGGACGAACTCATAAGAGATGTACTCTTATGGACCCCCACACATGGCCGTGCAAAAGCAGGACGACCAGCACGAACATACATTCAGCAGCTATGTGAGGATACGGGATGTTGTCCTGAAGACCTGCCTCGGGCGATGAACGATAGGGAGGAGTGGCGAGAGAGGGTCAGAGATATCCGTGCTACCAGTGCGATATGATGATATATATATATATATATATATATATATATATATATATATATATTATTGAAAAAGAACAAACAGTGAAAACATTAGACAATTTATTATTATTATTGCAAATTTTAATGAAACCTCAATGGCTTTGCCACAAATAGGAAGTGGCCATTTTCCTTCATTATTCTTGTGATTAGTCACTTGTTAATGGTTTGTTGGACTAACAAGCCTACACATGTGAGTTCGAGTCTCATTGGGTGCCCCTTTCATATGGCCTTGTGCCACATCTAAGCAAAAAGCTTAGTAAATTACCACTTGTTAATGGTTTGTATGAAGTTGTCTGCATTTTAAATAGGTCAAATTATTTTATATATTGACATGAATTGTCTTGATAACAATTTGATAGTAGCTATCTGGCTTTTCACTCGATAATATTTACCACCCCGTTAGAATAATGGTTAGAGTGTTCGTCTATGGCCCGAGAGATGGGTTCATTCACTAAAAAATGGTACTACATGCCTCCCTGCTTAACACTCAGCAATACAAGATACAGGTCAATGGTGAGTGGTGCAATCCGGGAAAAAAGGTCATGCCCCCTATATCTCGTTTTAGTAGCTATTAAAAATGGAGAGTTTGGTCAGCTTCGACTACGGTCGACCAACTGACCCAACAACTATGCGAGGGTCTATTGAAAATTTCTTAGGCTATTGGAGATACTCTCATGTTTGATTTGACTTAATTTCTTTGTTTAACATCATATCAAAGTTTGTAGGTTATTTAATACCAAAATTATCATCGTAAAATAACAATAATGGCACGATTTAACCTGTTGATGGGTCATTCCAAGAATATAAGTTAGAAAGTGGGTGTATTAACTGGACTGGAGTTCGAACCCGCTTATAACGATGTCATAATCGACAATGACACGGGAATTTCCCTCTACCATTATGCTATACTGAGCAAATAGGGTTCATTATTCAACAAAGTCATCCTTGTATTTCACATACTTCTTTCATTGTAATTGTAATGCTTGTACCCCACTGGTAAAAAGACATCAACGGCAAATATGACATCGTTATATGGACCTTTCAGTGTATAAACATTTCATCTCACACTTGTAGGTATATATATATATATATATATATATGTATGTATGTGTGTGTGTGTGTGTGTGTGTGTGCCAGGGTGAGCTGAAAAGTTTATAGGCTGAAAGATCCATATGATATATATATATATATATATATATATATATATATATACGAAGATCATTAAATAAGTTTCCAGACTTTTTTCGTATGGGCACTTTTATTGATAGTACACACATGAAACTCTAGTACCCTTCGAAGTAATCTCCACCGGCTGCAATGCACTTGTACCGTTCCAACAATTTCTGGAAGGCCCTATGGAAGTCCTCTTGTGTTAGTGTGTCAATGAGCTTCGCCACAGCCTCCTTTCTCTCCTCAATTGTCTCATAACGACAGCCTCTGTGCTTAGGGAATAACTAAAAGTCACAGGGAGCAAGGTCTGGACAATAGAGAGGGTGATGAATTGTCTTGATGCCCATCTTGCTCAAATAGTCTGTGACAAGGATGGAGATGTGGACTTGTGCATTGTCCTGCTGGAAATTCCACAGACCCGATTTGAGGAGTGCTGGTTTCTTCCGACTGAATCTCTTCCTGAACTCCCTTAAAACCTCAACATAGTAACCCTAACCCTAACCCTTTGCCCAATCAAATCTGATCTATTCACTTCCTTACTCCTCCCACACCTCGCATTATCCCTCACAGACTGCTTGCCTCCCTTGAATCTCTTCCGCCACTAAAAAACTGATGCCCCATTCATGCAAGATGCTCCAAGTGCAGTTTGAAGCATTCCATAGGTTTCTGTGGCATTTTTTCAAAGTTTAAAACAGAATTTAATTGCATATCGTTCGTCTAAAATGTCCTCATGTTCATATTGCATTTTTGAAATTCACCAGCAGTGACAATCAGGTTTTAGTAGGGTGCATTCCAGTTCCTGCAGTAGCTGTTCATTTGAACCTGAAATCATAAAGATTGGTCAGTCATCTCATAAGATGTATAGCAATAACATAGTGAATTTTCATGTCTTCGACAATTCTAAATTCCTAAATAAAAACGCCGGGAAACTTATTGAATGCACCACGTATATATATATATATATATATATCATATGGACCTTTCAGCGTATAAACTTTTCAGCTCACCCTCGCAGGTATATATATATATATATATATATATGTGTGTGTGTGTGTGTGTGTGTGTGTGTGTGTGAATATATACCAAATATCGATAGATAGATGTGAATGATCGTGGGGAATAGTCTCTTCACAGTAGGCTTTTGTCGATAGTCATGTACAAACACCCCATAAAGAGTAAGCAAAGTTCGTTCAACCTGAGTCGAACGCCACGACACATAAACCTCAATATCGACAGAAGATTACTCAACCTCAGGTGCATCAAAGTAAATTTCCCCTTAATTAACTTACTTTTCAACTAAAATATCGTACCTCACTGTTGTCTGCTTTCCTATTCTTTGTCGCGAAAGGTACTGTCCGCAAATATTGCAAGCACACATCCAGAAATATATTTTTGATTAAATACCGTCATTTTACTGCGTCTCGCCGGATCTAAGATGGCTGAATGGCGCGCTTTTTTGCGACTGCGATATCATTTTCAGATTGAGCATTTATTTTTATTTTGGGATCTTATTCAATGTTTTTGTTGTTTTTTTTTCTTTTTTTTTTTTTTTTTTGGTCTGATCAACACGGGAAATTATTTTTAGCAAAACCATTTTGGTTTTATCTCTTAACTGGTACAAGGATAATTTGGGAGAGAAAAAGAAGCATGTATTTCATTCATTTATTCCTTGCTATGTTCTATTTCCTTTTCTCCGTTAGTTTCTTGTGCGTGCGTGCGTGCGTGCGAGAGTGTTTTTATAACTTCTCGCTTCGAATTTATAAAGATCTTTCTAAGTTCAGTTTATTCTCGAACAAAACCATGGCATTAAAGCAAAATATTTGTACACACATACAAACACACACACACACACACACACACACACACACATATATATATATATATATATATATATATATATATATATATATATATATATATATATATATCCAAACCCTCAACAAGAGCACGAAGAGACACAAGGTTGATTTTTAAATGGACTTTAACAGGTTTGAGTACATAGTTTTTCGATTTATAACCGCTGCTATACCAAAGTTAAAGAGCCTAAAACAGCCTATAATTTACTCCTAGGGTAGAGAGAATAGTTGTATTCATAATTTTCCCAATGATTTAGCCCTTATCTGAAATACAGAGAACTTCGTCCAGTATTTGTATATGTGTTTCCGTGTCCATTTCCAACGACACTATATATATATATATATATATATGTGTGTGTGTGTGTGTGTGTGTGTGTGTGTGTGTGTGTGTGTGTGTATAAGTCTGTTGAACCTTATTACATATCAGCTATCATAGGTGGAGAAGAGCTATAATGAAAAAAAAAGCAAAGAACTAAAATTATACATATACATAGACACAAACACCTACGAAGACACATAAACACCGAGAATAAACTCTAGAAAAAGAAAAGAAAGAAACAAGACCAACAGAAATGAAATTTTGTCCCGAACAATTAACTTGAACAGAACATTCTCTGTCACAAATCGTGGAATTAAATAAGAGCCTCAATTCGATGAAAACAGTCGGTACTATAAAAACCAACGAGAACATTAACAAGCAATTTACTTCCTGACGACAACTTAAAACGATAGAAACACGTGTTGAAAAAAATAAATAACCTAAAAGCAAATTCTATTGTGGACCTATTCATTTAAAGTATATACGTGGTGCATTCAGTAGGTTACCAGACTATTTTTGTACAGGCATTTAAAATTATTGTAGACTATAGAACATTCAGTATGCTATTACTATACATCTTATGAGATGACTGATCAGTTTTTATGATTTCAGTTTCAAATGAACACCTACAGCAGCAATTTGAAAACACCCTACGAAAGCCTGATTGTCAAAGTTGGTGAATTTTAAAAATGAAATCTGGACATGAGGACACTTTAGACGAACGATATGCAATTAAATTCTGTTTTAAATTTTGAAAAAAATGCCACAGAAACGTATGGAATGCTTCAGACTACTTTTCGAGCATCTGCTTTTGAGTGGCGTAAGAGATTCAAGGAAGCCAGGGAGTCTGTGAGGGATGATGCGAGGTGTGGGAGGAGTAAGGAAGTCAATAGACTAGATTTGATTGGCCAAAGGGTTAGGGTTACTCTGTTGAGGTTTTAAAGGAGTTCAGGGAGAGATTACTAGGGAAGAGGCCAGCACTATTTGACCAAGATGGGCATCAAAACAGTTCTTCACCCTCCCTGTAACCTAGACCTTGCTCCCTGTGACTTTTGGTCATTCCCTAAGCTCTGAGGCTGTCGTTATAAGACAATTGAGGAGATAAAAGAGGCTGTGACGAAGCACATTGACACGCTCATACAAGAGGACTTGCATGGAGCCTTCCTGAAGTTGTTGGAACGGTACAACAAGTGCATTGCGGCCTGAGAAGATTACTTCGAAGAGGAATAGAGTTTCATGTTTGTATTATCAATAAAAGAGTCCATACGAAAAAAGTCTGGAAACTTATTTAATGATCCGCGTATATATATATATATATATATAAATATATACATATATATATATATATATACATTGAAAAGCGTGTATTTGAATTTAGAATTTCGTAATTAATATATTTTGATACAATTTACCAACCCCTCCGCTCGGGCAGGATATGACACAAGGTCATTTTTTAAGCGGAGTTTAACAGGTTTGAAATCAGAATTTTCCTTCTCCTAGACTAGTTGCCTAACCAAGGCTGAAGAACCTAGTCTATCCTACTATTTACCCATAGCTGGAGGGAGGATAATTGGATTTATACCTTTCCCAAGGGTATTAGTGCTATGTGAAATGCAATCAGTCTCGTCCAGGATTTGAACTCGTGTCGCCGTGTCCATTTCCTACGACGATAATGACTACACCACGGGCACTTCTGCAATTGATATATTTTGATGTTCAGTGTTGTACTGCTCTGTCTACTTGCTAGTTAGCATCTTACCTTTGCTACTTAGTGAATGCAAAAATTTGTATCCCATACTTATATAATTTTGTGGGAGTCCCCTGGCTTAATCACTAAATAGCCTGAAAGTAATCAAGTTTGAACTCCAATAGTGCTCATACATTCCCTATCGAACTAATACTCTTAGGAAAGGTCTAAACCCCTCATCTTTCAAGCTATAGGTTAAGTAGCATATCTGCTGTTCTTCTACGAGGATGGATTTGGTATTGAAACATCCAATGAGGTTTTAAACGAAGAAACCAAATTCAAATTAATATCTATATTCAAATCTTCAGTCCCTTTTCGGCTTTTTAGACGAGCATAACATGTATTTATACATACGGGATTTAAAATCAGATTAGTCAACACATTCAAAGGGAATCCTCATAGTGTTCTGGCTGAATTGTCAGCTCTTTGTAAATGAATTCAAACTCTAGTCACACAATAACATTCACTCTTGAACTTATACCCAAGTGAAAGTTATGGACTCTCTGGCCTTTTGTATGGATGATTTTGGCAATGAATAACTCTTGAAGTTTGACGAACCATGAACCAGACCAACCGAAAGTGACTCAAATACCTTCGTGAAAAATTCCTGCAGTTCCATCAATGTTTCGATTTCTGGCTTTCATTTCCAATTTCAGTCTAAGCTGGCTCTACTATCGAAATCATCAGTCTTCAGGACCCTTCTCAGTATTCTGGTAGTTCTTCATAATACTGTCGTCTGAATGGTCTCTAAATTTGATCACTTATATCTAAATCTTCTCGTCCGTTTACAAATTCTGTTGGGGATTTTGGGGATTGTTCTAAGTGAGCCAACTACAATTGGCATCAACACCAGCTTCATATTTCATAGTTTGTGAGTTCTCTAGCCAGTTCTAGGTACTTATTTCTTTGTTTGCTTTCTTTTATTTTTACTCTGTCGTCTGTCGGAATGTCGAAGTACACTATTTTGTTGGTTTGGTTGGTTGGGTTTTATGGCATATCAACCTTTGTAGGTTATTTAATGCCATATCCATTTTTATGTAAATAATCTGTTCTATTTAAACAATTCAGTTTAGCATAAGTACACAGTATAATTGTCGAAAACATTTCTATTTCAAACTATTCAAGCAGTTATATATAACAATTCAGTTTAGTGTAAGTACCGTTTCAATGTCAAAAACAGTTCAATTTCAAATAATTCAGTTTAGCATATACACGCAATATGAATGTAAGTACAGTTTAATTGTAAAAAACATTTCTTTTTCGAGCTATTCAGTTCTAATTCAGCTAATTCAGTTTAGTATTGGTACTGATTTTGTTTACACAGTTAAATGTCAAAACAGTTTCATGTCAAACAATTCAGTTTAGCGTATATACAGTTTCAATGTAAAAAAAACAGTCCTATTTGAAAAAAATTAGTTTAGCATAAGCTATCAGTTTAAATGTAAGTACGGTTTAATTGTCAAAAATATTTCTATTTCAAGCTATTCAGTTTAATCAAACAATTCAGTTTAGCAGAAGTATGCCGTTGGTTCTATATAACTCATAGATAGGGCCCTATCAGGTGCTACCACACCGGGCCAGAGTGGACCTGAGAGCAATGGCAATGAACGGGTGTTCCGTATTCCCCAAACCCCCAGAATTACTGGGACCTCATCATCAGACTCATATCCAGAACGCATAGGTGCAGTCAGTGTATTCTACGGCCCCGGCCGACTGGGCAAAACACTATTTGGTAGGTTCTCTTATTTTACTGACTATCACTAGATGTGGTTGTCTGACCGAGATGAAAGATCCTTTTTTATCTGAAAATCCCAGAGAAATTTGTTCGTCCTATTCACCCGGACGGATTCTAGATTTTGTATATGCCACTTGTTTGTATGACCAAATTATTTTTTTATCATTATTATTATTTAAAATGATACAGTTGTGTGCAAATTACTTTTTTTTACATCAGAATAATTGATTAATAAAAATAATAATTTTAAAGATGTCACACCGGAAATCATTTGATCTGTGCAAATAAATAATTCTTTGTAAATATCATTATCAGTTTTAGCTATACTTACAAAAACATTTAACTATATTCAAAATAAGATTAGAAATAAATAGAATTGTTAATGTTAGATAAGAATACTTGAAACCGTTTAACTGTGTGAAAATAAACAATTAATATTAATAGAATTTATTATTTTTAGATAGCTGTTCTTGAAACTATTTAACTGTGAAAACAAATAACCTTTAATTCGTTTTAAAATAAAGTTTCCAATAAACTATTCAATTTCAAATCACACACACACACACACACACACACACACACACACACACACACATATATATATATATATATATATAAACAGAGTTGGCATTAAGTAACCCAGGTATTTGATTCGCCATAAAAAACAATGACCAACCAAGCAGACAATGAATAAACAGTTCCTGATTCCTAATAATCTTGATCAGATGTACCTGAAACTGAAATTTTTAGCTACGTTTTTCCTACTCTGTTAAGCTTGACAT
>OY757936.1:54977905-55085405 GCA_963585895.1 Sepioteuthis lessoniana
CTAAGCACATAGTCTAGACAGATGATAAAGAGGTACGGGGCTAGTGTGTCTCCTTGTAGTACTCCTGCAACAATGTCGAAGTATTCCGTGTCTCCATCTGGTGAACGTACTTTTACTTTGGTGTTTCTGTAGAGAATCATTATCGCTGCTACGGTTTCTTTTGGTAGGCCGTAAGCTAGTAGGATTTGCTCCATCTTCCCTCTGTGTATGGAATCGAAGGCCTTGGTAAAGTCGACAAATAGTAATGTCGCCTGTAAGTTTTTTGCCCGAACGCCTTCCAGGATTCTACGGATGGTCAGTATTTGTGAGGTTGTGGATCTATTTCTCCGGAAGCCATTTTGGTTTTTCCTAAGGATGATTTCCATTTTGGGTTCTATGCGGTTTCGTAGTAGGGCATTGTAGATTTTGGCTGCTATGGATGTAAGTGTTATGTATGTATATATATATATATATATACACACACATACACACGTATATATATATATATATATATATATATATATATTCAAAGAGACGGAGATAGGAAGAATTAAGTCAATTGCGTTACGAGACTGTCATTTTCACTCTTATGCAATCCTTTGGAGAGGAGCTTGGTTTAATGATCACATTGGCAGAAAATTGTCCGTTGCCAATCACCGAGGAGTCCGTCTAATAAATGCTCCTTATCACCTTTATTAACAACTCTTTCTTTATAAATATAACAAAACATAAACCTATGTCATTATGTATATCTTTGCTTATATAATGTACACTTGCTAGTAGAGGTGGGTGAAAATTGGATTTCGTCAGATCATATTCATTCAAGCATTCTTGTACTGAGTTCTCTCTCACTCTCTCTTTTTCTATCTCTTTGTCTTATCACCCACTCTCTCTCAATATATATATATGAATATACATGTATTTATTATATGTATTATTTATAATGTATATGAATTTATATAAACATGCTTCACATGAATGTATAATCTATATTCATTTATATATATATATTATATATATAAATATATATATATATATATATATATATATATATATATATATATATATATATATATATATATAAGTTAGATAATTATACAATTTACATAAAGACACAATTCAGATAAGAATTATTATATACATATATAATAATTCTCATTTGAATTGTGTCTTCATGTAAATTGTATAATTATCTAACTTATATATATATATATATATATATATATATATATATATATAAATGAAATAAATGAAAGACACAATTCAGATAAGAATTATATATATATATATATATATATATATTATATATATATATATATACATATGTGTGTGTGTGTGTGTATATAAATGAATATATATATATATATATATATATATATGAATACACACACACACGCACACACACACACATATATATATATATATATATATATATGCAAATTTCATTAAACATAATAGACATTTTATGTCTACATATTTTCTTTTGGATCTGTTCGAATTCCCGTATTACTTTTATTGTATTCTGGGGAATTGATTTATGTATTGTCCTTAGTTGCATGTATCCCTAGTACTTTCTGCCCGACTTTGGGCCATCATCAGGGGAGGATCTACTACAAAAGTGATGTAACTTTTGTTTTAGCATATTACTACTGTGTAAGGGCGTCTTTGCCGTTGAAGGTTTTGGCGTTTGTTTTTGAATGTGATTCTATATTTAGTGCCAGTAGCTAAAGACATTTAAGTACATTAGTACTGGTTTGATAATTAATTCTATTGAGTGTCGGTTGCAGGTTTCTGATATGTAATGCTTCGAGAATCTGAAGTTTTTGTTTATTATTTTGATGTTCTAATATTGTTGTGTTGTCGGTGAGAATTTTCCGTAGTTGTGTTGTTGGGCATGAATGTTTTTTTAAATGCTGAGCTATTGAACTTGTGTCTGAAAGGTGCATTGTAAGTGTCCTCGACAGGGTAGTTGAGGTTAAACCAACATATATATTATTATTATCAGAGATACAATCTCCTAAAGGACATTTAAATTTATATATAATATTGGTTTTTTGCAAAACTCCAATCGAGGGAGAGGAATTATTTCTAATGACTAGATTCGAGGTTTTAAACTTATTATAATATATAACAAGTTTTATTTTTTTATTAGGATCAGTGGGGAGTATGTTTTTGTGAATCAATGTATTCAAGATTTTTTCATCGGATTTGTAATTGTAGTGCATTTGGTTACGATAAAAAAGTTTGATATATGTTTGTTGGCTGGATGGTGTAGTACACTGTTTATTTTGTTGGTTAACATTTTTGATCATACGTTTAATTTGTTCATCAACAATATAGTTAGGAACCCCATTGTTGATGAGAGCCTGTTTTATGTTTTCTACCTCTTTATAAAATATTGTTTTGGAGGAGGAGATTAGTTTGGCACAGGATATTAGATTATGAATAATTGCTTTTTTATATCTGAAGGGGCATTCACTTTTAAAGTTGAGGGTACAGGAGTTATTACTAGAGGGTTTTTTGTAAGTGGAGGTAGTGAAGTTATTATTGTTGTTAGCATCAATGAGAACATCTAAAAAGGAAATTTTATTGTTTTTGTTTAGTTCATGAGTAAAGTTAAGGACTGAATTGTTTTGGAAGGTGTCTTGTAGTATGTTGATTTCGTTAATATTATTAGTAAGAATAAGGATGTCATCAACATATCTTAGGTATATTGGAGGGTTTTTTGTGCTATTAAAACTTCTATTTTCGAGAACGGACATGTAGAAATTACTGAAAATTGGGCCTAGGACAGACCCCATAGATACGCCATCAGTCTGAACGTAAATATTTCCAAGATGGTCATAAAATCGAACTTCAGTAGTACATGTTAAGAGTAGTTTTCGAAGTATATTAGAGTTGATTTTAAGAGGAGGAAGAGATGGGTTATTATAAATATTATTTATAATAATATCAATTGTTTCATTAACAGGTGCATTAGTAAATAAATTTTCTACATCGAGTGAGGCTAATATACCATTATTGGGTTTAATTGTATGAAGAACTTGAATTAATTCATGTGTAGATTTTATGTTGTATTTGCTAGGTAAGTATGGTGAAATAAGCTGTTTAATTGTTTTTGTGAGTTGATAAATTGGTGTAGGTATTTATGATATAATAGGGCGTAGAGGATGATTAGGTTTATGTATTTTTACGGTCCCGTAAAGATAGCCGGGTTTATAATCCCCAATTATTTTGGGTAGTTTTATGCTATTAAGTTAGGCATTATTAGCAGTGATTAGTTTATTAATTTTTGATTTTAGTTGGTTGGTGGGATTCTTATTTAATTTTTTGAATTTTGTATGGTCATCGAGGATATTTTGTAGTTTTGAATGGTAATCTGTTTTATTGAGTACTACAAAAATGTTTGTTTTATCAGCTTTTTTTATGGTGATGTTAGGGTGGTTGCGTAATTCTTTAGCAGCAGTTTTTAGTTGATGTGTTAATAATGTAGGTTGTTTTTTATTGTATCTATTTTTGATGGCTTCAGCCTTAAGGAGATCACGGAATTCGGGTTTGACTGAGATTACCTTATTATCCCGGAGTTTTAAAATGTTTTGGTATAAAATTTTTTATACCAAAACATTTTAAAACTCCGGGATAATAAGGTAATTTCAGTCAAACCCGAATTCCGTGATCTCCTTAAGGCTGAAGCCATCAAAAATAGATACAATAAAAAACAACCTACATTATTAACACATCAACTAAAAACTGCTGCTAAAGAATTACGCAACCACCCTAACATCACCATAAAAAAAGCTGATAAAACAAACATTTTTGGGTCTTATATGGTTTGGCTTGGTTTTATGTCTTATCAACTATTGTAGATTATTTAATGACAAATATTGTTTATATATATATCTTAAATATGTATGATTTGTGTACATTTTCCTGATAATATTCTAAAACGACCCTGAGCAAGTTGCACACAGTTAAATAATTTCTAGTAATTTTATCTAATACGAATAATTCTATTTACTACTAATCATTTGCTTGCACACAGTTAAATGGTCCCAAGTACTTCTCTGTATTACTAACAATTCATGTAAATATCCGTCATTTGTTTACACAGAGTTAAATGATAAAACAGTTCAATTTCTAATAATTCATTTTAGCATAAGTCATTTTTGCACTAGTTTAAATATCAAACAGTTCTATTAGACGTATAGATATGACTCGTGGTGTAATGGTTATCGTCAGAGGAAACGGACACGGTGACACAAGTTCAAATCCAGGACGAGACTGATTGTATTTCACATAGCATTAATACTCTTGCGAAAGGTATGAATCCAATTATTCTCCCTCCAGCTATGGGTAAATAGTAGGTCAGACTAGGTTCTTCAGCCTTGATAAGGCAACTAGTCTTGGAGAACGAAAACTCTTAATTCAAAACTGTTAAACTCCTCTTAAATATTGACTTTGTGTCATATCGTGAGCGGAGGGGTTTGTAAATATGGGATAGGGTCCTATCAAGTCCTACCACTCTGGGCCAGAGTGTACTTTTGAGCCTTGGCAAACAAGGGGTACATGGCATTCCCCAAAGCTCCAGCATTACTGAAACCTCAGGATCAGATGATTTAGTTTATTTCATATAGTTAAAATTAAGAAGATCAAGATAATTCCAGCGTATTTCATAATTTTTTGAAACAAAATAATCGGGCTCAAATCAAAAAACACAATTTATAGAGTAATAAGAATTACATTTATTGAAATATCATTTTAGGATCTGCAGTTTTATTCATATGGCAAAAATGTCAGGATAAGTATCAGAGTACCTTTTCCAGATAAATGCCGTTCGATTAAAAACACTGTTAAGAGATGACTTTAATCAACTGACTCTTGAACCCTATGATATTTTTGGTTGTTCGAATTGTTATTATAAGCCGAAATCGTAAGGGCCCCGTTGCCCTGGGAATTTAACAAATGCTATTAACTTCGAAGTTTTTGACCAACTTCAAAATCTGACTTCTGTTTTGCAATGTTATTAAATGGAACATTCTTCTGTATAATATTTGAGCAATATTGAAAGACTCTTTCGTAACGGGTTTTCTCATAAATAAAAAAAAAACTTCTTTACAATAGTCCAAGGCAGAACTTTGTTATATATGTTTAAATACATTGACATGGTAACTACCTCCGAGGTATAATCTGAAAAGAGAAAAACAATGAAGAAAACAGGAATGATATGAGCGGCTTTTGCTTTTGTTAAACAATTGTTGAAACACACTGAACTTACGACAGCAAGAAACAACAACAAAGAAAAACAATAAAAATAATATATATATAAATTAAATATATATATATATGTGTGTGTGTGTGTGTGTGTGTGTGTGTGTGTGTGTGTGTGTGTGTGTGTGTGTGTGTGTGTGTATCGTAACCGATAGCAAAAAAGTATACAACGGTTAGTTCCCTATTTATTCCACAAAACTGAACCTTCAGCTATTGAATTCACGTTTTGTTTCTTTTATTTTTGTTTTGTCTGATTTTTTTTTATAGTTAGATTTAAAGAAATTTTGTTCACTGGATGCGTTCAAATTAATTCACCCAATTAGAAAAGAAAAATTGGCAGTGTTATTTCAGGATGTTATGCATAGTTTAAATATGTACAATTATTATACATGTTGACTCCTGTTATTTACACATAGAGAGTTTTTCACATCAGTTTTAGCTGATAGTCTTTTACTGGAGACTGAGTGGCAGCAATTCTCCTCTCGTCTCAAAGACTCTTTTCAGTATATTGGCCCTTCTCAATAGTGCCGTGTATTTGTCGCTGCCTCCCACCGGACACGACTTGACACAAGGTCAAAAGCCCGAAGGCCAATTAAAGTGGGGATAAAGGGGAGGGGAAGGTCGGGAACGAGCCGAGACTCGAACCCTGCTTGTCTGTGCTGCTCATCGGCTCACTTAGTGCAATGTGAGCCTGATGAGGCAAGCAGTTTCACGAACCCAAATGTGGGTCCGGGCACGTATGCCAGTTAACGGCTTAAACTAGACGCATGGTCAAGTGCCGTCCAAGGGGGACAAAGGAGACAAAAATGCAGCTCGCCCACCCGAAGGTAGCCTAGTCGAAACTAGGTGCCTAATTAAAGGCCCCAAGTCTGCCATTGTTCCTTTTCCAGGGCCACGCTCCGGACCGAAGTCCAGAACAGGCCCCGGGGCGTTCGCCAAAAACGAGCCCTTCTCAATAGTGCCGTAGTTGGGATGGTCTCTACTCGTCCTCCAACCTCCAAGTTCTTCAGTCCCTTTAATAATCCTTTAGTGACTCTGCCAAAAGCACCAATCTGAATTTGTACAATTGTCACCCTCATGTTCCATAGTTTTTTTCAATTCCCTAGCAAGGTCCAGGTACTTATCCTTCTTTTCATATTCTTTCAGTTTTATTCTGGGGTCAGCCGGGACAGCAAAGTCAACAATTTTGCAAATTCTCCTTTTTTTTCTTTTTTTGCTGATTATTATAAGGTCTTCTCTTCTGGCTGAGATTAGATGATCCGTTTATATGTCAACGTCTCATAGGAGTTTATGTGTGTCATTCTTCAGGTCAACTGTTTGGTTGTGCATATACCATTTATTCGTATGGTAAAATTTAAATTTCTTGCAGATTCGAAGGGGATCACCATGCCCACCCAGTCGTGTCTTGTCTTATACTTCTTCTGTGCTGATTTGATGCATTCACTTATTGTTAAGTTTCTTTGTTTAATGGCATATCAATCATCCTCGGTTATCTATCTATCTATCTATATATATATATATATATATATAAATATATATTTATGTATATATATATGTTGAGAGTGAGAGATCTAAAGAAATCCTGTTAATTTTTTTAGCATTGATTTACATTAATTCTTTTAACAGGATGGAAATAAACTTATCTTAATGTGACCGATTATTTTTTTAAGAAAGATTGGGCACTCTGGCGAAGGAATTGTTGGCCGGCGCAAGCGTAATGCAAAGCTCTTCGAAAGAATTGAGCACTCTAGTAGCCGATTGGGTATAAAAACTGTAAACAAACGGCTGCTGCTGCTATTGCTAAATAAATACCTTAAAAATTCCCGTAGCCAATGTGGTCCGCTTGGTGGCCGATAGGTCTGAAACTTAGTCTTACGTAAAGTTGGACGGGTTTCGATCCCGGCTCCGAACGTCCTGCGTGTCTAGCCACACTGAAGAGTTCTGATAGAACGAAACATTCTGTCTGTGGATGAATATATATATATATATATATATATATATATATATATATATATATATATATTTCCTTATCTCTCTCTATATATATATATATATATACTACCGGTAAAAGGTATTTGGCCACTCTAAAAAACAATTCTTTCTCCTCCTAAATGTGTTATTTTTAAAGAAACAAGTTATGTACCACAATAGATTTATTTATCATGCTAAATACAAGTCTCCCTGAGTCACATTAAATACAAATTAAACCAAAAAAATCTTCAAAAACTCCTGATTTATCAAAACGGTCGCGTTTAGCCACAATCACTTTTTCCCAGATTCTCGGTACTCTTTTTACCAAAAACTGGAGGTAGAATTAATAAAATTCTGGCTGGCTTTCCTGTAAGAGTTGCCAAAGGTGAGCCGCACTTGTGGGTTGTTTAGCTCTGACTTATCGGTCAAGTTCATCCAACACCAGTTCAATGGGATTTAAGTTGATTGATTGCGCCGGCTAAGAGATCAGTTGAAGGACGTGTTGTTATTTTTTATTTTTAATGTACCACTGGCAGAGATTAAAATTGTACTTTCGGTTATTATTATGAATGAGTACAAAAACTTGACCCACTAGCCGCGTTCCAGATGGGATCGCTTGATGCTGCAATATGCTGTGATCGCTCTTCAACTGGTGCAAATCCCTGACTTTGCAATTAGCAAAAGTCCTCAACACCATGACAGAGCCTGCAACATGGTTTACAGTAAGTGTGATACAGGGGGTAACAGTTTTTTCACCAACACTTTTCGCCGCACACAGACCCTCTTATTTGACCGAAGTATTTCTATCGTTGATGCAACTTCAAAAGGACTTTATTTCACTGCTCTGTTGTTTGACATTGTTTTACTTAGTAGTTTTTTTACGGCATTTTTGACATATAGACCAGCTTCGCATGGTCTTCTCCTCATAGTGGATGTTGACACATTTTTTCACGGCATTGTTTCGGTTATGCAGTGATGTTTGGAGCAGTCAACCTTCTGTCACGCAAGCCGTTGATTCTAACAAAATTGACCTCTACTTTCGTTGTAGCTTTTGGTTTATCAACCCTAATCTCTTTTATTTTTTGTGTTTTGTTTTGTCCCGTTTCGTGATGTCTGCTAATAGTATAATCTAATTTTTCTTTTGAACTTTCTCTGCCCGAATATCCCTCTTCAAATCAATTTTTCAAACTATATCTGGTTTTATGAAGATCAAAGTTACTGAAGAAGACTTGTATTTAGCGTAATAAATAAAAACATCGAGGTGATTAATTTTTTCTTTAAAAATAACATTTTTGGATAAAGATTTTTGAGGGTGGCCAGATACTTTTGACTGGTAATGTATGTATATATTTATAAACATAGATATGTATGTTTGTGTGTGTGTGTGTGATATCAGAATATATATAAGCACTATATATATATATATATATATATATATATATAAGCACAATGATTTACAAACATGCACACACACACACACACGTTCAGTGGATGCATGTGTATTCATGAATAGATATATGCGTATACAAACCCGTAAACAGTTTACAAGACAGTTTGTGCTAATTGGTCTTATTCAGACACTGAAAAGGTAAAAATTTTCAACTCAATCATACATAAATTCGTATTTTATTTGATTACATTCCTATCGGCCATATTTAAAACTGCTAAATAATGGAACGTGACGTTTGGCGCGCGATTTTTCCGGGAGCCCGCGAAAAAAATATCATAATAAGCTTTGCTTTCTTTTCCTCTCTTCTTTTTCTTTTCTTTTTCTTTTACTTTTTTTTTTTTATCATAGCCGATTTCTTAGCATTCCTCACGTTTCCCCGAGACATCACTTTTCGACGCCAAACAAAGATAAAAAAAAATGTTCTTTCAAAGATAGATGAATAACTTTTTATCATAAAATCCTACGATTAGGTCTTTTCTGTATTAAATAAATAATGTGGTTTACATCAATATTTGCGATCCATATTTAAGTCTGGCACAAGGCTGTAGGAATAGAAAGATCAATCATAAATAAACTCTGTTCAATAATAGCACTATGTTAGATAATTCATACAACGCACTTCCATGTGCCGATTATTTCCATGAGAAAAAAAAAAGCTCAAACTGCTTCATCCATGATTTGAACTCTGGTCCCATTTCCTACTGAATAGATTTTGAGACAGATCAGTAAACAGACATGTATAAAGAGACTGGGATAGATAGATAGATAAATAGATAGATAGATGTTTGATTTGGTTTGGTTTAGTTTCTTAGTTTAACCCTATTTACCAACCCCTCTGCTCGGGCAGGATATGACACAAGGTCAATTTTTAGCTGAGTTTGACAGGTTTGAATTCAGAGTTTTCCTTCTCCTAGACTAGTTGCCTCACCAAGGCTCAAGAACCCAGTCTGTCCTATTATTTTACCCATAGCTGGAGGGAGAATAACTGGATTCATACCTTTCCCAAGGGTATTAGTGCTATGTGAAATGCAATCAGTCTCGTCTAAGATTTGAACTCGTGTCGCCTTGTCCATTTCCTACGACGATAACCATTACACCACGGGTACCTCGTAGTTTCTTTGTTTAACGGCATGTCACTCTTCGTGGGTTATTTAACGCCAAAAACATTTATCTAGAAGAACAGCAGTGATACTATCTAACTCATAACTTAAGGAATGACATGTTTCATAACGTTTCACAAAAGTTTAGACATGTAGATATAAACAAGTTGAGATAGTTTGATAGATATAGAGATTTACACATAATTTTTTACAGAAAAGCGTTTTTTCTATATAATTTTCTGTAATTATAATTATATTTTATACATATTAATCATGGAATGCTTTCGAGATATTTCTTCAATATGGCGTTTCACCGAGAGAATCTCATCACGAATGTTTGATGATGATAGAAAGTATATGTGTAAATATCCATTTAAATTAGCGCAACTATTTTGCCACAAAGCATTAACCTTTGACCTCAACTTCATTGACGACCCGTCAGTTTGAGAGCCATTGATCAATTTAAGTTCAGAAGTGTGGTTCTTCCTTACTGTTACAATTATTTATTGGCAAGTTTTCCAAAGATTTCTGATATGTATTAAACTTATACATCTGAACCTAACGTTATCTTGTGATTGGCCTCTGTCAAACCTGGCTGTGAGAGAGGTGCCGCTTTTATTGCGTTATTGACGCCTGAACGATGAGGCAATTTCTGAGAGTGGTTTGATGAAACGCTCACGCGTTGTCCAAAATTGTGACATGCCAGAGACAAGATATTTTTGTGTAGATAGATGTCTTGCAATTACAGAAAGCGAGCGAGCGAACGAGCGTGTGTATGTGTGTGTGTGTGAGAGAGAGAGAGAGAGAGAGAGAGAGAGAGAGAGAATCTGTGTGTATAAGGGTGAGTGAGGAAGAGATAAATAGAGTGAAAGAGAGAGAGAAAGAGAAAGAGAGGGAGAAAGAGAGTGATAGTCTGTGTGTGTAAGGGTGGTTGAGGAAGAGAGAGAGAGAGTATGTGTGTGTGTGTGTGTGAGAGAGAGAGAGAGACTTTCTATTTAAACCTAATCTGATACAGACAGATAATGTCCGAAGGTCACTTTATTAGAGGAATAAATTAGCTAGCTAGCTGGCAAACTAACTTGATAGGAATAGGATAACAAGAAAGTTTGGTTTCATGTTTCATTGTTTAATGGCATATCAATCTTTGTGGGTTATTTACTGCTATGGTCGTCCTCGTAGGAAGACCGTTGTGGTAATTTTTAAACTGGGTGTTAAGAAGGTTCATACCTTAGCAAAGTGTATGAGTCTTCAAGTGAACATAATACAACGACTGATATTTAAAAATGGATAGTATCAGGTCACACACCAGCATGTTAACGCTGTGCCAGGGGATCCCCCTTGAAAGAGACATATAGACAGATAGATAAGAAGAAGTTGATATATATATATATATATATATATATATATATAGAGAGAGAGAGAGAGAGAGAGAGAGAGAGTGAGAGAAAGTGATAGAATCTTGGATTGGTGTTTCAGTCAGCCAGGTTTCGATCCCAGCTTCGGGAATGTAGCCTGTCTAGCCACACTGAAGAGTTGTGATACTACGAAACAGTCTGTCTGTGGATGAATATATATATATATATATATATATATATATATATATATGCATCTGCTTTAATCTGATATTTCCGCTTAAATGAAACTTGTGGACAAGTTCATCTACCTCAGAAGCAGCATCTCATCCACCGAAAATAACATTAACATATGACTTGCAAAGGCTTGGACAGCTATAGATAGACTATCAGTTATATAGAAGTCAGGCCTATCAAATAAAATAAAGCACAGTTTTTTTTCCAAGCAGCGGTCCTGTCAATACTGCTGTATGGATGAACTTCAAAGACGCTGACCAGGCGTATGGAGAGAAAGATGGACGGCAATTATAAAAGAAATCTGCGAACTGTATTGAACAAATCCTGGCGGCTGAATTACACAAAGCAACAACTGTACAGACACCTACCAACCATCTTGAAAACTATACAAACTTGACGAGTAAGACATACAAGCCACTGCTGCAGAAGTAAGAGCGAGGTCATAAGCGATGTGTTGTATAGTCATATGCGGATTCATGCAGAACACAACGACACAATGAAGACGCGATGATAAAAGACGAACGAAGACTTCTTTAAAAAATATACCTCTCACTTTATTTGAAAGGTTGCATGTGAGAGGGAGTTGGAGACCTAACAGAACTGCAATATATTGACCTCCACTCTTATGGCTATCAGCGTTGTGTCTTTCTTGTTCTCCATGGCTGCTCAACCGGAGGCCCGGGGGCTCAGCTTTCTGCTGAGTGATAGCTTTCTCTACTGCATCTTGTCTCCGACTTCTCTGATCTCCAACTCAATCGGGGGTCCCAAAGGCCCCTTCTGCCGGGTGGTGGCTTTCTCTACTACATCTTGTCTCTAACTCATCTGATCTCCAACTCACTGACTTCCTGTCTCCACCGAGTTATATAATAGTTAAATCGCCCACTCAATATCTTTGGAATGGCGTGTTTGTTCGTCATCAAGCGGAAATAACTGTCATGCAGTTCACAGGCCACTCTCTTCCGGTGCATCAGTCTATGAGTGTACCGTGGGATTTTAACCCTGTCCCACACTGTCAGCCAAGCTCGCCCATCCCAATGGAATATGCACTTCCGCGTCTTTGGAATGGCATATCGGTCGGTGTAGAAGGTCAATATACAACAGATGTACTCCTGTGAACACTCTAACACGGATGAGCAAAGGTAGGGCGACCAACTAGAATCACTCAACAACAGCTCTGTATATAGCATGGAGGACCTATCGAAACGATGGACTATTGCGACCACTCGCGAGAGAGGGTCAGGTAAATCCAAGACGGTGGTACGCCATGATGATGATGATGATAGATATATGTGAAGTGGGTGAGCTGAAAACAGAACGTAAAAAGATAGATGGATAGATAGAAACAAGCTGAGACAGATACGAACACGCTGAAATAGATAGATAGATAGATAGATATGAAGATATAAACAGACTAAAGGAGATAGATAGATAGATAGAAAGATAGATAGATATTAAAAGAAAGAAAGAATGCAATGAGAGAAGTACTACATCAATATATTGAAATGAATATAACCAGATTGTGATTTATAGCCAGAAATAAAATTGGATCACCTGATAGATATTAGTCAACTTTGAAAATTAGATAGAAACAAAGAAAAAGAAAAAACAATATCGATATTAACATAGATAGATAGATAGGTAGATAGATAGATTTAAGCTAGCTAATATATATATATATATATATATATATATATATATATTTGTCCTCCGTTATATCTCTTGGAAATATAACAAATTTCAAACATCATTCCGTGTGCTAACGACGTAATATTTTCAAATATAAAACCGCTGAATATACAGTTTTGAATTTTTCCTTTTATACACACTTTCTTTTCTTCTGCTATTTCATCAAGCATCCATCGCTATTTTAAAAATACTTTTCATGAATTTATTGTCCTGAAGAAGGTTATTTTAACGGAAACGTTCAACGTCGACTTTCATAATAAGTTCATCACATTTGGATTATTTTGTTTTTTATTTTTCTACTTTTCTTCATAGATACATAAATAGATAGATATAAACAAGCAAAAATATTTGAATACGAATAGGCTGAAATAGATAGATGTATTCATTAATTGGTTGGTTCCGTTTTTTGTTGTTTTTTTTTGTTGAATGGCATAGCAACCTTCCTAGAAATTTTAATGCCAAAGCCATCCTATAGGGTAAGTTAGATAATAACTTGACCTAGACTATCAGTTCGAATATGAACGTAATAACGTGACTAGAGTTCGAAAGGGCTAAATTCTAGGCTGCAGGCACACACACACACACACACACACACACACACATACATACTCATTCACCCATGGCCCGTGTGACTGGTGTTCGATTCCAGGTCGAGTCATGCAAAAGACTGAAAAAATGGTAGTTGCTGTCTCGCTTAAAAATCAGAATTTATAAGGTATGGATCAATGGTAAACTTAAGCAATACGTGAAAAGGAGTAACACCCTCCCCTTCACCTCGGCGTTGAAGCTTCGGGTCGCCCTCAAATAAGGTCACAAGCTTCACTTATTTACTACATATACGTATTTCAAGTGTAGATAATTGCACGCAGTTCCATCATATATACAGTGGGGTGAAAAAAATTCGTACGTAGGAACTATTTTTTATCTTTCAAACGCAGCCTGAACAAAATGTTTATGTATATTTACTGTAGAAAGATATATTTTACTAATCTTTGTATATAAACGTCGGTTACAAATGATTTTACAGAAAATAATGTCATTCATGTGTTAAAATAGGAATCTTAGAGTACAAAAAATAACGCATTATCTTCATTTAACACTTTGTAGAATACCTTTTATTCACTTCAACAACCACTAATATCTTTCTTTAGTTCTCAATTAATTTCTTGCAATAATTAGAAGGTATTTTGTAATATTCTCCCTGGCATATTGTCTTCAGATTATTGATGTTTGCTAGTGCTATTTTTCGAATTTGAAATTTTAAAAATTGCCACAAGTTCTCAGTTTGATTTAAATCCGGGGATTGACTTGGCCATTGCAAAACATTAACATTATTTTCAGACAAATACTTCTTAGTAGATTTAGCAGCATGCTTTGGATCATTATCCTGCTGGAAAATGTAATCAGAAGGTAGCTCAAGAATCTCAACAGAAGACATCAAATTTTCTCGCAAGATCTGTTTATACTTTTGGGCATTCATTTTACCGTCTATTACTGATATTTTGCCCACACCTTTCGCTGAAAAACAGCCCCAAATCATTATACTGCTCCCGCCAAATTTGACAGTTGGTACCGTGAGTACGCTTCGCCATCTTTCCTCCTACATGATTTCGATAATCATGACCAAACAACTCAATTATTGTTTCCTCTGTCCAAAATACTCTTTCCTAAAATGAATTTTCCTTTTCCTTATGCTGTCTTAGTGATTTCAACCTTGCATCTCTTCGTCGTTTCAATAGTAGAGGAGTTTCTTTGGTCTCTGTGACTTTAGATCATTCCTCAGCATTTCCTTACTTTAGTTATATATAACATCCTAACTATGGGTTAATGCCCCCACGATTATTTGCAACAAGGAATGATTTGGTATTAAATAAGGCATACATGTCGATATGCCAATAAACAAAATAAAAGACCAATCAAATCAAACCTCGACCATACGTACATGCATACATTTAAGCATATATACATAAGACCTGACACATATATATATATATATATATATATATATATATATATATATATATATATATATATATATATATATTACAGAGTATTCCGATTAATTTTTTGAGTAATTGAGCTTATTAAATTTGCATAATAATTTTATAATATATATATTATTTGCACGCGCACGTGTGTCTGTGTGTTTTCAACCTATCAAATTAATATATATATATATATATATATATATATATATTACATACATGTGAGTGTGTGTGTTTAAGCTATAATATATATATATATATATATATATATATATATATATATATATATATATATATATATGTATATGTATATATGCATATTTGTGAATATAATATACATATATATATGTATATTATAAATATATAATACGCACGCGCGTGTGTGTGTGTATGTGTGTGAACAGTCTGATAAAAATCTATAAAATTCTGAGATAGATAGATAGATAGATAGATAGGAATAGACTGAGATAATGTAGTTGTA
The DNA here is from genome assembly GCA_963585895.1 of Sepioteuthis lessoniana. Taxonomy (NCBI): domain Eukaryota; kingdom Metazoa; phylum Mollusca; class Cephalopoda; order Myopsida; family Loliginidae; genus Sepioteuthis; species Sepioteuthis lessoniana. The sequence continues at coordinate 54,993,415 of OY757936.1, forward strand.
CGAAATCATTGTCGGATAACTATTCTCAAAAATAATTTTTCATGATGTCTTCTAGAGAGAATGGATAGGTTACTCGACGAAGCCAATCTCCCCCTCAAGTAACATGTGACTGCTTGTATTGAGTTACATGGTTGCTGCCGCTAGATAAGATTCTCGATCCCTGATGTCACAGTAAGTTACTGCCAAGCGGTAACATTGGTACTGGGTTCAAATTCTTTCTCTCAGATCGGTTTCCAAAGCTACGAGTCAATAGATGCCAGTTTGTTATCGTATTCCACCAAAAACTGGAGAGAGAAGAAATGTATAAATACTTTTCCCAATGGAATTGATTCAAAATGAAACGAGAAGAGCCACATCGAGGAATTGAACTTGGATAGCCGAGCCCATTTCCTACGATGATAACCTCCGAGGGTATATTGAGGCTAAGAGTTTCTCTTACACTAGGCACGAATCCTGAAGCTGTTTCATTTACACTAGGCACGCATCCTGAAACTGTTTCATTTACACTAGGCATGCATCCTGAAGCTGTTTCATTTACACTAGGCATGAATCCTGAAGCAGTTTCATTTACACTAGGCATGAATCCTGAAGCTGTTTCATTTACACTTGGCATGCATCCTAAAGCTATTTCATTTACACTAGGCATGAATTCTGAAGCTGTTTCATTTACACTAGGCATGCATCCTGAAGCAGTTTCATTTACACTAGTCATGAATCCTGAAGCAGTTTCATTTACACAAGGCATGAATCCTGAAGCTGTTTCATTTACACTAGGCATGAATCCTGAAGCTGTTTCATTTACACTAGGCATGAATCCTGAAGCAGTTTCATTAACACTAGGCATGAATCCTGAAGCTGTTTCATTTACAATAGGCATGAACCCTGAAGCGGTTTCATTTACACTAGGCATGCATCCTGAAGCTGTTTCATTTACACTAGGGATGAATCCTGAAGCTGTTTCATTTACATTAGGCATGCATCCTGAAGCTGTTTCATTTACACTAGGGATGAATCCTGAAGCAGTTTCATTTACACTAGGCATGCATCCTGAAGCTGTTTCATTTACACTAGGCATGCATCCTGAAGCTGTTTCATTTACACTTGGCATGCATCCTGAAGCTATTTCATTTACACTAGGCATGCATCCTGAAGCTGTTTCATTTACACTAGGCATGCATCCTGAAGCTGTTTCATTTACACTAGGCATGAATCCTGAAGCAGTTTCATTTACACTAGGCATGCATCCTGAAGCTGTTTCATTTAGACTAGGCATGCATCCTGAAGCTGTTTCATTTACACTAGGCATGCATCCTGAAGCTGTTTCATTTACACTAGGCATGAATCCAGAAGCAGTTTCATTTACACAAGGCATGCATCCTGAAGCTGTTTTATTTACACTTGGCATGCATCCTGAAGTTGTTTCCTTTACTCTAGGCATGAATCTTGAAGCTGTTTCATTCACACTAGGCATGCATCCTGAAGCTGTTTCATTTACACTAGGCTTGCATCCTGAAGCTTTTTCATTTACACTAGGCATGAATCCTGAAGCTGTTTCATTTACACTAGGCTTGCATCCTGAAGCTGTTTCATTTACACTAGGCATGCATCCTGAAGCTGTTTCATTTACACTAGTCATGAATCCTGAAGCAGTTTCATTTACACAAGGCATGAATCCTGAAGCTGTTTCATTTACACTAGGCATGAATCCTGAAGCTGTTTCATTTACACTAGGCATGAATCCTGAAGCAGTTTCATTAACACTAGGCATGAATCCTGAAGCTGTTTCATTTACACTAGTCATGAATCTTGAAGCAGTTTCATTAACACTAGGCATGAATCCTGAAGCGGTTTCATTTACACTAGGCATGCATCCTGAAGCTGTTTCATTTACACTAGGCATGCATCCTGAAGCTGTTTCATTTACACTAGGCTTGCATCCTGAAGCTGTTTCATTTACACTAGGCATGCATCCTGAAGCTGTTTCATTTACACTAGGCATGAATCCTGAAGCAGTTTCATTTACACTAAGCTTGCATCCGGAAGCTGTTTCATTTACACTAGGCATGCATCCTGAAGCTGTTTCATTTACACTAGGCATGAATCTTGAAGTTGTTTCATTTACACTAGGCATGCATCCTGAAGCTGTTTCATTTACACTAGGCATGCATCCTGAAGCTGTTTCATTTACACTAGGCATGCATCCTGAAGCTGTTTCATTTACACTAGGCATGCATCCTGAAGCTGAAAGAAAATACAAATTCTACTGTAAGTAAAGTTGGCGACTTTAGTCGAGGATGAATCGAAGGCTCCTTTTTAACAGCTACCACATCATGGTGTAGGGAAGAGCACTACTTCATTCCCTGGATGGCTTCACTTTACCCTTGATCCTTACCTTATAATTCTGAGTGTTAAGCAAGGCAGCATCAAGTACCATTTTTTGCGTCTTTGGCATGACTCTACCAGCGATTGAAACCATGTCTCTTGGACCATTTGCGAACACTTTACTCATAAGGCCAATGGTTTATGGTATTTAGTTTTGCATTTGGCCTTGGAATTAACTTTCGAATATTAACAGAAACACAAAGCTCAACGTTCATAAGGTATGAGAGATTGTCCATGGCCTCATGCACTTCGCAAAATGACAATCTCACCCTACCTCGTGTTTCCAAGTCCGCAGCAGATTGATATGCACGATTCCGAGGCGAGTCCACAGTGGGAGAAAAAGAGAAAACACAGAAGCTAGAACATATATTAACGGAAGAAGGGTATATGTGACACTTCGCAAAATGACTGTGTGTAGAGTCTTCCCTTTCACTACGTAAATGGCAGGCACAATTCCTTCATTAAAAAAAAGAAACCAATCAAATTAAACTTGGGAGAAAAAGCAGATGAATTGCACTGGAGAATATCATATTCATCTCAAGCGAGACAACAGTTTGTCAGTGGAACCTAAAATACGCTGACTGTACCCCCTGCAGAGGGGAAATATACCCTCTCTAAAAGAGAGGTGTCCTGAATATGGCACTAAACTGTCTGATAATGAAACTCCAGTTAAGGATTATTGAATAAGGTAGTGTACCCCTTCATTGCTATCAGTCTCAGCTACCCACCAAAATGTAATGGTTGCACTTACAATTGATTTGTTTGCTTATTATTTATATTCAATTGGACCGTGTGTTTAAGAACAGATAGATAGATGTTGGGGTCTCATCTACGGGTCAAATAGAACCATTCAATCTTTTACGAGGGATGATTATTGATATTAAATAGAATTATTAGTTTAAAATAGCAGTTCTTGAAACCATTAGTTATTATGTGAGGAGGATACCTCGTGAAATGATAGATAGATAGATAGATAGATAGATAGATATGAAAGTAAAATGAATTAGATGAACAAAGATGAAAGAAAGATAGAAAGGAACAGTAAGATAGATAGATCGATAGATACGAAGAGACTAACACTGATAAATAAAAACATACGAACTGATTCAGATAGATAGATAGTCTAGATAGATATGAATAGTAAAAGGAAATAGATGAACAAAGATAGAGATAAAGGTAAAAATGAACAGATAGATAGATTGATAGATAGATACGAAGAGACTAAGATAGATAAATAAAAATATACGAACAGATTCAGATAGATAGATAGATAGATAGATAGATAGATATGAAAGTAAAATGAATAAGATAAACAAAGATGAAAGAAAGATAGAAAGGAAGAGTAAGATAGATAGACAGATACGAAGAGACTAAGACTGATATATAAAAAATACAAACAGATTCAGATAGATAGATAGATAGATAGATATTGACACCATCATGGAAAGAACTGAAAAAAAACATTACGACGGCGATGAAGAGATGAAATATCTCCAAACACCGACTCAATGAAACAAAAAATGTAAATATAAACATGCGATGGACACGATACCCGGACCTTTTGGAATAAAATACTCATAGACGGGTTAGAATGACGTTAAAATCAATATTTTTGAATTGGAGCAGTGTAATGCTTCTACTTCTCGTCCCTTTTTATTTAGAGCTTTCAAAATATGTCTAACGGCCAAAAGAAGCAGGATTATATAATCAATTTGTCATCGTAAAAGGATGTGTAAAAGATAATGACATATGAGATACGGTTAAATCCCTTGCCGCCATGTCAATTCTGACATAAAGTCAGAGGAACGCAGGCAGATAGCGACGATTTGGAGCGGGAGAGTGCCGATGAAAATTAGATGCACAAATACGTATCTGGACATTCTTGTCGCTTGAGTGAAGATCGTTCGACCTGCGAATTTCTGACACCTCTTTTGCCGTCTGGGACAAGGGATGGTGTGATAATAGCCACTTTGTATCGAAATGGACGATTGGCCTTAGATGACACTTTGACCGAAGGTTAGCCATCTTGAATGATCATGCTGAATACAAAGATCTGGCCTGCAATTTGTATAACCTCAAAGTTCAGTTGAAACCAGTTAGCGTCCAATATTTCGAACCAATCACAGCGCCTTCTTATGTAATGAAATCGATGACGCAAATGATTTATTTGTGAAGGTGGGCTAATGATTCATGACTGTACTTCAATCCGTATATTACTAAAATTCTCCAGTCCATTCGGCTGGGGCTGTAGAATATTCGCCGACTGCATTTCTGAAGGAGGTGCCCGTGGTGTAAAGGTTACCGTCGTAAGAAACGATAACAGCGACACGAGTTCAAATCCTGGGCGAAGCTGATTGCATTTCACTTTGCACTAATACCCCTGAAAAAGGTATGAATCCTCATATTCTCCTTCCAGTTATGGGTAAATAGCAGGGAAGACTGTTTTCTTCAGCTTTGATTTGGCAACAAGGCTAGGAGAAGGAAAACTCTGAATTCAGTCCCGTTAAACTCCGCTTAAAAATTGACTTTGTGTCACAACCTGCTCGGGCGGAGGGTTTGGTAAATAGAGACTGCTATCTGCAAACGTGTAAGACCCAAGTAGCGAGTGTTCTCAGTAGGCACTAAATGATGGTGATGTTCCAGTTCTGGAAATCTGAGGAATGTGGAGTACCCCTTCATTGGCATTACTCCCATGTCCACTCTCTGTGTGGTAATACCTGTTAAGGTCCCATCCATGAGTCAAATAAAACTGTTTAACCATTTTGTGGTTAACAAAGACATGGACAGCTATCGATAAGCTATCGGTCATATGGAAGTCAGACCTGACCGATAAAATGAAACGCAGTTTCTTCCAAGCAGCGGCCATGTCCATACTGCTATATGGATGCACTACACGGACGCTAACTAAACTTATGGAGAAAAGGCTTGACGGCAACTACACAAGATTGCTGCGAGCAACATTGAACAACAAGGCAACACCCCACAAAACACTAACTGTACGGCCACCTACCTTCCATCACGAAAACTATCAAAGTCAGACGAACCAGACATGCAGGACATTGCTGGAGAAGCAGGGACGAGCTCATAAGTAATTTTCTCCTATGGACCCCCTCATATGGCCGAGCAAAAGGAGGACGAACAGCTCGAACCTACATACAGCATCTCTGTAAGGATACGTGATGTTGCCCTGAGGACCTGACAGAGGCGATGAACGATAGGGAGGAGTGGCGCGGGAGGGTTTGGAATATCCGTGCTGGTGGCATGACATGATGATGATGATTATGTGCAAACAAATATGTCTTAAATTGATTTATTACTCATAAATAACAATACGCAGAACTAGTAAATGGTGTGCAAATTTCTAAAAAGTAATGTTGAATAGTGGTAAATAACAATACTCGAGACGAAGTGTGTTCAAATAGAACTATTGGGTTAGATAGTAATACTTAAAGCTATTGAACTATGTACAAATAAATGAGATCTGGCTCGTTTATAAATTTTCACCTCCAAACTATTTCCTTACGTTAGTTGTCTAAATTTCTGAGACGAAGCTTCATGATTTTTATCATTAAGCGTTTTCAGACTATTATCTTCATCTTTATAGTTATTTCCACAACGTTTCCTGCAGGACACATAGGGTAACGGTTATAGGCGTTTGTTCCCTAAGCTCCAAATCATTTGGAGGTTGTTGGTTCAATCCTAACTGTAGGCGAGTAACAATACAGGAATACTTAACACTTGTACCCGGTTATGGCTAACGGAATCAGAACAGGTGATCCCCGTGGTTTCAATAAAGGACGTAGTTCAAAGTTCCGTGTAGGCTCCCAAGTTCAACAAACACCTGAAGTAGGCCGGAGGACATATCGACCAAAGCGTTGTGGAAATAACAATAAAGATGAAGACAATAATCCGAAAACCCTTACTGATAAAAATATTTGCTGACAAACTACATATATAAACAGGATTTGGCATTAAATAACTTACAAGCATTTATCTGTAGGAAAACACAACAACCAAACGAACCAATCAAACAGCTAATGAAAAATGTTCATAATATATATATATATATATATATATATATATATATATATATATATATATATATTTAATGCCTTGGAATTTAGTCTGCGACTCCTGGGTTTCATGAATTCCATGGCATTTAATATATTAATCTTATATATATTTATTTATTATCATTATATAATAGCTCTAACCTAGTTATTGAGCACTCTCCATATAATATAGTACTTTGTTCGCCACAAACCCCCAAAGTGATTTAGTGACAGCCAACACTGTTATATATATATATATATATATATATATATATATATATATATATATGTGTGTGTGTGTGTGTGTGTGTGTGTGCATATATATACAATCTTTGTTTATTTGTTTGTTTGGTTTTTTTTTGCATATCAACCTTTGTAGGTTATTTAATGCTAAATTCATTTTAATACAAGTAAGCAGTTCTATTTCAAATAATTCGGTTTAGCAATTTGTTGACTTATGCTAAATTGAATTGTTAGAAATAGAACTATTTGATCATTTAACTGTGTGTATCTGTGAAATGTGTTTACAAATCAAATATTTAATGTATACATAAAAGCAGTATTTGGCATTGAATAACCAACAATCGTTGATATGCCATAAAACCTCACCAAACTATTCAATTCGAAATCTGCCCGCTTATTTCATCAAACGTTGTTGATAATCGTTGGATCAAATGAACATGTATGTGCACATAAGATAATCACTGATGCATGCATATCTGATCACTGATACACATCGGTATCTGCGTTGCATTCATTTTATTTAACGCGAATAAAAGAAAAAGAAAAAAACTTACTTGCAAGTAAAATATGTATTTACGAATCTATACTTATTCTTTATATATCATTTTCCCAAAATTAAATGAAAGAAAACTGAGACATTCAAATTTAAATACATCGTTTGTGATACGCGGTGATATTTGTTCGTCGCAGCCTCTAAAAGCTAAAAGCCAAGACATTAATAGAATGTTAAGTTCATTTTCCCCGAAGAAACTTTCATTTTCAAATGGACCTCTTTTTTTATTTTTCTAAAAATATTTCCATATTTTATTTAAATTCAATTTGTGAACATTTCTTATCATTACATCAAAGATGGTTTTCTCTTGTTCAGGCGGCTAAAATCTATGGCAGATTCTTTCCGTCTGTCTGTTCATCTTCGTGTCTCCATCTGTTTCTTTATATCTATTCTAGACTTATTTATTTCCATGCATTTAGGTCGATCAATAAGTCTGCTTCCTTATGATAAAATAAAAACAACTCATTTATTTAACACTGCAACTATTTATTATTCAACATAATCTTCTTCCTTGAGCAGGCATATAATACGGTGGGGAACACAAATTACATAAATCAGAAATAGATTGAAAATATTTAAGCTAGGGTTCAATTCATGTGCTAAGACTTCCCGATAAAAATAGAGCACTTGTCAATTTTACACTCACACACACACACATACACACATATATATATATATATATATATATATACTAAGTGAATTTTGCGACAGTAGTCGAGGGTGACCAGGTGGTTACCTTTTCCATATTTACCAACCTCTCCGCTAGGGAAGGATACGACACAAGGTCAATTTTTAAGCGGAGTTTAACAAGTTTGAATTCAGAGTTTTTCTTCTCCTAGACTAGTTGCCTCGCCAAGGCTGAAGAACCTAGTCTATCCTACTATTTACCAATGACTTCAGGGAGAATAATTGGATTCATGTCTTTCCGAAGGGTATTAGTGGTATGTGAAATGCAATCAGCCTCATCCAGCATTTGAACTCGTGTCGCTGTTTCGATTTCCTACGACGATAACCATTACAAAACGGGCACCTCCCTTTTCAGTTGCTACTTCACCGTGGAAAATATTTAAGAAAGATTTCCGTTCAGGTGCTAAGACTCCCTGACAAAAATAGGGCACTTGTCAATTTTTCACACACACACATATATATAGTAAGTGAATTTGGCGACCGTAGTTGAGGGTGACCGGGAGGCTCCCTTTTCAATAGCTACTTCACCGAGGTATAAGTAAAGGCACAACTCCTTACCCTAGATTGCTCCACTTTATCCTTTATTCGTATTATATAATGTTAAGTTTTAAGCAGGGGGTATCAAATATCATCTTTAAGTCTTTGATATGATTCGACCAGGGATTGTACCCCGGTCTCCCAGGCCATTGGTAAACACTCTACCCTCTAGATCAATAGGCCGGTACACATGGATTATTTAATAGATAAGCGGAATATGCTCATTCGAACTGTGTACAATTGTACCTTTTTCGAGGAAATCTATCCTGATGGCAGCCCAGTCGACTGTAGCTATAGAACCCACTGACTACATCTCAGCAGAAAGGTAAGACCTTTTCCTCCCACGTGTGGCGTTGATGTGACACAAAAATATCTGATGGTGAGGTTCCAGTCCCGGAGCATTGGAAACTGTTTAGTACCCTTTCATTGCCTTTGCTCCTTGGTCCAGTTTAATCTGGAGAGATAGTATCTGTCAGTGTCCCATGTATGGGTTATATAGAACTATTTGATCATTTAACTATTTGCAAGAAAATGACTGATGTTAACTGGAATTGATACTACTACGCGGCTATACTGGAAACTATTCAAATCAAATTAGATCTAGCTTTCTCAAATTTTACCAACAAACTATTCGATTAAAAATCATATATTTAATGCTTATATATATATATATATATATATATATATATATATATATATATATATATATATAATTACCATGACTATAAAATACGGCAAACACCCAGATGCGACATACAGAACTGGTTGATTTGGCATCGCTTATGTGTGGCATAAACTAGTGGGCCATTGGTAGAAGCTCGGTTTCTGCATTTTGGGGTTGCTGCTTCGATCTCTAGTGGTGAAGATGTCGGTATGTACTGCTGATGAGACCCAATATGGTCGAAACAGCTGTTCTGTGTTCCGTATGTCGCATGAGGGTGTTTGTCGTATTTTCTAGTCATGTAAATTTAATTAATATAATATCAATTCCTCTAATTATATATATATTCATATATATCAATTTTAGTTTTATACCTATTCTATGATTCTGACGGTGTGAAAAAAACAGATGATACAATTTTTAAATAAGAACTATTATACAAAATGATTCCATAAAAAGAGAAAATATATAAAACAATTTGGACTGCTTGAAAATAACCAACCAAAACTAATGTTTTGTCAAAAGAAAAAATACTGACAAAATTCCTAAAGCTTAACGAAATAGAGCTCCATACACTAAGTACAACGAAATACGAATACCTATAGAGTCAGAAGTAATCTACCTAGGTTTCACCTAAATGGATCATCACAATAAATTCTGACCTCAGAATTCATCGTGATGATTCGTTTAGGCGAAAGCTTGGTAGATTACTTCTGACCCTGAAGGTATATATTTATATGCATGTATATATGCATATATATATATATATATATATATAAGTAAACGTAAAGTTAGTGACCATAGTCGAGGGTGACCCGAAGGCTCCCATTTGGAGAGCTACAACACCAAGGTGTAGGGGAGGGTGCCACTCCTTCCCTGGATTGCTCCACTTTACCCTTATAATGCTGAATGTTAAGCAAGGAGGCATCAAGTACCATTTTTGAGTCTTTGGTATGACTCGACCTGGCCATTGGCGAACACTCTAACCGCTAGGCCAATGTTCGGTACATGTATATATATATATATATATATATATATGTGTGTGTGTGTGTGTGTGTGTGTGTGATGAGTGTTTGCAGGATTTGGCATTAATTAAATTAAATTAAATGGTTGGTATGCCATATAATCCGAACGTACCTCAAGACTGATGGGTATTTTTATGTTGCAGAACATTGTACGTATGACCTGATTTACTGAACACTGCGCACAGAATTTTTTTATTTTTCTGGAAACCCAGTGTGCTAATTCTGCACGGACTTTTCGGCCGAATCTTCAAGTTTCAAACCGATGTCTAACCAATTTGTAAAAATGCTTTTTACAAAAATATGCTTCAACGTACAGTTCAATCTTTCTTTTGTAAATTTCACATGGTGGGTATTTCTCAATTCCCCTAATTGGATAACAGACCTCTGTTCATGCCTGAATCCCTCTTTTTTATTTGAGACCATTCTAAATAAACTCAATATATATATATATATATATATATATAGAGAGAGAGAGAGAGAGTGAGAGAAAGAGAGAGAGAGAGAGAGAGAGAGTGAGAGAAAGAGAGAGAGAGAGAGAGAGTTGGGAATGTGCTGGATGATTCTCACCACCATTCTTTTGATGGTTGGATCTGCATCTGCATAGTCAGGCTAGCACTGACATTTCAACCTATATTATATTAATCATTTAAAAGTGAGGATTATATCACGTGGTGTAATGGTTATCGTCGCAGGAAATGGATACGGCGACACGAGTTCAAATCCTCGACGAGACTGATTGCATTTCACATAGCACTAATACCCTTGGGAAAGGTGTGAATCCAATTATTCTCCCTCTAGCTATAGGTAAATAGTACGGCAGACTAGGTTCTTCAGCTTTGGTGAGACAACTAGTCTAGAAGAAGGAAAACTCTGAATTCAAACCCGTTAAAATCCGCTTAAAAATGACCTCGTGACATATCCAGCCCGAGCGGGGGTTGGTAAAAATGTATATATATATATATATAGATGCAAAAACACAAATATATACGTGTGTGCGTGTGTATAGAAACTTACTAAGGTTTTCATACGATGAGAAAAAAGGCCGTTTGAATGAGGCTCCCAGTGAGACTCAAAATCATTTGTATAGATTTGCTAGTGAAGCTTTCAAACCATTACACCATCCGAGGTTTGCATGTGTGTATGTTTCTAGATATATTATATATATACATATGTATATATATATATGTATATGTGTGTGTGTGTGTGCATCTCTCTCTATATATATATACATATACATATATATGCGAGGATCATTAGATAAGTTTCCAGACTTTTTTCGGATGGGACTTTTATTGATAGTACACACATGAAACTCTAGTCCCCTTCGAAGTAATCTCCTTCGACTGCAATGCACTTTTTGTACCGTTCCAAAAACTTGTGAAAGACCTCATGGAAGTCCTCTTGTGTGAGCGTGTTAATGACCTTCCCCACAGCCTCTTCATCTTCTCAATTGTCTCATAACGACAGCCTCTGAGCTTAGGGAACCAAAAGTCACAGGGAGCAAAATCTGGACGATCGGGGGCTGAGAAATTGTCTTGATGCCCATCTTGCTCAAATAGTCTGTGACAAGGATGGAGTTGCGGACTGGTGCATTGTCCTGGTGGAAATGCCACTGACCCGATTTGAAGAGTGCTGGCCTCTTCCGACGAAATCTCTTCCTGAACTCCCTTAAAACCTCAACATAATAACCCAAACCCTAAGCCTTTGTTGAATCAACTCTGGTCTATTGACTTCCATACTCCTCCCAAATCTCTCATCATCCCTCACAGACTCCCTAGCTTCCTTGAATCTCTTATGCCACTAAAAAACTGATGCTCGATTCATGCAAGAAGCCCCAAAAGCAGTCTGAAGCATTCCATACGTTTCTGTGGTATTTTTACCAAGTTTAAAATAGAATTTTATTGCATATCGTTCTTCTAAAGTGTCTTCACATCCAGATTGCATTTTTGAAATTCATCAGCTGTGACAATCAGGCTTTAGTAGGGTGTATTCTAATTCCTGCTATAGCTGTTCATTTGAACCTGAAATCATAAAAATTGGTCAGTCATCTCATAAGATGTATAGCAATAGTATAGGGAATTTTTAAGTGTCTACGATAATTTTAAATGCCTGTACAAAAAAAAGTCTGGAAACTTATTGAAGGCACATCGTATATATATGAGTGTTTTTTTTTGTGTGTGTGTGTGTGTGTGCGTGTGTTTAAACGAATATTTGTTGTATATACAGTTATGTATGTATGCATGTATGTATGTATGTATATATATTCGTCTACACGCATGCACATCCAATGTATACATTTGGTAAATTTGAATATTATCTGACTGTATAAGAAAAGGCAGACTGTCGCAGAAATTAAATTAACATGTTTTGCTATATGGTTAGCCTCCTCAGAAGGAAACATCGTTTCGTAAAAATAATGTCGACATGTTGCAAGGCAGAAAAAAGTGTTGCAAATTGTGTCTAATCTTTTTTTGCCTAATAGAATTACATTTCTAATGAAGTTACTCTAATAGCGAAAGCCTATCTTCCATTCAATATATATATACATACATATATATATATATATATATATATATATATATATATATATATATATATATATGTATATATATATATTTGTATATATAACAACAGACAGGCATACACTAACAAATATATATACACACACACACACTGGTACACGCACACTGATACACAGTCACACACATGTTTGCAAATGTGAGCGTATATCTCTGTGCGCTCGTGTGTGTGTGTGTGTGTGTGTGTGTGTGTGTGTGTGTGTGTGTGTGTGTGTGTGTGTGTGTGTGTTGGCGTTGAAAACGATCTAATTTATTCATACAATTATTAATCTTGTTTACTTATTTTCTTTCTCCTACTCCAGTGAAGTGAGATGTATTTTATAAACTCTTGCGTAAACGTAGGAAATTGATTATAGAAGCCGTTTTGAATCAATTCAGCAAAGTCTATTTCCAATACATCGAAAAGGAAAACTTATGACCACAAAATCAATATCAATAATGTTCCAGCCGTGAATTCTATTACGGGAATATTTATGATATAAACATCACATTCGTTCTTGCTTAGTACTCTACTCAAAATGACACGCAGAGTTTAATGATCACATTATAGATATATGCATAATTTATATATATATATATATATATATATATATATATATATATATATATATATATATATACATATATATATATATATATATATATATAAATGATTTATATATATATATATATATATATATATATAATTTATATATATATATTTATAAATTATAAATAAATATATATATACATAACTCATAAATATATATATATACATAATTTATATATATATATATATATATATATTTATATATATATATATACTTGTATATATATATATATATATATATATATATTCATATAAATGATTTATATATATATATATATATATATATAATTTATATATATATATATATATATATATATATATATATATATTAATTATAAATAAATATATATATACATAATTTATAAATATATATATATATATATAATTAATTTATATATATATACTTGTATATATATATATATATATATATATATATATATATATATATATATAATTGGACGGACTTTGTTATGCATGTCTTTCAAATATCTAGATATTCTTATTTGGAAGCAGACACATTTTTTCATTTATTATAACAACTGCATTATTTTGAAAATCGATTTCTCAATATTTTTTCCTTCCTGATTTGTTAGTGATATACACCGTTATATGATTAGAGACTCTTGCATCGTGGTAAGAATAACAATTTTCGAAACTGCATTGACAAAAATTTCTTATATGAAATTCTGGCGTTAAACAATCTTTTTTCACTCATAATTCCCGATTGAATTGCTATACAAAAAGCTGTTTACAAATCATATTTTCCAACTCTTCCACACGAGCAGATGCAACACAAAGTCAATTTAGTAAAGCTGGCGATCGTAGCATAGAGTGACGCGAGGGCTCCACTTTCGATAGCTACTACACCAAGGTGTTGGGGAGGGCGCTACTCTTTTCCCAGGTTTGCTCCACTTTACCCTTGATCCTTACCTTATAATGCTGAGTGTTAAGCATGGTAGCATTAAAGTGCCCTTTTTGAGTCTTTGGTATGACTCGACCTGGGATTGAACCCAAGGTCGCCCGGGCCAACACTCTAACCATTATGCCAATTTCCGTGACCGGTGGCCACAACAAGATTGAAGATCCCTGTCTACTCTTATACTTACCCATTGTTTCAGGGAGAATAATTGAAATCATATTTTCCCAAGTGTATAAGCGCAATATGAAATGCAAACAGCCTCGTGCAGGTTTTGATTGGTTGGTTGGTTGGTTGGTTTGATTTTATGGTGCATCAACCTTTATAGGTTATTTAACGCCAAGTCCATTTTATGTAAATAATCAGTTATATTTCAAACAATTCAGTTTAGCATGAATACACAGTTGAATTTTTTAAAACATTTCTATTTCAAACTATTCAGTTTATTCAAGCAGTTCTAATTCAGCTAATTCAGTTTAGTGTAAGTACAGATTTTGTTAACACAGTTAAATGTCAAAACAGTTCTTTAGATAACAATTCAGTTCAAAAATAGTTCAATTTTAAATAATTCAGTTTAGCATAAGCACGAAGATTAAATGTAAGTACAGTTTAATTGTGAAAAACATTTCTATTTCAAACAATTCAGTTTGGTATAAGTATGCCGTGAGTTCTATTTAACCAAAAGATAGGGCTCTATCAGGTGCTACCAGGCCGTCCCAGAGTGGAGCTGGGAGTAATCGCAATGAGGGGGAGCTCCGTATTCCCCAGATCCCTAGCATTACTGGAACCTCACCATCATTGCGGGGGGGGATCTTACCTCTCTACAGAGGTGCAGTGAGTGTATTCTACAGCCGTAGCCAACTGGGCAAGCAGGGTTTGAATTTGAGTTGCTGTATCCATTTCCTAAAAGGGTATCCATTACACCACGAACGCATCCTAATTATGGAAATTGTAAATAAAAATTCTTGATGCCATGTAACAGTTTGGTTTGGTTTGGTTCCTTTGTTTCATGACAAACCAACTATTTGGGAATCATTTAATGTCAAAGCTATCCTTGTAAAAATATAACAGCAGTGATACAATTTAACCCATTGCTGTGAAGGGCTGTGAAGGGGGATGAGAAGTTTTCGACCTTTTCCAAGGGTATTAGTCCAAAACTGAATTTAATAGTGTGATTGGATTTTGAACTCGCTTATTACGATTTGATAATCCAGCATGTTAGCCACTACACTACGAAGAAGTCCTAATCTGTTACTAAACTGAATTGTTTTAAATAGAACTGTTTTTGCATTTAACTGAGTGTAAAAACAATTGTGTACTCATGTTAAACTGAATCGTTTAAAATAGAAATCTTCATGAATAAAAAGCAGTCGGCATTAAAACCCTACAAAGCTTGATCATATTTACCAACCCCTCCGCTCGGACAGGATATGACTCAAGGTCAATTTTTAAGCGGAGTTTAACGGGTTTGAATTCAGAGTTTTCCTTCTCCTCAACTAGTTGCCCCACTAAGGCTGAAGAACCTAGTCTATACAACTATTTACCCATAGCTGGAGCGAGAATAATTGGATTCATAACTTTCCCAAAGGTATTAGTGCTATGTGAAATGCAACTAGTCTCGTCCAGGATTTGAACTCGTGTCACAGTGTCCATTTCCTACGACGATAACCATTACACCACGGGCACTTCCTATAAAAGCTTGATAAGCCATGAAACCCAAACTACCAAACCAAATCAAACGAGGAGGCTACCAGTAAATAATTTGAATTAAAATATTTACCTCAAGCTATGATTATTTTCTAATAATTATCATTTGTAAACTTTATCATCATGTCGCACTGCTTTCACGGATTACCTTTACCCTCCTCCGCCACTCGTCCCTATCGTCCATCGCTCTTGGCTTGTCCTCCAGGCAACATCCTGTAATGGTACAGAGCTGTTGTATATAGGTTATAGGTGGTCGTTCATCTTTCACTCGTCCATGAAAAGGGTCCACAGGAGTACATCGCTCATAAGTCTGTCCTTACTTCTCCAGCAGTGTCCCACATATCTGGTTCGTCTAAGGTAGGTAACCGTACAACTGTTGTTTTGTTGGGTGTTGCCTGCAGGACTAGTTCAATACAGCTCTCAGCATTCTTTTTTCCCATACGCTTAGTCAAAGAACAAGTGGTGCATCCATATATTAGTATTGATATGACTACTTCTTGGAAAAAATACGTTTTATTTTATCAATCATGTCTGACTTCCATATGACTGATAGCCTATCAATAGCCGTCAATTCCTTTGCCAGTCACGTGTTAATATCATTTTCGGTTGATGAGACGCTGTTTCCAAGGTAGGTGAACTTGTTCAATAGTTTCAGAGGACCAAACTTTAGTGTGGAGATGTCGCCTAACTTATCAAACATAAATAATTACTTCAACTACCAAATTATAGTTACTTGATAGGAATACTAAAAGACATAAAACTGTGTTCAAATTCTTTGTATTAGATAGAAATTCATGGGATGTACTCGAGGTATAATGGTTAAAGCGCTGGATTGCAGAATCGTAGTAAGCGACTTCGAAATCTTGTCGAGCTATTATGTGCACTTTCGGATAAATACCCTTGAGAAAAGTATGAACCCACTTATCACCCCAGCTATGGTTTAAGTAGCATTATTGCTGCTCTTCTAGAAGGATGGCTTTGGCATTAAATTACCCACGGAGGTCGATATGCCATTAAAAAAAAGAAACCAAACCAAACCAAACCAAACTACAAATTTTTGTGATCAGTTAACCCCATACAAAATTTCTTTCTTTGTATAGAATATTGAGCAATTTCCAGTCGAGACTGATACTAAATAGAAATCTCAAAGACTATATATATATATGTATGTGTGTGTAGAGGATATTGATCTAACGAGTATCACATAGCTGAAAGCTATTTGGCAGTGTGTCTATGTTATGTTTTTTTTCTTACCGTTGTATTAAGCCGAACTCTTTTATGGTTTTTCATTACACAACCCAGATCCATGATCTTTGCTCTTGTAACACAGGATTAAAAACTTGACTCCTGCATTCACTTGAGATGTGATTATTCGATTTATTGATAGATTAGAAGGATTTGTTGGGATTTGGAGCTGTTACAAAATTACTTGTCCTGTTATGATCCATTCACCTAAGAACACATTGGTTTTGAAAAAACAAACTTTCTTAAGTAGTTACCTTGATTGTCTATGTCTGGCCCAGAGAAAATGAGTTGGTTAAATTAGTAAATGCCTATGTGTAAATTGAATAGTACTCTTTAAAAGCAGAAACTACACAAAATGGTGATTGATCTGGCACGAAAATAAATGGAAGGGCTCAAAATAGGCTCCTAAATTTCTGAGCAAATATCGATAAAATACCTTGTCCATTAATACTAGGAATACTTTCGTTGTCTAAATTTCTGATACGAAGCTTACATAGCGTACCAGTTATAGGCGTTGGTTCCCTGTGCTTCTAAGGAGACAATCATCCTGAAGGTTGCAGGTTCAATCCTGACTGCAGGCAAGTAACAATACAGGAATACTTAACATTTGTATGATTATGGCTAACGGAATTAGAACAGGCGACCCCCGTGGATTCAATAAAGTACATAGTTCGAAGTTCCGTGAATGTTCCCAAATTCGAGAAACACCTGAAGAAGACCGGAGGACATATCGGCCGAAACGTTATGGAAATAAAAATAAAGATGAAGACAATTGTCCAAAAACCCTTAATGATTGAAAGCATTGAACTGTGTGCAAATTATTTCCATAAGATAGGAATAGATGACATCATAAAAATGCACCCCCCACCAAAAAAAAATGAAAAAAATGAAAGGAGATTTCTTAAGAAACACCCGCACAGAATATGTTTATAGAAATGTTCAATCAACGCGATTCTCTATACCCTGGGCATAAAATAACCCCTGGCGCGTTAACATGCCATTAATACCTTTAAATACGTCAATCGCTTTTAAGTACGAACACATCTAAGAAAAACCGAGACAGATTGAAATATCATTTGATTAAAACAATCAAGAAATTACATGCACACACACACACACACACACACAAATGAATCTATATACTGGACCATTAGCATAATGGTTAGAGTATTCACTAATGGCCCGGAAGACCGGGGTACAATCCCAGTTTAAGTCATACCAAAGACTCAAAAATTGTACTTGATTCCTCTTTGTTTAACACTCAGCATTATTAGGTTCAGCGCAAGGGTAAGTGGAGCATTCCAGGGAAAGGAGTAGTGCTCTTCTTTAAACCTCTGTATATTAACCATTGAAAAGAAAGATTTCCGTTCGCCCTCGACTACGGTTGATCTACTTACATACTATATATATATATATATGTATAAAAGCATTTTTGATTCTCTATATAATTTTACTAGGATCATTTAAGTTTCCTGATAAGTTTTTTGCTAGGACACATATATATATATATACAAACACCCACACAAACGCACACACACACACACTCATATATATATATATATATATATATATGTGTGTGTGTGTGTGTGTGTGTGTGTGTGTGTATATATATAGTTGGGCAGCAGTTCTTCATTTAGTCATTTTAGATTAAATAATAAAGACACATTTTGCATATATAATTTTATCAGGATCCTTTCAAATTTTCCTGGCAAGTGTCTAGGTTTTAGATTGGAGTTGCTTGATCAATTTACTGAAATTGTCCCAACCGCTTTCAAACCTTTCATAGGCCATCATCAAATTGTTGTTTTTTTATATCCTATTTCTCTTGATAAAATATTCTATTTCCGTTGATACTGTTGTTCTGAATTCATTTGATATCATCAGCATCTCAGTTTAATCTAACAATAATTTTTAAAATGTTATAAAAAACGTTTAAAATTAGAAAAAAAATCTTTACACTTGCAAACAAACCTTTATGATGGCCTATAAAAGGTCTGAATACGATCGGGACAATTCCGCTGAATTCATCTACCAACTCCAACCTAAAGTCAAAACACTTGCCCGGAAAATTGAAAGGAACCAAATAAAATTATATACACTAAATGTGTCTATTTAATGTCAAATCCATTTTAAAACAAATTATTAATTCTATTTCAAACAATTCAGTTTAGCGTGAGTACACAGTTTAATTGCCAAAAACATTTCTATTTCAAGCTATTCAGTTTAGTCAAGCAGTTCTAATTCAAAGAACTCCTTTTAGCATAAGTACGCAGTTTGAATATCGAAACAGTTTTATTTCAAGTAATTCAGTTTTGCATTAGTACGCAGTTTAGTTTTATTTCACCCATAGATAGGGCCCTATCAGTTGCTACCACACCGGGCTAGAGTGCAAATGGGAGCGATGGCAATGACAAGGTATTCTACATTCCTCAGAGCCCTAGAATTACTGGAACCTCACCATCAGATTGTTTACTGTCATATCCAGGATACTCGCTTGCGGGAGGGTCTTACCACTCTGCAGAAGTGCAGTCGGAGTATTCTACAGCCCCAGCCGACTGAGCAAAGAGAAAGATGAAGGGAAAGAAAGAGAATTAAGTATGCGTTGGTGTCGAAGCACAGAGAATTTAACTTTTGCGTTGTAGCCGCGCCGTTTTTCAATATTCCGAGGCTGTTTGTTTGTCTTCGGCAGATACCGTCTGTGTTTTGTTTGTAGTTGGGTTAAAATTAAAGTGAAGTACATTTACGTCGGACAGGCAAGAAAAATACGGGCTGCAATTATCGTTTGATCTGGCGATTTGTGTGAAAATATTTGTGGCTGAATGAGATTAGCGAATAGAGAGAGGGAGATCAAAGAAGAAAACATGGGAAGAGATAAGGATACAAAGATTGCCGATTAAAGAGAGAGAGAAAAAAGAAAGAGAGAAAGGACATTTAGAGAGATGATACTGTGTACCTGAAGAATAGATTGATTGCAAGAAAATAATTACAACGTCTTTT
The DNA here is from genome assembly GCA_963585895.1 of Sepioteuthis lessoniana. Lineage (NCBI taxonomy): Eukaryota > Metazoa > Mollusca > Cephalopoda > Myopsida > Loliginidae > Sepioteuthis > Sepioteuthis lessoniana. Next base: position 55,013,588 of record OY757936.1, read on the forward strand.
GAAAAATGGTAGCCAGGGAAGGAAAAATAGGCTTAAACATGCTAGAAATGACAATATAAGATTTGATTTGATAAAGGAACAAAAAAGTAACATAAAAAGTATATATATCCTTCTTTTTTATCTTTATATTCATCTTTTTATCGTTATGTTTTTATCTCTCTCTCTCTCTCGCTCTCTCTCGCTCTCTCTCTCTCTGTGTATATATATATATATATATATACATATAAGCAGACACAGATAAAGGCAAACGTACAGAGATATAGAGAAAGAAAGAAAGAAAGAAAGAAAGAAAGAAAGAAAGAAAGAAAGAAAGAAAGAAAGAAAGCTACTCACTATTTAGAAAGAAACAAGATTATTGAAAGATATCTAAGAAATATTTCCAGAAAGAAAGAAAGAAAGAAAGAAAGAAAGAAAGAAAGAAAGAAATTCACTGAAAAGAAAAAAAAGAAGATTATTAAAAGAAAGAAAGAAAGAAAGAAAGAAAGAAAGAAAGAAAGAAAGAAAAATACTCACTATTTAGAAAGAAACAAGATTATTGAAAGGTATGTAAGAAATATTTCCGGAAAGAAAGAAAGAAAGAAAGAAAGAAAGAAAGAAAGAAAGAAAGAAATTCACTGAAAAGAAAAAAACAAGATATCAAAAGAAAGAAAGAAAGAAAGAAAGAAAGAAAGAAAGAAAGAAAAATACTCACTATTTAGAAAGAAACAAGATTATTGAAAGATATCTAAGAAATATTTCCGGAAAGAAAGAAAGAAAGAAAGAAAGAAAGAAAGAAAGAAAGAGCTTCATTTATATTCAGCTAAATAAGAAAACGAATGAAACGAAAATAGAAAATTACAAATGAAAGAAAATATTTGAACGATAAATTCTCGATTTAGATGGTCAAAGCAAATCGCTATTTAATTCTAAATAACTTACGATACATCAAAACTATTTAAAATATACAAACGAATTCTGAGATTAAAAGTCGATAGAGACAGTGATGCCTGGGTTGATTAATATAGGTGAATTGATAAGCAAGTCATTTGAGAAAGATCAATAGATCGATTGATAGATGTGAAGGGTTGCATTAATTGAAAGAAGAAAATAGACAAATATATTCAGATACAGTAATTGGCATCTTGCTGATGACCAAAATGATTATACATTTGCAATAGATGTCAAACTGTAAAAATTCTTGCATGAATGTAGATTTTGAAGGGGTTGATTTTAATGGCACGTTAACCCATCTAAGGCTATCTTATACCGAGAAGATAGGAAATTAACTTCATTGTAAATTAAGATGCAAAGGTTTTATATATTTGCTTCTGGAGATATTTTTACTCACAGATATAAAATATTCTGATTAAAAAAAAAATTGCACACAGTCATATGATTTTAAGGATAATATGACTTATTTATTTTTTTTTTCATCATACAACGTGTGAAAGCACGTGCGATACCCTGTCCTCATCAGCCACTAACCAGGGTGATAACACAGTTATATATATATATATATATATATATATATATATATATATATATATATATATATATTTCTTTTAAATACCCTGTCCGGTGGCAAAAGCTGCTTGGTAGCGCCAAGAGTGGCAGTACCGCCTTGAGCTACCGAAACTGTGTTATCACCCTGGTTGGCGGCTGATGAGGACAGGGTATCACACGTGCTTTCACACGTTGTATGATGAAAAAAAATCATATTATCTGACTTTTTAAAAATTTTCATCATACAATGATATGATGATAATAATTTCAAGTAATTGTTTCTATTCAATAGTAATAGTAATCTGTTTGCACACGGTCATATAGATTTAAGTAACTAATAATTCTTAATAAATAATTGAAGCTTCCAAGGGAAATCCTTGTAGAGTCGTGGCTAATGTGCTGGACTGTTATTAATAACAATAAAGGGGAAGTCCCGACTTCTCAGATCTTCATAGCTCAGTCGGATGGGGCCATAGAATACACTGACTGTATCTCTGCAGAGGGGTAAGACTCCCTTCCAAATTAGTGTCCTGTGGCCCAGTCGGATGGGGCTATAGAATACACTGACTGTATATCTGCAGAGGGGTAAGACTCCCTTCTCAACGAGTGTCCTGTGGCCCAGTCGGATGGGGTTATCGAATACACCGACTGTATATCTGCATAGGGGTAAGTCTCCCTTCCCAACGAGTGTCCTGTAGCCCAGTCGGATATGGCTATAGAATGCACCGACTGAATCTCAGCAGAGGGGTAAGACTCCCCAAACAAGTGTCCTGAGGCCCAGTCTAGCAGCAAACGAGATATTTTTGAAGTCGTGGGAACAGGTTTAGGTAAGATCTAATGTATACAATAGATAATTGGTGGTAAACATGAATGCATTCTTGAAAGAAAAAAAATGTAGGTTTTTCACTCAAAAGAAAAAAAAAACCCGAAAGGCATTTAAGTTAGTAATTATTCATTACTAACAGTTAGTTGAGAAACATTAACAAATCTATACTTACTGAAGAAATGTCTATTTCTTCACCTTTTTATAGAATTAAGGTAGGCTCGAAATTAGTTTTAAAAATGGATTATTTATTTATGAATATAATTGACGAAGAAATTGTTTATTTTATATTTTTGTGGGAAAAGATTTGTAAAGTTATTTTGGGTTTTGATCATTCAAATTATTAGTAGCAAAATAAATATTGTCGTCTGTGAAGTAGATCGAAATGTAAAAAATTAGCGGGAATAAACCGGTTGGTAAAAATCCGCAAAATACTGATGCAAAAATTACAGACGCTTTTTACTATGGAAATCTGTTGATTTCCCCACACCCTCTCTCTCTATCTCTCTCTGTCTCTCTCTATCTCTATCTCTCTCTCTCTCTCTCTCTATATATATATATATATATATACGCACTATGTGGGGTTATGTGTGTGTGTGTGTGTGTGAATGAATGAATTTTTAAAGGAATGAGCAAAAAAAGAAAAAGAAGAAGGCTCGGAATTGATGTTACTTACGTGTGATGAAAAGCAACAGAAGAAAAGCAAAAACAAAAGATTATGAAGAAAGATTCATTAAAAGAAAGCTAATGAGATAATACGATGAATAAATATGTGAAATATTAAAATAGGGAGGAATTGGGAAGACTGAATGAAAACAGTAAATAAGAAAGAAAGAAAGAAAGAAAGAAAGAAAGAAAGATGAATATTAGGAGAGAGGAAAAAATAAGAATAAGAGTTATGAACAATAACAAAAAAAGAAAGAAAGAAAACAATTGCATATGAGAATAGAAGAAAAGAAAGAAAACTTATGTACAAGAAAGAAAGAAAGAAAGAAAGAAAGAAAGAACGAAAGAAAGAAAACAAATGCACATAAAAAAAGAAGAAAGGATTCAGAAATAAAACTTATGATCGATAACGAAAGAAAAAAAAAATAAACAAACGAAGAAACAAACAAAACAATTGCACATTGAAAAAACGAAAAGAAGAAAAAAAAAAGAAATAAAACTTTTGAACAATAACAAAAGAAAGAAAGAAAGAAAGAAAGAAAGAAAGAAAGAAAGAAAGAAAGAAAGAAAGAAGGCAAACTATTTTATAAGAGAAAAGAGAAAAAAACAAAAAAATAGGACTTATGAACAATAACAAAAAAGAAAGAGAGAAAGAAAGAAAGTAAGAAAGTAAGAAAGAAAGAATGAAAGAAAGAAAACTATTGCATATGGGAAAAGAGAAAAAAAGAAATAACGCTAAAAAGCAATAACAAAAGAAAGAAAGAAAGAAAGAAAGAAAGAAAGAAAGAAAGAAAGAAAGAAAGAAAACTATTGCTTATGAGAAAAGAGAAAAAAACAAAGAAATAAAACTTAGGAACAATAACAAAAGAAAGAAAGAAAGAAAGAAAGAAAGAAAGAAAGAAAACTATTGCGTATGAGAAAAGAGAAAAAAACCAAGAAATAAGAGTTATGAAGAATAACAAAAGAATGAAAAAATACACAAAATTGAGTTTCTAATTAATGGCAAACGTTAAAGGTTTTGGTTTCACTTCCTTGTTCAATAGCCTATCAATCTTGGTGGGTTATTTAATGCCAAAGTTATCCATGTAGAGAGGCGGTTGAGGTACTATTTACTCCATAGCTAGAGGGGTAAGAGAATTCATGCCTTTACCAAAGGTACTATCCCGAAAGTGAACCTAATAGCTCGAGGGGAATTCGAACTGGCTTACTACGATGTCACAATCCAGTACGTTAACAGCTACACTGCAGGGACTCCTCCCGCAAACCGTATAAATGGCAAAAGATGAAAAAATATTTTTAAAAAATCCCACAAAGTAAGAAATAGAGGATAGTATGATATGAAAGAGAATGAAAGAATATACATGAATATATATATATATATATATATATATATATATATAAATAATCGCGCCACTCAAAGAAGTACAAAGAATTACGAAAAGATACGAAGAGCGAATTAAATGCAAAAGAAAGAAAATAATGGGCAGTGCGAGCGAAAGAATCACTGAAGGAAATCAATTGCAAGCGCGAATGAATGTGGCAAGAGAAGAAGTGATCGAACGATGCTAAATAAAATTTATGGGGATATAACTTAAAAGCAACGTCAAAAGTGACCTGAATGTAATCGCTTTGTCAAATTAGACACTCTGATCTCCGAAAGGCTCGGACGAAACAGAAACAGAGATAGACAAAGAGAAAGAGAGAGAGAGAGAGAGAAGTGAATGTAGTTAAAAAGCTACGTCGCTGGGCACATTTCATGTTGCCGGGCAACAATATTCACGCCCCAAAACGAACGTATGTAGCTGAGGTATCACAATGCTGACTGCACAATGGTCAGCGTTTGACGTACAGACTTTTGACATTTCGTTCCGTTATCAACAGTCAGTATTGATGATCAACCGCGAAAACAAGAATCGGATGATCTTAACGAAGAGAAAAATAAAAATTTGATGTTACCGAGGGAGTCTGCATTGAAATTAATGTACTCAGTTGAGTCAAAAGTTTTGCAATAATGTCTGTGACGTGAGGCACAATTCAGCCGCTCCAGATGCCCTTGTAGAGGTCGTGAACGTGACAAATCACGCGGAAATGCTGAGCTCGCCTGATACTCTCCGAGTGCTTCTACCCGGATTTGCCCCTATGGCGTCTATCACGGCCTCAGAATCTATAGTTTTAGGCCAACTTAACATTGCTTGATCGTAGAGATTCTTTAAAGACAACCGAATTTTTTTGCACTTTTGGTCACCGTACAACAAATATTTTCCGTTGATTCTGCAACCTTATGACCGATCTTGAAATCGAATGGTATAGATTTCCTAATTAGACCATGTTTCACGTTCATCTGTGCGGCTTTCAAATCACACACCGAACGAAGATATGCATACAATGATAGCGCACAAGCTATCAAAAGAATACTTAATAGAACTAAACCCTTGTGGTGGGGTATCCTCGTGGTGTAATGGTTAAAGCGATGGACTGCGGATTCGTAGTACGCGAGTTCGTACTCCAGTCCCGGGAAAGGTATGAAACCCTTATCCTTCCAGCTATGAGTTAAATAGTACCACTACTGTTCTTCTAGGAGAATGGCTTTGGCATTAAATAACCGCAAAGGCTGATATGTCATTAAACAAAGAAATCAAACCAAACCTAAACCCTTGTGCCCGGTCATGATTACCAGAAACGAACCGTTTACCCCAGAGGGTTAAATGAAGGGTTTAGTTCGAGATTCTGGGTAAGCTCTCGAGTTCAATATGAAACATCTGAAGAAGGTCGAAGAACATATCAGCCGAAACATCGTGATTATTTCAATAAAGATAGGGTCAATAGTGCGAATATTCTATGGAATAAAAATGTATGTTTATCCATCATATTCGATGATTGATACTAACTAAGCCTTTCAAATAGGCAATTTGTAAATAATAGTGAGGTTGTGTGGAGAACTAGACATACTTTTATCTGTGAGTTGGTAACAGAAGAATGGGGATTCATTGTGATGGAGCTTCTCCCAAACAACACACCTATTCAACCATATTTAGGGTCTCAGAACCCTTCTGGGTCTTCAAAGACACGTTGCTTGGTTGTTGGCTGTATTGGTTTTTTTGACAATTAAACTGTGTACTTACATTTGAACTGTGTACTTATGCTAAACTGAATTGTTTGAAATAGAACTGTTTTTGACATTGAAACTGTACTTACACCAAACTGAATCTTTTGATATAGAACTGTTTTGACATTTAACTCTGTGTAAACAAAATCTATTCTTATACTAAACTGAATTAGCTGAATTAGAACTGTTTGACTAAACTGAACAGCAAGAAACAGAAAGGTTTTTGACAATTAAACTGTGAACTCATCCTAAACTGAATTGTTTGAAATTGAACTGATTATTTCTATAAAAATAGATTTGGCATTAAATAACCTGAAAAGGTTGTTATTCCATAAAACCCGAACAACCAGGCAACCAACACTGGCCCATTAGTATAGTCGTTAGAGTGTTAACCAAATGGTACGAGAGGTTGGCGATCAATATAATTCCAGATCATTCTAAAAACTGAAAAATTATACCTGATACTTTCTTTCGTAACATTCTGCATCATCAGGTATGGATCAAGGGTAAGTGAAGTAGTCCAGGAAGAGAAGGAGCGCTCACCTCCACATAACGGTGTAGTAGCTATAGAAAAAGGAAACTTCACACCCTGGTCGGCCAACTTATATATATATATATATATATATAATAAGGGTTATTACTATCGTTTACTCTTTGCATCTCTACGGTAGTCTATCTTTGTGATCAGATTGTCGGTCACTGGAGCAGGTTTTTTTCTGAGTTGTTGACGTCTTTGGTCTTTCTTTTGAGTCCTAGTTCGATAGTACATGTTTGTGTTCATTTTTATTAAATCCTTCTTCTGTTCAATGTTAATGTGATAACAAACACAGAGAATCCATCTCGTGGGAGTTCAAAATGACCGAAGTGATACGACACCCTATTTATCCAATCAGTTTTCGACGACATAGGTGTTACTGGTCACAAACGCTCTTGTTTCGAAAATCGAAGAAAATGTTGGAATTACAAACAGTTCAACCAAAATAACAAATACAAACGGGTTATGACATTATGAATACAAGGTGTTTAAAAAAAAGAGAACATCTTTATGATATGGTTTCCGTCTTCATCTGCTTGCCCTTCCTGTCAATAAGTGTCGGAATCTCCCATAGGTGATTCAAAAAATTAACTCCTATGAGAGTAAATTTATTCGAAAACCAGAACTCATATTATGGAGAGGAAACTAGGAAGATTCCAATAATGTCTGAATTGGTATTGGGAAACGATGGAAACAGTTTAAAATTGTATCCAAAAGGTGCTTCCATAGAACTATTTTTCGGTCACGCATATTGGTCATGTATATTGGAGGACCGATATCAGTTTAGATAAATAAGGACGAAATTTTTAAAAATGATTGGAAAATAGTATCTCAGGAGTATATGATATGTGAGACAAGAAATGGTAGGAGTAATTTTTGCAGAATAGTCAGCGACGATTCTTTTTTTTGGGGGGGGAAGGGGCTAATCCTTTGATAGGGAGAAAAAACTTGTTTTAGCATTAGGACTTTTCGTTGTTATATTCTCTTTGAGCAGTCTCTGAGGCCGTGGTAACAGTCAGACATGTATTAAAAACACTGCATATAGAGTTATCTTCTTCGTTCTCCGAGGAAGAGCCTCTTCATGAAACTTTTGTTCAATCTTGTTTTCTAGAGGACTTTGCTATTGCAACGGCTCCCAGAGTGTAAATCTAAGAAAGCAAAGAAGGGAGACAAGTACATCGACCTTGGTAGAGAACTAAGAAATCAGTGGAACATGAGTGGGTCGATGATACGAACTGTAATTAGCGCGTTTCGAACTGTCAACAAATAGCATGGAGAGTGGGTTGGAAAAGTGAGAAATTAGAGGGAGAATCAAGACTGTCCAAATAAGAGCAATGTTGAGATCGGTCAGATACTTAGAAGACTCCGGAAGACCGGAGGAGACTTGCTGTCAAGAAGACTCCAGTGAAAGACCATCAGCTAAAGGAGGTATGAAAAACTCACAGGAATAATAATAATAATTATGTATTGGTTATCGTCGTAGGAAATGGACACGGTGACACGAGTTCAAATCCTGGACGACTGATTGCATTTCACATAGCACTAATACCCTTAGGAAAGGTATAAATCAAATTATTCTCTCTCCAGCTATGGGTAAATAGAAAGACAGACTGGGTTCTTTAGCCTTGGTGAGGGAACTAGTCTAGGAGAAGGAAAACACTTAATTTAAAACATGTTAAACTCCGCTTAAAAATTGACCTTGTGTCATATCCTGCCCGAGCGGACGGCTTGGCAAATATGATAATAATAATGATAATATATCATTTGTAATTGGTGCGTTTGGAACAGTAACTAAAGGATTACTAAAGGGACTGGAGGACTTGGAAGTTGGCAGACGAGTGGAGACTATCCAAACTACTACATTATTGAGAACGGCTAGAATACTGAGAAGAGTCCTGGAGACTTGAGGAGGCTTGTTGTCGCTCAGACTCCAGTGAAAACCATCAACTAACGCAGATGGGAAAAACCCTAATAATAATAATAATAATAATAATAATAATGATAATTGTAATAATAATAATAATAATAATGGCCGCTTTAAACGTTTAATAAACACCATCTCACAGGAGAAAATCTGGACCTGGCCAAGAAAAGGTAACCCTAAGAAAGAAACGGAATCTCTCCTAATAGCAGTACAGGACAACGCCATAAGAACCAATCATATTAAATTGAGATTCAACAAAATACCAAATGTAGACTATGCGGTGACAAAGACGAAACGATCAATCACATAATAAGCAAATGCAGCAAATTAGCACAGAAGGAGTATAAAACGAGACACGGGTTGGTCGGCAAGGTGATCCAATGGGAAATGTGCAAGAAATTTAAATTTGACCACACTAACAAATGGTATATGCCCAACCCAGCATCTGTCCTAAAAAATGACACACATAAACTCCTAGGGGACTTTGACATACACACGGATCACCTTATCTCGACCAGAAGACCAGACCCTATAGTAATTAACAAATAAAAGAGAATTTGCAAAATTGTCGACTTTGCTGTCTCAGCTGACCACAGAATAAAACTGAAAGAATGTGAAAAGAAAGATAAGTACCTCGACCTTGCTTGAGAATTGAAAAAGGTAGGAACATGAAAGTGACGATTGTACCAATTGTGATTGGTGCTTTTAGCACAATAATTAAAGGATTACTAAAAGCCCCGGAGGACTTGGAAGTTGGAAGACGGATAGAGACTATCCAATGACAGCATTACTGAGAATGGCCAGAATACTGAGAAGAGTCCTGGAGACTTGAGGAGACTTGCTGTTACTCAAACTCCAGTGAAAAACCATCAGCTAATGCTGGTGTGAAGAACTCTGAAGTAGTAAATAATAATGCTAAAAGATAGACAGATAGATGAACCTTGCTTGAGAAATAAAAAGCTGTGGAACATAAGACTAGAGGAATTGGTACCCAGAAAAAAGAATTGCGACCATCCAGACTACAGCATTCTTGAGATTGGCCAGATTCCTTGGAAGATTCCTGGAGACCTAAAGAGATTTTGACTCCTGTGAAGACCTACTGGCTAATGTTTATTTCCTTGTACCCCAGATACAAAAAGAGAGCTAATCAAGAAATCTAATGTATATATATATATATATATATATATATATATATATATATATAGAGTGGGGTTCGCAGAACACCCCACTACCACTTCTGCTTCATGTGCGTTACTCATTAGATGGTGACCTCACAAGATCGGTCACAAAGTGCTAGACCAAACGTACTTTTTTACCGGTAGAGCTGTAGAAAGGAGGGTGAACTCTGTCAACTGGCGCTTCGGTAATCATTCGCTTATCATCATCATCTTGTCGTGCCATCAGCACGGATATCCCTGACCCTCTCTCGCCACCCCTCCCTATCGTTCATCGCTTCCGGTCGGTCCTCTCGACTACACCCCGTATCCTCACAGAGTTTATTTATGTAGGTTTGAGCTGGTCGCCCTGCTTTTTCTCGGATATATGAAGGGGTCCATAGGAGTACATCACTCATGAGCTCGTCCCTACTTCTTCAGCAGTGTCCTGCATTTCTGGTTCGTCTAACTTTGATAGTTTTCGTAATGGGTGGTAGGTGGCCGTATAGCTGCTGCTTTGTGGGGTGTTGCTTCCAGGACTTGCCCAATATTGTTCGCAGCATTCTTGTGTAGTTGCCGTCAAGATTTTTCTTCATCCGTTCAGTTAGCGTCCATGTAGTGCATCCATATAGCAATATTGACACAAGAGCTGCTTGGAAAAAACTGCGTTTCATTTTATCGGTCATGATAAACCAAGCAAGGAAAGAAGGCCCATTTTTCACCCAAAGACAAGCGTCAAAAACTGATCAGTAAAATCATATTGTCGTTCACTATACTATCATTTAAAATTCATGAATGATTTTAATTAAAAATTGTATTTTATTTGTAAAATCACTGCTGTACACTATCTGAGTCTTAAATGTAAAAGCAATTTTACCCTAAATCCAAATTAATATTGAACGTGGTCAAAGAAACTAACACTATCAGAACCTTTGCAAACGTGAAATAGAATGAATATAGGGATGCTAAGAAACATTTTAAAAAAAGTACTTTAATGAATAAAAAAAATAGACGTGGCTTCTGTAGATGAGAATAAAAAAAACAGCCATTGAAAGATAACCATGACCCATACTCAAACCAAAAAAAAAATTGCTTATAAAGTCACTCAAAAGCCGAAAATGTTTAGTAGTTGTTGTCACTTGATCTTTGGAAAACTTATCTGATTTTTCGAGTGTAAAGAATAAATTGATGAAAAATATGAAGACCATCAGTGTGAGGAAACTGAGGAGACTTGTTGTCACTTGATCGTCAATAAAAAAAACTGGTCTGAGTAGAGTGGTAGTCATTTACCAAACTTGGCTTTATATGAAACAAGTACGAGGAGTCTGGTGAGAAACGAACTCACTAACAACGTTCTGATTGACAAGTTCGTTAACAGTTACTTGAAGAGAGGCACAGTGTAAAAAAAAAAAAGAATTAACCGACAATTAAAAAGCGAAAGTCACCGTTGAGTAGCAGCTAACGTGTTGGACTGCGATATCATTGTAAGTGGGTTCGAATTCCAGTTGTGTTATTCGATTAATTTTCGGACAAATACACATAAAAAAATTTATGACCCCCCCACTTATTCCTCCAAGTATGGCTCGACTAGTAACATTATTGTTCTTCTACAAGGATAGCGTTGGCATTAAATACTCCACGGAGGCTGATATGTCATTAAGTAAAGAAACTAAGGTAACAATATCAAAAAGCTTTTCAAAGGCTATCATCTCAAAACTATTTTGCAGGGAGATAAAATAATTTCTATTCCAGGCATTTCCCTTTGGAAATCACATGGATTTAAGATTTGGGTGTCGGAGAGCGCTAGCATCAATGAAATTTCTCTTGTAAGTATTTAAGAAAAAGTAAAACATCACCTTTGTATATAAGAAAATAATCAATTTCGTTTATTATTCACGTTTCGTTCAGGACGTCTCGTCTGACCAGGGGACATGATAGAACTATTCAAAATAAAATAATAAGGATACAATTCCTTGAATGATAGGTTTGGCTTGAGTTCCAGAGTCGATGTTCATGAATTTTCATGCCAAACTTTAGCGAGAGGTCATATTCAGCTATTTCTTTCCAAGACATGTAAGGCGTATCGAGCGATTCTTAAGATCTATCTACAGCTGAAACCAACGAACGCCAGAACTTCAATACGGCAGGAGCTGTCACTTTTTTCGTTCTTTATTCGACGTTTATATAAAGACTGAAACTTATTTCAGGGTAAGAGAGTTGCTTACTTTAAGATTTTATTTTCCGTGGGCAAGTGGGTAGAGTGTTTGTCAATGGACCGAGAGACCGGAGTTCAATTTCAGGTCGAGTCATACAATAGACCCAAAAAATGGTACTTGATATCTATTTGATTAACAACGTGCATTATAAGGAACGTATCAAAGGTAAAGTGGAGGAATCAAGGGAAAGAAGTGGAGCCCTCCTCTATACCTTGGTGTAAAAGCTATTGAAAATGAAGCCTTCAGGTCACCCACAACTAGGATCGTAACCTTTACTTTCTTAATATATATATATATATATATATATATAGATATAACATACTGAATTTTCAAGAGTCTACGACAATTTAAATGTCCACACGAAAAAAGTCTGGAAACTTATCGTATACTCCTCGTATATTTGATTGAACATAATAGACATATTTTGTCTACATATTTTTTTAATCCTTTCAAATTTAAGTATTGATCTCATGATATTCGGCGTATTGATTTTATAGTATTTGGCGGGAATTGGTTGATAAACCTTCCATAATTAGTTATTTCCCAAGTACTTCCTGCTCTTCTATGAGCCATCATCAGGGGATTGGTTGATAAACCTTCCATAATTAGTTATTTCCCAAGTACTCTCTGCTCATCTTTGAGCCATCATCAGGGGATTGGTTGATAAACCTTCCATAATTAGTTATTTCCCAAGTACTTTGTGCTCATCTTTGAGCCATCATCAGGGGATTGGTTGATAAACCTTCCATTATTAGTTATTTCCCAAGAACTTTCTGCTCATCTTTGAGCCATCACCAGGGGATTGGTTGATAAACCTTCCATTATTAATTATTTCCCAAGTACTTTGTGCTCATCTTTGAGCCATCATCAGGGGAGGATGCATTACAAAAGTGATGTAACTTTTGTATGTACATTACTACTTTGTACTGTTTGTACTGTTGTATAGTGTGACGTGAAAGGATTAAGAAAAAATATGTTGACAAAAAATGTCTATTATGTTCAATCAGATATGCATAAATGAAGAAATGCTGCCAATATATATATATATATATATTAGTGTCATTAAATTTATTCGTGGACTTTTTTGAATAAAGCAAAATATATATTCTTAGAGTTTTTTTCAGTTAATTTCGACTCGGCAGTGTTTGGAATTAGTTCATGGCAGAAATTATCTAAAGCTTGCAGAAATAGATTTTTCTTTTGAGGCTATTCAAAATGTCGGCAAATCAAACCGAGTGATCCAGGCGTAAAAAAATTGTCATCAAAATGATTATGGCTACAAAGTGCAAACTAGGTAAAATTTACAGCAAAATGTTCGATATGTACATGGGGTAAACGCGCCTGAGTCAAAAAGACAGTTCATAGCTACTCTCCGGTAAAGAAAATGTTATTAGTGAAGCGGTTAGTAAGGCCGGTCTTGCTGACACTGTTCTGCCATATGTATGAGCCCATCACTGACGACTTTCTTGAAAATGGTATAACTATAAACAATGATTCTTTGAGCCAACTACAAGGGCAATATTTTATCATATCTATTAGTCTGGTTTCTTTGTTTAATGGCATACTGGCCTTCATGGGTTATTTAATGCCAAAGTCACCCTTATAGAAAAGTAGAGGAGGGGTATTTAACTAGAATGTTGCGAGCAATATTGGACAAGTCCTGGCAGCAACACCTAACAAGGCACCAACTATACAGCCACCTGCCTCCCATCACGAAAACTATCCAAGTTAGACGAACCAGACATGCAGGACGCTGCTGGAGAAGCAAGGACGAGCTCTTAAGGGATATACTCCTATGGACCCCCACATATAGCCGGGCAAAAGCAGGACGACCCGCTCGAACATACGTACAGCAGCTATGTGAGGATACGTGATGTAGCCCTGAAGACCTGCTAGAGGCGATGAACGATAGGGAGAAGTGACGAGAGAGGGTCAGGAATATCCGTGCAAGCGGCATGACATGATGATGATGATGATGATGATGGTTTTCGTAAGAGTATAAGTCCGAAACTGAACGAGATTGCGTGACTGGAGTTCGAACTCATTTTCTAAGAAGACGCAGTGCAGTGCGTTAGCCACTAAGCCAGAACGACTCCCCTTCTTATTTATTGAATGAACCTCGTATATATGAATTTGGCGACTCTATTCGAGGGCGACACGAAGTTTCCCTTTTCAGTAGCTACTACATCGAGGTGTTGGTGGGGGTGTTACTCCTTTCCCTGGATTGCTCCATTTTACCCTTGATACGTACCTTATAATGCTGAGTGTTAAGCAAGGAGGTATCAAGTACCATTTTTTAAGTCTTTTGTATGATTCCACCTGGGATTGAACCCCGGTCTCTATAACACTATCTCTGAGCAGATCCAGAACCGAAAATATCCATTATGTTAATTATTTTAAATTATTTGTTTATTATGTTAAATTATTCAAAGTTCCATGTCGAACTCAAAGTTGATTGCTTAATTGAGTTTAATGGCACGTCAACCCTTCAACAGTCTATCCACATTATCTTTTAGATAATCATCATCAATTTTCTCCTTCCGTAGTCAATACTTCTGATCTCTCTTGTTTATATAAATCAGGGTCCTGAGTATCTTAGAGAGAAGACTGCTGTGGTACTTATTTCTTTGATTAGGTTCCTGAGTTCAGTTTATTATGTTTTCTTTGTTTAATGCAATACCAAGCTTCGTGGGCCATGTATTGCCAAAACGATCATTGGTTGGTTTGGTTGTTTGAGTTTCATGGCACATCAACCACTATGGGTTATTCAATGCCAAATCGATTTACATTTATGAATTATATATGATTTGTAACCATTTTCATATGAACTCACCTGTTCTTCGTAAACTGTCTCTTCTTTTAAATTCATGTTTTGATCCATTCGACCCACAATATAGGACCCCAACAGGCACGACCACTCCGGGTCACAGTGGACCCACTACAAGTTGTAATTGTTGAAATTTATGGTTTTGGGTAGGGTTATTTGACAAAACTTTTTTTAATATTTGGTTGATTGGTAGGTTGATCCATTGAATTGATTGTAATGATGTATTACATTTTTAGGTACAACTTTGCCTCTCTTAAGAAAGAGAGGACATCATCCATGTTGATGTTCCCAAATAGATCTCTCATGTTATCTGCTTTAAAATGTCGCTCTCTGGCGGTAGCTAGTACACCACATTCCATTAGGATATGTTAAATGGTGTAAGGCGTCTGGCATGTCACATATGGGTGGTTGTTGCTGCTTGAGGATGAAAGAGTGGGTGAGTCTTGTATGACCTATAAGCAGTCTGGATATAATGACTAGTTCCATCCTTGATTTTCGAAATGCTGGTCTCCATTCTCCCAAAGCAGGCTTGACTTGGAAGAGCTTATTATTAATGCTATCCTTCCAGCATTGTTACCATTTTGTAACAAAGAACCTATTTATTTGTGATTTCAAGTCAGTATATGGGATGCTGGTATTATCAGGGCTCAGATCTAAGGCTGATTTTGCTGCCGAGTCAGCTCTTTCATTGCCACTCACTCCAATGTGGTTTGGAATCCAGCACATAATTATTTCTTTATGGTTGGATATCGAGTCTAGTCTGTTCAGTAGTTTAATAATTAACGTGTTCGAAAAACAGTAATGGTTCTATTAATCCCATATCCAGGGTGGTAAGGAGGCTCATAATTTTCATAATTTTCTCAAGAGTATTAATCCCAAGGCACATCTAGAGTTCGAACGTTCATATTATGATGTGGGAGTCAAGCACATTAGCTACTACACAATGAGAACTATATCTGCTACAGAATTTGGTCTTGAGCGATAATTCTTTTTCCTTCTGCAGTATTTTTCTTGTATTTATTCGTACATTTCTAATACGGTTCATTCTTTTTGAATCTTTTTATTCCTGCCTTTTCGTTACATTTGATTGATTGATTCACTATTTGTATTCAATAAGATGCATGTATTTTCTGTTACTGTTGGCGATTTTCATGTTCTGAATTAACGTTTGAAAGCAATTAAAAAATTAAATCTGTACATAAATAAATATATATCCTCATCATCTTTTATTTAACGATACTAAAAAATATCAATCTTAAGGGCTAAGAGAGATTCCCCGAGGATAAACTCACAAATCATACAAAATCGACTTTTTTCTCGTTGCAGTTTGCTTTAATATTCGGAACAAGACGCAAAAGAATCCAACAAAAGAATTCGAAAAGATATATATATATATATATATATACTGAGACACACTAACATATATATATATATGAATATATATGTGTGTGTGTGTGTGTGTGTGTGTGTGTGTGTGTGTGTGTGTGTCTGAGTGTACCTGGGCAGCAGTCCTTCATTTACACATGTTTGATTAAGTAAATATGGATATATTTTGGATATATAATTTTATAAGAACCCTTTCAAGTTTCCCAACTAGCGTTTTAGTTTTATATATTTACGAAACCCTCCGCTCGGGCAGGATATGACACAAGCTCAATTTCTAAGCGGAATTTAACAGGTTTGAAATCAGAGTTTTCCTTCTCCTAGACTTGTTGTCTCACCAAGGCTGAAGAAATCAGTCTATCCTACTATTTACCCATAGCTGGAGGGAGAATAATTGGATTCATACCTTTCCCAAAGGTATTAGTGTATATCTGAAATGCAATCAGTCTCGTGCAGGATTTGAACTCGTGTCACAGTGTCCATTTCCTTCGACGATAACCATTACACCACGAGTAAGCGTTTTAGTTTTAGAGTTGGTAGATGAATTTACGGAAATTGTCCCTAGCGCTGTTGGACCAATCATAGGCCATCATCACGAGTTACTTGCAAATGTAAAGACTGCTTCTTATTTTTTTTAAAAACTTTTTAGGTTTTATGTAGTATCGCAAAAAATTACGTAAATGTGTAGTTGGATTAAACTGAGATGCTGATGGCATCGAATGAATTTAAAAGCGAACGTAAGCGATAGAAATTGAATATTATTTAGTGAAATGGAATGTACGTATATAAGCGTATTTATATCCCAGTATGCACACTTTTGAAACAAGTATACAAATATTCATATGAATATTTGTATACAATGTATATATATATATATATATATATATATATATATATATATATATATATAAAGTGTGTATGTGATTAGATGCAAGAGCTAAACTTTGTATTTTTTTACGTATGCTCTTTCCTCGTAAAGACACAAACTGTACGGCCACCTGCCCCCTATCACGAAAACTATTCAAGTTAGGCGAACCAGACATGCAGGACATTGCTGGAGAAGCAGAGATGAACTCATAAGAGATGTACTCTTATGGATCCCCACACATGGCCGCGCAAAAGCAGGACGACCAGCACGAACGTACATTCAGCAGCTATGTGAGGATACAGGTTGTTGTCCTGAAGACCTGCCTAGGGCGATGAACGATAGGGAGGAGTGGCGAGAGAGGGTCAGGGATATTCGTGCTGCCAGCACGATATGATGATGATGATGATAATATATATATATGTGTGTGTGTGTGTGTGTGTGTGTGTGTGTGTGTGTGTGTGTGTGTAACCCTTTGGCAATTTTGTTGGTTCCCTCAAAATAGTCTCACGCTTAAGAAAGCAGAAGTAGAGGAAGAGAGTTCTTAAACATGAAGGTAACATTTTCTGCTGCGTGTAATGTTCACACCGGAAAAAAAATACCACCATCACCACCAACAAATATTTACTGACATAAATACACCGGCCACTTCTACAAGAACTACTACTACTACTACTACTACTACTACTACTCTTACTACTACTACTACAACGAACATAGCACATGGAAATGTCAATTTGCCTTTTTGCTGTACTTTTCGTTATATTTCTATTTTTATTTTATTTTTTTTTAATTTTTTTTTTGTTCTTTATGTTTTTAATCTGATTCTTTCACCTTTTTCGTTTTATTATTACTTTTCAAAAAAAGATTTGGGGGTTTATTTATTTATTTATTTTTTTGCTTATTTGGCAGATAGGATTTTTTTTTAAATTTTACGTTATCTTATAACAGGAACACAAAGTCAGTGTATTAATCGCGATTTTTAAAAAATGATATTTATCTAAATTTTCTTTTGAAACAAATATTTTTTTTTTTATTGAATTTGACCTAATTTAGTGGAGGGATTTTTAAATTTCCTTTTTCCTTTTCTTTTTCCTGGCTATTTATTTATTTATTCATTCATGGGCGACTAGAAGTTATAGATTCTGGTTTTCTTTTGTACTTTTCTTTAAAAAAATAATTTAAGTTTATATTCATGCTGGATCATTGATTAATCATATTCGTCAATCGTGTGTATAAGGGAGGCAATATAAATATTTTAAACCGAATTCCTGAGTATATGATCTTTCTTTTAATTTCAATCCGAGTTTATATATATATATATATATATATATATTTAATTCATGGAATATAGAGTGCGACCCGTGGGTTTCATGGATTGTTTTGCAAAACAACAATTATCAGGCAGTTAAGAAAATGAAAAAAATTCCATGAAACCCAGGGGTCACCGTCTAAATTCTAAATATATATATATATATATATATATATATATATATATATTATTATTGTTATTATATAATAGCTTAAT
Organism: Sepioteuthis lessoniana; assembly: GCA_963585895.1. Lineage (NCBI taxonomy): Eukaryota > Metazoa > Mollusca > Cephalopoda > Myopsida > Loliginidae > Sepioteuthis > Sepioteuthis lessoniana. The sequence goes on from OY757936.1 coordinate 55,032,097, forward strand.
CCTAGATATTGAGCACTCTTCATACTATATTGCACTTGGTTCGACAGAAAACCACAAAGTAATTCAGTGATAACCAACACTGTTATAATTTATATATATATATATATATATATATATATAAGTTGGTGACCGTAGTCGAGGGTGACCAGAAGTTTCCCTTTTCTTTATCTACTACACTGAGGTTTAGGGAAGGCGCTTCTCCTTTCCCTGGATTACTCCGCTTTACCCGTGATCCTTACCTTATAATGCTGAGTGTTAAGCAAGGAGGAATCAAGAATCATTTTTTGAGACTTTGGTATGACTCAACCTACGGTCGAAGCCAAAATGGAAATGACCCCAATAATGTAGAGAAAAATTGAAAAATAAGGTAATCGAAAAAGAAGAATTTAATGAAAAAGAATATCAACGCTAAAACGTTTCGTTTCTCATGACCCATCATCATGACTAGGACGTTAAACTACCGTTGGATTTTTAATAAAATACAAAACAAGGAGGAAAAATTATGTATACAGAGACAGGGGTAACCGATCAGTCAATAAATGTGTTCGTATTTGAAAATATGTCACTGATTGTTTAAGCCAATGATGTAGAACAAGTAGAATCATCAAGAGAAACAGTGAATTAAAGGAAGGAAGGAAAAGAAAAGAACTGAAGAATAAGAGAAAAAGAAAAATAAGAGAGTGACAAAAGGAAACAAGCTAACATTAATAACAAATAATTCTGAAATCAAAAATTTAAAAAATCAGGACTATGTCAATTGATACGTAATTCACCTACCAAGGAAGCAGTGTCTCGTCAACCGAAAAAGACATCGACAAGCGGCTAACGAAGGCAAGGACAGCTATCAATAGGCTATCGATCATATGGAAATCAGACCTGACCGATAAATGAAACGCAGTTTTTTTCCAGGCAGCGGTCGTATCGATACTGCTGTACGGATGCACGACTGAACGGCTGGAGAAGAAGCTATACGGCAATTACACAATAATGTTTCAAAGCAATACTGAACAAGTCCTGGCGGCAACACCCCACAAGGCAACAACTATACAGCCACCTGCCTCCCATCACGAAAACTATCCACGTTAGACAAACCTCCACATATGGCCGAGCAAAAGCAGGACGATCAGCCCGAACCTACATACAGCAGCTCTGCGAGGATACGAGATGTAGCCCTGAAGACCTGCCGGAGGAGATGAACGATAGGGAGAAGTGGCGAGAGGGGGTCAGGGATATCCGTACTAGCGGCACGACATGGTGATGATGATTATAGATAAAAATTAACGTTCAATAGCGGTAGTTGTGAGAGAAAGATAAATGAAGTTTTAAATAAATGTTGCAAAGTAAATAGATAAATATTTATCGGAGAAATGCCATGAATTTAAAAGGGACATCTTGAGATATCTGTATGAAAAAATCTGTGAGCAGGAAGATGCGTGTAGGGATTAATGGGGAAATTGTGAAAATAAGTATGGAAATTTATTAATAAATTAAAAATGCAATATATTTTCCAGGGGTCTGAGTTCAAAAGCGAACATATTAGCGTGACTGACTGGAGTTAAAACCGACTTACTTCGAGGCCACAGTCATGTATATATATCATCATCATCATCATATCGTGCTGGCAGCACGGATATCCCTGACCCTCTCTCGCCACTCCTCCCTATCGTTCATCGCCCTAGGTAGGTCTTCAGGACAACAACCTGTATCCTCACATAGCTGCTGAATGTACGTTCGTGCTGGTCGTCCTGCTTTTGCGCGGCCGTGTGTGGGGATCCATAAGAGTACATCTCTTATGAGTTCATCTCTGCTTCTCCAGCAATGTCCTGCATGTCTGGTTCGCCTAACTTGAATAGATTTCGTGATAGGGGGCAGGTGGCCGTACAGTTGGTGTCTTGTGGGGTGTTGCTGCCAGGACTTGTTGAGGATTGCACGCAGCATTCTTGTGTAATTGCCATCTAGTTTCTTCTCCAGCCGTTTTGTTAGCGTCCATGTAGTGCATCCATATAGCAGTATCGATGTGACCGCTGCCTGGAAGAAACTGCGTTTCATTTTATCGGTTAGGTCTGATTTCCATATAGTCGATAGCCTATTGATAGCTGTCCATGCTTTCGTTAACCTCGTTTCGATGTCCTTTTCGGTTGATTCGACGCTGCTTCCTAGGTACGTGAATTTGTCTACTAGTTTAAGAGGGGTTCCTTCTAGAGTGGAGATGTCCCCTGTTTGGTTATAGCACATATATTCCGTTTTGTGTGCATTAACATGGAGGCCTATGCTTGCTGCTGCTCGTTCCAGGCTATGCAGAAGTGTTTCGGCTTGGTCAGGTGTATTTGCCAGTATCGCTATGTCATCGGCGTAGTCGGCGTCGGTAATTGTTGTTGCGGGATATCTTCTGCTTCTTTTCTTCGTCAGTTCGAAGCCATTCTCTTTGATTTTGTCAATCGATGTTCTAAGTACGTAGTCTAGACAAATGATAAAGAGATACGGAGCCAGCGTGTCCCCTTGTAGTACTCCTGCTACAATGTCGAAGTATTCTGTGTCTCCATCTGGTGATCGTACTTTTACTTTAGTGTTTCTATAGAGAATCGTTATTGCCGCTACGGTTTCTTTAGGTATGCCGTACGCTAGTAGGATTTGTTCCATCTTTCCTCTGTGAATGGAGTCGAAAGCCTTGGTAAAGTCGACAAATATTAATGTCGCTTGTAGGTTCTTTGCCCGTACACCCTCAAGGATTCTGCGGATGGTTAGTATTTGTGAGGTCGTAGATCTATTTCTTCGGAAGCCATTTTGGTTTTTTCTAAGTATGTTGTCGATTTTGGGTTCTATGCGGTTTCGTAGTAGGGCATTGTAGATTTTGGCAGCTATGGATGTAAGTGTTATGCCTCGGTAGTTTTTGGCTAATCCAAGGTCTCCCTTTTTAGGGAAGGGGAGTATGCAAATTTCATTAAACATAATAGACATTTTATGTCTACATATTTTCTTTTGGATCCGTTCGAATTCCAGTATTACTTTTATTGTATTCTGGGGGAATTGATTTTTGTATTGTCCATATGGACAATAGATAAATCAATTCCCCCAGAATACAATAAAAGTAATACGGGAATTCGAACGGATCCAAAAGAAAATATGTAGACATAAAATGTCTATTATGTTTAATGAAATTTGCATTAACGAAGAAATGCTGCCTAAATATACATATATATATATATATATATGTGTGTGTGTGTGTGTGTGTGTGTGTGTGTCTGTGTGTGTGCGTGTCTGTGTGTGCGCGCGTATATATATATATATATAAATGTGTGTGTGTGTATGTTTGAGTGTGTGTGTGTGTGTGTGTGTGTGTGTCAGAGAGAGACAGAGAAAGAGTGAGTTATACATTGAAGTAAATGAGACTGTGTATTTACTCAACACCTCCTCCATAGGCAGTATGTCATTTAAAATCGAAAAAAATTTCTTGTAAATTCTTTTTGTTTTTAACACTTGTTTATCGCCCAGGTATTGCTAAATAATAGAGCAAACTATCTTCTTTAGCCTTTTGGTTACGCAACCAGTCTAACGCAAGGGACACTCTGAATTAAAACCAGCTTTACTCCGTCTATTGACCTTGTGCTGCATCCTGCCAGGGCAAGAGAGTTTAGGTAATTCCACTTAGACATAAATGTATACTACTACTTCTACTTCTACTAGTAGTAGTAGTAGTAATAATAGTATAAACATAAACCCTTAAAGGTTTCTGTTTCATTTCTTTTTTTTGATGAACACAAAATAGTCGACATACGGTAAGCCCCACCACGATATACAGTATTCAGTATATATCTCGTGATTAACAAGTTTTGTTCTTATTAAAATGAAAACAAACCAACATGGAAACCTATTGTGTATTCTTTGATAGTATGAGAAGATCTGAACTTTGCCTTTAAATAAATGACATTGTTCTCATTGACTCGCCTTAAAATAAAATTACAGGTTTTTCAAACTGTTTGCTGACGCTTTGAGATCAGCCTCGTTTTTTTTTTTTTGGTTTGTTTTTTTTTTTTGTTTTGTTTTTGTTTTGTTTTTCTGGTGATCGATCAGATTAAACGGTGGGAGTCATAATGATGGATCCTTAAAACAATCCCACGGAACAATACACACGGGATCAATTACCACCGACGATGAAGTTGATCGCTAATGTACAAATTAAGATTGATTGGAGCAAACAAAAGGCGTTTCTTAAAAAGTGTATGGATGTGCCTGTGTATAAGCCACTGTGCGTGTGTGTGTGTGTGTGTGTGTTTATGTGAAAGAAAGCGAGGGAAAGCCTGTGAGTGATACAGACGGACAGACAGATCGATGGATTGAAGCAAGGTAGCATGACGTTTATGAAAATTTCAAATTGACTTAGCAATTCTGCGCTCGAATTTCACCACGTGAAGAAAGAAAGAAAGAAAGAAACAAGGATAGAAGCCAACGATTAGATTTTTCAAAAAGAATGTAGATGTGTATGAGTGTGTGTGTGTGTGTGTGTGTGTGTGTGTGTGTGTGTGTGTGTGTGTGTGTAAGCGAGAGAGATAGAGAGAGAGAGAGATAGAGAGAGAGAGAGTGGAGGGAAAGAAAGAGATTGAGAAATAGATAGTTAAAAACTGAGTGAGTTAGAGAGAGAGAGAGAGAGAAAGAGAGAGAGAGGCACAGAGAGAGTGATAGATATATAGAGTTATGGTCAATAGAACCGATTGGTTTGGTTTGTTGGGTTTTATGGCATATCAACCTTTGTAGGTTATTTAACACCAAATCCATTTTTATGTAAATAATTCAATAGAACCAAAGTAACATGAAGATTATGCAAATATAAAAAAGAATCGATAAATCTGCGTTCGAATTTTGGATCGGAAAGAAAAAAGAAAGAAAGAAAGAAAGAAGGAAAGAAAGAGAGGGAGCCTGAGTGGAAGAAAGAAATAAAATTACATCTAAACCCAACCTATCTGGGTCGCGCAGGATGCAACACTAAGTCATTTTTTTGCGGTAGTTTTGTTGTACTCTAACCAATATCAGGATCATGCCAGCCATTCTACTTACGCATTGTTATGGGAAAAGAGGGTGGTTTCATGCTTTTTTCAATGGCATAAACCAGTTTCGTCCAGGATTTGAACTACTGTCGCCTAGTTCATTTCCTATGACGATACAGTTTACGTATAAATGTTATTGACTGATCTTTCTAAACATGATCAAAAATCTATTTGACTCTTAAATAACACCGTAACTGTTACTACAGCAAGGTACCAGAGTAGACCTGAGAGTAATGGAAACGAAAACACAACTACACACTCCGATGCAGTTTAGTACCATACACAAGACCTATCAGATTTAGTTTTATGCCACGATAAGAAGAAATAAACGAACTCATTTTTTGTAATTATTTGTGCACTTTATTTCATTTTTCATACTATATATATATATATATATATATGTTTATATATATATATATATATATATATATATATATGGGGGTGTGTATATCATTGGCCCAGCTGTTAGAGTGTTCGCCAATGTCCCGGGAGACCTGGGTTCAATCCCAGGTCGAGTCATACCAAAGACTTTAAAAATGGAACTTGATACCACCTTGCTTAACACTCAGCATTATAAGGTACGGTTCAAGGGTAAAGTGGAGCAATCCAGGGAATGGAGTAGCGCCCTCCCCTACACCTTGGTGTAGTAGCTATCGAAAAGGGAGCCTTCGGGTCACCCTCGACTATGGTCGCTAACTTTACTTTAATATTTCTTTAAGAAAAAACAAAAACCGGTCACATTAGGATTATAAATTTATTTCCATCCTGTTATGGGTTTTGATATAAATCAATAACACCAAAAAAAAAAAGGTAAATGAATGAAAATAAAATAAAATAAAAAATGAGAGGAAACCATTTTTTTTTTTTGGTGTTATTGATTTATATCAAAACCCATAACAGGATGGAAATAAATTTATAATCCTAATGGGACGAATTTTAATTTTTTCTTACAGAAATTATTGCTCTGTATTGTCAGTTACATTGAGCTCTTTACCAGCAGAACCGAAACGCTATAGTGTCGACTGACTTTGTTTCTCAATAAATCCTCCCTTTCTATTTGGATTACTTGTTGTCAATTTTTCTTCACACACACACACACACACACGCACACACACACACACACACACACATATATATATATATATGTGTGTGTGTGTGTGTGTGTGTGTGTGAGTGAGAGAGAGAGAGAGAGAGAGAGAGAGAGAGAGAGACAAAATGAATTGAATTAGACAAATATGTTGAAAGGGATATACGGAATATATATATATATATATATATATATATATATACTTGTAATAATACAGTAACTATTTGAGGGATAATTCACTCTAGGATTTGGAAACAGCTTACCCAATCCAGGCCAGAAGACCAGACTTAGTTTTAATTAATGAGAAGAAAATAAATTTAAAAAATTTAAACCATTTAACACTGTGCAAACAAATGCTTACTTATAAGTTGGACTCTTAATATTGAGAAGCAATGCTAAAAACGTTTTGATTGAGACAATAAGAACTATTAGTGCTTGATAGCAATATTGTTACAATTTAACTATGCGCAAACAATAACAATACTTGGAACTATTCATCTCGGCGCGAATTGAATGAGTATTACATTGCCATATTTGGAACCATTAAACTGGGTGAATGAATAATGTTTATTTGAATTATTATATACTTAAAAACACCTGATCAATACTCCACGATGTAACCCCTCAGCAAGATTTCCGTCCATGTTAACACATTAGTAAAACTTTAAACTACAAAAAGATAAATATAGAAGTATACTGTACACTATTCCCTAACCTATTGGCATAAAATAACCTTAGGTGGGTTAACGTATTGCTAAAATCCCTCAATTAACTGCATCTGTTGCCCAGTCGGCTGGGGTTGTAGAATACACAGACTGCACCTCTGCAGAGGGGTAAGACCCCCCCAACGAGTGTCCTGGATATGACACTAAACAATCTGATGGTGAGGTTCCAGTAATGCTGGGGCCTTGTGGAATACGGAGTACCCCTTCATTGCCATTGCTCCCAGTTCCACTCTGGGCCGGCGTGGTAGCACCTGTAGGGCCCTATCTATGGGTTAAATTGAACTAACGACATACTTATGCTAAACTGAATATCTTGAAATAGAAATGTTTTTGACAATTGAACTATGCTTACATTTTGAACTGCGTGCTTGTGCTGAACAGAATTATTTCACATAGAACTATTTTTTGATATTGAAACTGTATTTACGCTAAACTGAATTGTTTAACTTAGAACTTTTTTGACATGAAACTGTGCATAAACAAAATCTGTACTTTTACTAAACTGAAATAGCTGAATTAGAATTGCTTGACTAAACTGAATAGCTCGAAATAGAAATGTTTTTTTACAATTAAACTGTACTTACATTTAAACTGCGTGCTTATGCTAAACTGAATTGTTTTAGACTGAACTATTTTTGACAGTGAAACTTTACTTATACTAAACTGAATTGTTATATATAACTGCTTGAATAGTTTGAAATAGAAATGTTTTTGACAATTAGACTGTGTACTTATGCTAAACTGATTGTTTTAAATAGAACTGATTATTTACATAAAAATGGATTTGGCGTTAAATAACCTACAAAGGTTGATATGCCACAAAACCCAACAAACCAAACCAAACCTAACCGCATCTGTATGCTGGTGATTATAAAAGGGATTATTGTAAAGAAAAAATATTCTAATTTCCTATGAATGTTCTTTCTTGTTAATGCACTTAATACAACGCATCTTTATTTGTCACTGGGATAAAAAATTGCTTTTAGTTTAAGCTTTTATTCGCATTTTTGTTTTATCAAACTTTTTTGTTTGTTGTTGTTGTTTTTTTTTTTGTTTGTTTTTGTTTTTGGAAGGCGTAGTGAACTAATATTGATATTAAAATCATGAATACCGCAAGATTTTTCTTCCTCGTTAAATATTTTCTCATTATTTTCTATTTTTCAGGTAAGTACTCGCGATTTTTTTGAAAACTATCAGTGAAAGACGATGCCAATTACTTGTAAGTATTTCGATATTGCGAACAATATTTTTAAGAAGTTTTATGCATACACAAGGTGTTTCCGAAAATTTCATATCATTTGAGACGTACTTGCTGTTTTTGAAAATATAGATATTATTTTTTTATCCCATAACCTGACCTATTGTCGTTGAAATGATATCAAATTTTAACTGCACGCGTAGAAACAATTCAAAGTTTGATGTTTAATATTTTATTTTTTCTTTCTTTTCGGATATGGAAATGCCATTCACTGGAAAAGAAAAGTCGTTTAAATATTAAATATGCAGACACGCTGTTGCCCAGTTGGCTAGCAATGTAGAATATACCAACTGCAACTCTGCAAAGTTGTATGATCACCCCCAAAGAGTGTCCTGGAAATGACACTAAACAATCTGAGGATGAGGTTCCTGTAATGATGGAGCTTTGAGGCATGCGGTGTACCTCTTCATTGCCATCGCTCCCATGTTCACTCTGGCTCAGATTGGTAGCACCTGATATGGTCCATTATATGGGTCGAATAGAACTAAAATGCGTATTTACGCTAAACTGAACTGTATGAAATAGAACTGTTTTTGACTTTGAAACTGTTTTTAGACTAAAAGGAATTGGTTGAATAAAAACTGTTCGACAAAACTGAATAGCTTGAAATAGAAATGTTCTGCGAAATTGTGTGCTTATGCTAAACTGAATTGTTTGAAGTAGTATAGTTTATTTGTATAAAAATTTATTTGGCATTAAATAACCTACAAAGGTTGATATGCCATAAACCCGAACAAACAAACACACACCGTAGAAAACTGAAATCATTTGAACGAGAATTGGTCAGGTTTTTCGACAAAAAAATTATATTAATTTTTCTGAAAACCCCTGTACCTCTCAAATGTTTTGAAACAAACAGAACCTTTCTATAGCTTCGTTAAGTTCAGCAAAAGGCTATAAAAGGCATTTTAAACTCATTTGTTATGATAAAAGAAAAAATATGACTTTTAAAAACCAGAATATAGGCCTGGAGTATAATAATATATAAACGAAATGATTCAGCATTACTGCAAAAAATCATTTTTCTTTCTAAATGAATCACTGACATATACGAGGATAAGGGAAAAAGCAATGCCTTTTTCTTTTGTACGGGAATAATTACCGACACGGGAACATGTATTATACTTCACAATAAAGCTGATCCTCTGTGGATCACACCCTTACTTCTTAAAATAGTCATTGTTTCTGTCAAAAGTAATGTTCCACCTTCGCGTAAAATTTCGTTTGTTCTTTGAGCTATTGCGGTTTTCACATGCTCGTCCTTTTTTTATAGGTCCGAAAACATGTAATTCTGCAGTCGCTAAATCTAGCAAATATGGAGGATGTGGTTAAGTTGTTCACCCCAATGAAGCGCTTGTCTCTCTTATCCTGATTGTTGTGTGTGGTTGAGCATTGTCATGCAAAAGTGTGGGGGGGGTATAAGCGATTGTCCAGATTTTGCGCCATCAAACTATCATCTTTTCGGCCCCATGAAAAATGGTTTAAGGGGCAAACATTATGCCAGTGTCGGTAATTATTCCTAAAGGAAAAAGCCTTATTTTCTAATCACCCTTGTAGAAAAGAAAAAATGAATCATTGACAGATATACAGTTGCAAGCATAAAGATCAGAACGATATTAAAAAATTTGGATGCGAAATAACTTTTCATCTTAAAGATTCATCGAACATTTAATCAAAGAAAAATAAGGATATAAAGGTAAAATATATAATCCCAAAATATAAAGCTCAATATACTTATTTTGATAAGGTTATAATAATAATTATATAACATTTGAAAAAAAAGATGTTCAAAAACATCAGAAAAATTAACAAATGTATGCATCATATCAAAATGAAAATAGCGTTCATAATTCATTAGTACTTGATGTGTAGACCATTACTTTCAATAATAGTTTGATATCTTTTGCTACACGAAGAATTAGGGGGCGTCCTCGTGGTGTAATGGTTAAAGCGATGGACTGCGGAATCGTAGTATGCGAGTTCGTACTCCAGTCGCGCTATTACGTTCACTTTCGGGCAAATACCCTTGGGAAAGGTATGAACCCTCTTATCTTCCCTGCTATGGGTTAAATAGTACCATTACTGTTCTTCTAGGAGAATAGCTTGGCATTAAATAACCTACAAAGATTGATATGCCATTAAAAAACAAAGAAACCATCCAGAAAGAATAGAAACGAATGAATTAATGTCTTGCATTCATCAACTGTGTTTTCCCTGATTTTCCTTTCAAATAAGTTCATAGTCCTTCGACGTTATTTCTTTAGGTCTTCGGAAAATAGTGTATCTTGATATTCTCAATGACAAGGTTAGCACAAGATCTTTCAGAAATAGTTGTTACTGTCGTAAATTGATCCTTTTTTGATTCATTACCAATCCATCTGTCTTACCTTACAGTAATTTTCCTAGAGCTGCCAGGTGGTTTGTTCATGTATTTTTAATCTCAAATTAATTATACAAACAATAACCGTTGGAATTGAGCACTCAAACTGGATATTCCTACAACTTGGATTTTCCTCGGATTATATATATATATATATATATATCAGAAAATAATGGATTGTAGTCCGATAATTTGTAAAGAAAAATTGATAATAAGGTAATCCAGATAGGAGATTGTGTTTCTCATATATGTATATATGTATATAAAGAGAGTGAATTTTGCTTCCGTTCATTTGTTTCTAATAAGTAAGTAAATAAAGTTGTCGACTGTAGTCGAGGGTCACCCGAAGGCTCCTTTTTTGATAGCTGCTACACCGACGTGTAGGGGAGGGCACTACTCCTTTCCCTGGATTTCTCCATTTTACCCTCGATACATACCTTATCGTACCCACTGAGTTTTAAGCAAGGTGGCTTCAAGTACCATTTTTTGAGTCTTTGGTATAACCCAACCTGGGATTGAACCCAGGTCTCCCGAGCCATTGGCGATCACTCTAACCATCATCCCAATGTCCGGGCATTGTTTCTAATACTTCTGGTAAATTTAAGAATCTGCGGTTTTCTCTTCTTCCTTACAGGTTGAAATTTACTGATCTTCCCTCTCTATTGAATAGTTTCCAAGGCAAGAAAAAAAACAGACATTCGTATATTGATCTATAAGTAATGAAAGTTCTCTCTGTGTGAGAGATTAATATTACGCCATATTTTCGCAACGTTCCCCATCAACTTATCCTGGCGCCGCACTAAGCGAAGCATAAAATATCTATATTCGCTGAATTACCTCCCTTGAGCGTGTTTGTTAGCTTCGGCGTAGCTGGAAAACATCGCACAAATTGATTAAGCATTGTTTTTCATAAGATAATCTCGTTGATGAATAATTTCAATACAATTCTGTTAAAAACCAGATTTCTCTTCTGGTTAAAGGGTCTACTTATTCCTTTACGTACTTATTGAGTTCTAATACTAATATTTAGAAGTGTTCTATTTGACCCATAAATGGGACCCTAAAAGAAGATTGACTACAAGTCTATTCAGGGGGTGTTCTCGTGGCGTAATGGTTAAAGCAATGGACTGCGGAATCGTAGTAAGCAAGTTCGTATTCCAGTCGCTCTATTACGTTCACTTTCGGGCAAATACCCTTGGGAAAGGTATGAACCCCCTTATCCTCCCAGCTATGGGTTAAATAGTACCACTACTGTTCTTTTGGGAGAATGGCTTTGGCATTAAATGACCTAAAAAGGTTGATATGCCATTAAACAAAGAAACCAAACCAAACCATCTATTCAATATTCTATAATGAACTAATTGACAGTCAACAGTCGTGAAAGAATGGTTGACAGTCGTGAAAGAATGACTACAATCCAAGACGAAAAGTTTTAACTATTTAGTTAAATATAGATTCATTGAAATGAAGAGTGAGGTTCTATGTCTCGACAAAACATAAACACTGGTTCACATCTCGAACCAATTCCTGGTTTTCTGGGGTCTACCTGGCGTTTGCTCCTAGAAAGATAACCACCTGCTATCTCGAAGGTAAGATTAACTTTTTAAAATGGTCCTGCTGCGATTCCAAACCCAAGACAACAGCTTGAGATAAACGTCCGCTGAGTAAAATTCTTATTTCCAATCGATTTGCCTATTGTGGTGAAATTCCTAAAGCCTGGAATGATGCTAGGGTCGCTGTTTTTCGATCCACAACGCCCCGGGGCACCATCAGCTTGGATATGAATGTAATATTCCGTTTTCGAAGCAACGACAAATCTTTAAACATAAATGAAAGCGCTCAATATAGGCTAGAAATAATCAAAATTGATCGGTTGTTCAACGGAACCAGTTCATCTTCAATTATGAATCAAGAATCAGTATTTCTTTCAATGATCGGGAGCATGGCGTCTAGAGAAAGACATAAGAGATAGATAATGCCAAATGTAAAAATAAAGCGTTAAAATCCTTCAATCTGTTATAGTTTTATGTATTCCACTAGTGACAGAAAGGTCTGCTCCTTGAAAAGATCGATTACTACTTCCACCAATCAGGAACTCTTTATCATTTTCTTGTTCCATACACTGAGGGAAGTTTACGCACATTTAATTCATATTCCTGCATGAATTTGTCCCATTCGACTCTGCAAAATCTTCAAAAGAGTGATTCAAAGAAAAATGGTGGGTTGGTTGATTGCTTTGTTTTATGGCGTATCAACCTTTCTCGAGTCATTTTACACCGAATTAAGTCATTTTGATAAAAGTTTCAAACAATTTAGTTTAGTTTAAGTATAGATTTTTAGTTTATACACAGTTAAATGTCAAAACAGTTTTATTTCAAACAATAAGATTAGCATAAGAAAACAGTCCTATTTCAAATAACTCAGTTTAGCAGTTTAGTTCTATTTGACCCATAGATAGGACCTTATCAAGTGCTACTACTACGGGCCAGAGTGGATCAGGGAGCGATGGCAATGAGGGGGTACTCCGCATTCCCCACAGCTCCAGGATTACTGGAAACTCCCCATCAGATTGTTTAGTGTCATTACCAGGACACTCGTTGGGGCGTCTTACCGATCTGTAGAGAAATAGTCGGTGTATTCTACAGCCCTAGCCAACTGGGCCACTGGACACTCATTGGGGGGGGTGTAACTCCTCTGTAAAGAAGTAATCAGTGTGTTTTACAGTGTTTTCTACACGATGGGAAAGTCGCACCCCTCTGCAGAGATGCATTCGGTGTATTCTATAGCCCTAACCGTCTGAACCTCCTTGGAGACGTCTTATCCCTCTGCAGAGATGCTTTCGGTGTATTCTGCAATTCCAGCCGACTGGGCCAAAGGACACTCGTTGGGGGATTCTCTAACCTCTAGGCAGAAAATAACCCTAGACGAGTTGACACTAATCCACGGTTATTTCCTGCCTAGTGGCTAGGGAATTGCGTTCATTATAAGTTCGTATTTACATTTTATATTTACACTTTCGTATTCATATTTCAATAGTAGTTTTTCGTGCGATATTTTCGAACGCGAATGATTTTCAAAGAGATCTGTTTGACGCCTCAATGTACCCTAACAGGTATAATAATTCTGGGTCAGAGTGGACCTGGGAGTAATGGCAATGAAGGTGTTCTCAACACTCTCTAGATCTGTAGAAGTTGACTTTCTCCTTCAGACGCAGTTTCGTGTGTACTAGTCCCCCATTCTTTTTATAGGGAGGGGAATGTCTTACCCACCAAAAAGAAATACAATTGGGTTATTTTAATCTCTAATGAGGCTCTATCTATGTTTGGTTCCTTTACATGATGGCATATCAACCTTCGTGGCTTATTTAATGTCAAAGTAATCATTGTAATGGCACAGAACTGAGGTGCTATGAAAGTTCATATCTCACCCAAGGGTATTAACTCGAAAGTGAATGTAATAGCGTGACTGAAGTTTGAACTCGCTTACTACGATAAAGCAGTTTATCACGTTAGCCACTACACCACGGAGACCCTTCCTGTCTGTGCATCAGTGTCTAAGTGTTGATGCCATCATAATAAAGTCGAGCTGATCACACGGATCCCCTTAACATGCTCTCTCTCTCTCTCTCTCTCTCTCTCTCACACACAGACACACACACACTCACACACGCACGCACACACACACACTCCTTCCTTATCGTCCATCGCACTTGGCAGGTCTTCTAGATTGCACCCAGTTTCTGTACAGATTTTTCCAGGTCAGCAAACACTGGCACGTCTATAAAACAATCAGTAGTTTCTTCATGCTTAGTTCCCAGAATGTCTTGTTCGTTTTACACTGATGGTTTGTATGATAGGAGGCAAGTGGTCGTACAGCTGCTGTTTTGTGGGACGTTGCTTCTAGGACGTGTTAAAAAATTATGAACTTGCAATCAACTTCATTCTCTAACTCTTTGACAGGAAATTACTCTTGACGAGTTGACAGGCGGTTAAATTCAACCAATCAAACACGCACACATACATTCGCAGATAAGCTTGCGCGCGCACACACACACACACACACACACACACACAAGCATAGGTACGCACACATATACCCACAAACATACAGTTATGTATGCAGTTTGCACATAAAAAAAGTACACACCTTGTATAGTTCGCATTGAGATTTTTCTACAAGTGTTTCGTTAGCATCCAGGAGGTGCATCCATACAATAGTACTAACCCAGAAGAAATCCCGTTTTCTTTTATCACGGAGATTATTGATCAGATCAGTTTTTCATATGATCGATAACCTGTCAATTGCAGTCCACACCTTCGCTAGGCTTATCTTGACATCACTTTCAGTAGATGAGATATTGCTGTCGATGTATAGGAACTGGTATACTAATTACAGAATCTTGCCACTTAAAATGGTGATGACTCCGTTTTGAGAACTTTTTTGAACTTCTATTTGCATTCAAGCTTGGGCCAATATCTTCTGTTGCTTGTTGCAGGGCATGCAGCAGAGATTCGTCTTGCACGGGTATATTTGCCTGAAGCGCTTGATCATCTGTGTAGTTTACGTTTCTAATAGTTTCAGCAGGATATCATCTGCTTCTTGTTTTTTTTTGTATGATACCTTTTTCTTTTGAAGTGTTGGTGTATATATGTATAATATCTTCATTGCCTAGAAAAGCCAAGTAGAAAGCAATTTCATTTTTTTTTCTCGCAGGGAAGGTAAGAACCATATTAGAAATTTTAAAAAACTTACTTGAGATAAGGAAACACAATTCATCTCCGGATACATCGAGTGATTTCTGCCAATCATTAACCCAAACATTTCACTGATATTTTACTTCATTGCACTAATTATTGACTTATTGGCAGAGCCATTCTCTCGCAGGCGGAGAGAAAATGAGGTATGAAATCTGTTTGTCTGGGAAGATTCTTCCTGTAAATAATTTTGCCTGAGAGAAAAAAATATTTCATCACAGACATTTTGTGTAAGACTGTAAATAATATTCATTGCAATTAGTTTAATATCCGTGAAAATTCGTATCAATAATCGGTAAGTTATACGCACCTCCTCATAATGCACATCCATCCATCGATCCATCAATATATATAAATATATATATATATATATATATAAGTGTGAGGGTGTGTGTGTGTGTGTGGATATATATGCATATATATATATGTATGTATATATATATATGTGTGTGTGTATGAGTGTGAGTGTGTGTGTAAAAAAAGGATATATATATATATATATTCATGTTTATGTCTCTCTCTCTCACTCTCTCTCTCTCTATATATATATATATATAAAATATAAAACAGTCTGTGGATGACAATATATATATATATATATATTCATGTTTATGTGTCTATATATATATATATATATATATACTCACTTACACACACACACTCTCTCTCTCTCTCTCTATCTATATATATATATATATATATATATATTTATGTTTATGTGTCTATATATACATATATATATATATATATCCTCACTCACACTCTCTCTCTCTCTATATATATATATATATATATATATATTCATGTTTATGTCTCTCTCTCTCTCTCTATATATATATATATATTTATATATTCATGTTTATGTCTATATATATATATATATATATATATATATATATATATATCCACACTCACTCATCTGAGTGTGTGTGTGAGTGTGTATGTAAAGTTTGTTTATTTGGGTTTTATGGCATATCAACCTTTGTAATTTATTTAATGCCAAATCCATTTTTATACAAATAAACTCATATTTTAAACATTTCAGTTTAACATAAGCGTATGTAAAGATGGGTGTTCTTACATATATATATATATATATATATATATATATATATATATATATATATATGTGTGTGTGTGAGTGTGTGTGTGTGTGTGTGTGTGTATGTGTGTGTGTGTTTATGGAAATATGTATGTGTATATATATACATGTATATATAAGTATTTTTATATGCACGTGTATATGTATATATACCCATACTCACTTACATATATATACATGTGTGGGAGTGTGAATGTGTGAATATGTATGTATGCATGTATGTACGTAAGTATATATATATATATATATATATATGTTTGTGTGTGTGTGTGTGTGTGTGTGCCCATGCCCACACTCACATATATATATATGCGTGTGGGTGTGTGTATGTGTGTATATGAATATTCATGTGTGAGTATATATATATATATATATATATATATACAACCACACTAAGATATATATGTGTGTGTGGGTGTGCATATGGTGCTATATATATATATATATATATATATATATAAATGACTTCTGGAAAATAAATGCCGTTAATATGATAATGACATTATTATTTGAGGTGCCATGTGTTAGGGTCAATGAGCTATTCTAGGAGACATTTGCAAATGAGTTTAATCTTAACTGTGTGCCAATACGCCTGGCCTTATCCTAAAAGCTAAACTTAGTAATCATAAATACATTTCTATCTATCTATCTATCTATCTTATTTCCTGTGTATCAGCACAACTCAATTATCTATCTATCTATCAGTCTTTTCTTATGTATGTATGTATGCATATATCTATCTATCTATCTATCTATCGCTTACAGAGATGCATAAATATTTAACTATCGGACTCTCGGTAAATATCTACTTATAATAATATAATATTTTTTAACTTCCGTTACACCCACGCTTTCATACACCCACTGATTCATTCGTGGTATAAGGGTTACCATCGAAGGAAATTAACACGATGGCATGAGTTCGAATCCTGGGTGGGACTGTTTGCATTTTACAATGCTTAAAACCTTGGGGAAGTTATGAATCCAGTTATTCTACCTTCAGCTTGGGCTAATAGTATAGTACACTTGCAACCGATCTAAGGATATGGAAACTTTGAATTAATCTATTAAACTCCACTTGTTACATAGCCATAATCTACGAATACGTGGAATTTACATATGTTTATAGAATGTTCATACGCATAGGAATCCGAAAAACACGAAATTGGTTCAAGTACGAAACTTTTATTTACCGTTTTGAGTTTAAGGTTTTTCGACATGAGGAGAGAGAGAGACTCAATTTCTTACTATGCTGACTGTTCGTACATCGTCAGCTCTCGACTCACTGACTCAACAAACGCGCGGCACATTTCATAGACCCCAACTGGTCTCGCTTCGGCGAGATCAAAAATCGACTACCTTCCTCTAGACTCGAATCTCAACTGTTTCTTTTTTTTCAAATTCCAAAATCCTCAGCGCTTCTGGGCATCACGTCATTCACGTCAGTCACGTCCCCGGTTCATTTTCCTATCTGGGGTTTTTATTGTGACATCTCTGATTGTCACATCTGCCTCGCGCGCGAGTGAAAACCTGCACTCAATGTGTGCATCTAACTAACCCATGCACTAAGCCGAAAGGTTCTCAGCCTAACTAAACCGAAAGGCAAGATATATAAAACGAAAAATGATAATATAAAAAAAAAACTCCGCAATTATATTACACAATTAAAATTCTCGTGCAGAGAATTTGGTTTGTTTTTATGGCATATCACCCTTTGTGGGCTATTTAATGCCAAATCCATTTTTATACATATATATTAAATATATATGATTTGGCTCGGTTTGGTTTTATGATATATAAGTAAAAGTAAAGTTGGCGACCATAGTCGAGGGTGACCCGAAGGCTCCCTTTTCGATAGCTACTACACCAAGGTGTAGGGGAGGGCGCTACTCCTTCCCTCGATTGCTTCACTTTACCCTTGATCCGTACCTTATAATGCTGAGTGTTAAGCAAGGAGGCATCAAGTACCATTTTTTGAGTCTTCGTATGACTCGACCTGGGATTGAACCCAGGTCTCCTGGGCCATTGGCGAACACTCTAACCGCTAGGCAAATGCCCGGTATATATAAGATATATAAACCATTGTTAACAAAACAATTTAACCGAACCAGTCAGTATGTGAAATATTATTTTATTTATACATAATCTGTCGTAAAACAGAAACACATTCGCTCCCAACTGTATGCAACTATGCGCGCGCGCACACACACACACACGCGCACATATATATATATATATACGTGTGTGTGTGTGTGTGTGTACCTGTATTTTTGTGAGAAGAGTTTGTATATATGTACTTGTGTTTGTGCCGGTATGTGTACTTGTGTGTATTTACGCATCGTTGGCGCGGCCACTGTATACACGAGCGTGTGTAGATGTACGTATTTGTGTATGCGTTTAAATGTGCGTAATTCTTCGTTAGTTTGATTGCGTATCTGTGACCGTATGTGTTTATTTGTCTCTGTATCTGTGTGTATATCTGTATAAATGTGTGAGTGTCCATCAAGCTATGACCTTGTGAGCTCCATAATTCTGGCCTTTTACTCAGAAGAGTAAAATTACTTCTTGCTTCTGAGAGCTTAAATACGATTACGAAATCTGCCGACAAACGTTTAAGCTTATTGGAGTTGTTCCCCTTGCATTGTAAATTCATAGTATCTTACGTTATAAGAACCAATACTTCCTTATTTTATACCCACTCATCATTCATTTATGATACATGAATTTGATGCACACACACACACACACACACACACACACACACACACACACACACACACACACACACACACACACACACATATATATATATATATATATATATATATATATATATATATATATATCAACAACATAGGTGGTAAATCAATCTTTTCAAAGTGCTTGTTAAATCAGAGCGCCAACATATCTACCAGCAGACAGGAATAAAAACTAAAAAAATATGGAAATCTCACCATTTTATTTTCATTCGAAAACGATGTTTCCTGTCTTTTAATTAAAATTGCAAATGTAGACTGTGGATGACTATATATATATATATATATATATATATATATATATATATATCTGTAAAGATGGTTGTTGTAGGTCCAAAGATAGGATAAGGATATATTCTAAAATAAGAAGGTCCACGAAGATATTTGTATTTTTTGAATTTATTTATTTTGTTCTTACATACGTGTTATATATATGTATGTTTCCTACTGGTTGCTTTCGTTAGAGAACATATTTGGCACAAGGCCTTGTTAATGGGGTACTTAATGAGACTTGAACTAACTCTTGTTTCCAGTTTAAATGACATTTGGTTGGTCAGGTAGGTTTATATAGGGGTCATTCTCCCTCATTCCTGGAGTGTGTTTACTTTGGTCTGCTTTACCTGTCTTTGATATTTGATATGTTTATTGTTGTGTGTGTGTGTGTGTGTGTGTTTGTGTGTGTATGTGTGTGTGTGTAAGTGCGTATTGGCGTTGGAGTGGTTGTGTGTGTTTGTTATAGGTCCAAAGAAAGAATAAAAATATATATTTAAAATAGGTTGGTCCATTAAAAGATTTGTATTTTTTAAATTTATTTATTTTGTTCTTCAAAAAACAACACAAACAGTTATCAAATATATATAGTGCAATTAGAAGGAAACTCAAATCTGGTTAAATTATCAATAGGAATTTAATTCACCAGATAATATCTTTATACTTTCCGTCTCCTCAGATGACTGTGCATGTTTAATTTGAGGTTGTAAAACAGCAAATATAGATTACAATCTATAGGTGATGAAAAAAAAAAGGGACAAAAATGAAAAAACCTATATAAATCTAAATTCTCAGGCAAGATTAAAGGGAGTCAAACAATAAAGTGTTAAAAAATTCAGTAACCAGAAGAAGGGTTTCCTGTAAATTAACCCATCCTAATTTGAACATATGCTAGATTTTTCAGAACAGGTGTTATCTTCTGAATAAAGTACGCCTGTTAACAAAATGATTACCTTCATATAGTCTTCGTTTACTTTTATACGTACGTTAATTCCTACAGCTAATGTGGTGTTAGACTCTCCCTTATAAAATTCTAAAAAATTAAAATCAAAATTTGTAAAAGAAAATCTTTCCGGCAGCCACCTGGAGCCTTTGAATAACCCTAAAAATGGTCGAGGGGAATTAACTACTACAGAAATTAAAAACCCTTATTTCGAATTAATAACTAAATTTCCAAGAATCTCCTCCTCTACATAAATCACCCGGTCATATAATATTATAAACTACTGAAATAAATGTTATTAATTCTAATAAAAATTATACAGCATCAATATCCCTAGTATTGACTAGATTAGGAAGCTCGGTTGCTCCCAGTCAAGATAATGTAAATTTACTTTTATGTCAGCATTTAAACACAAGCTCGTTCTGTTCATTTAACACTAGTCCGCGAACTTTATACACGCAAGCGTATGCTTGTATGTGTGTGACTATATATATATATATATATAATCATTTATGAACAACCCCTGATGATGGCCAATGAAGGGTCAGAAAATGTTCGGTGCAATTTTGGTATATTCATCCACCAACTCCAATCTAAAACCAAAACACTTGTCAAGAAACGTGAAAGGATCTTATTAAAATCATATAGAGAAAACTTGTCTTTATTATTTAATCAACATATATATATATATAATCTGGAGTCGTGATTAGGTACCCTGATGAGCTGCTTAGGCGAAACTATAGTAGGTTAGTTCCTGAATCACAGAGTAATTATCGTTACTCCTTTGCTCTACTTAGTATTGAGCACTTTTTGCATTGTACATTAGTAGCCCTAACGGTGTTTTTTTTCTTTCGACCAACCAATTGCATGTCTTTTGATTTTTTTCAATTGGTATGACAAGGTTGGCCTTTCCTTTCTTTTTTTTTTTCCAATATATATATTTTCCCCTTGACAGTGATTCGTTGTATATTTTCATCTTCAAATCACTTGCTGGTTTTTTTTTGGTTTTTTTTTTTTCACCATAAGGCCATTATTTAATATATATATATATATATATAATTTTGAAAAAGTTTTCAAAAACATGCACACACGCGCACGCGCGCACACACACACACATATATATATATATATATATATGTATATATATATATGCCTTTATAGAACCTTTCAAAACGTTTTAAACACACAATCTTTGCATTTGTTAACAACCGTTGATGATGGCCTATGAAGGGTTCGAAACCGCCCGGGACAATTTCGGTAAATTCATCAACCAACTTAAACCTAAAACCAAAAACCCTCCAGGAAATTTGACAGAATCCTAATAACATTAAATAGACAAAACTTGTATTTATTTCTTAATCAAACATACTTAAATGAAGGGCTGCTGCCCCCCTACACACATACGCACACACACATACACACACACACACACACACACACACACATATATATATATATATATATATATATATATATATATATATATATATATATTAGTTTTCATTTATATCTAATAGCATGGTTGCTTATCTACGACCACTGGTTTCATGCCGTCTTTACATAGCAACCATCAGGCAGGTGATTGCCGTGTAAAAACGGAATGAACCCAGTGGTCGCAGATAAGCTTTCATGCTATTAGATATATCCAAAAACTAATATATATTTATTGTTATATAATAGATCCTTCACAGATATTGAATATTCCCAAATAATATTACATTACGTCTGCCACAAAACATCCATGTGAGATTAATGTATACATATATGTATATATAAAGCCCGACAGTGAATAATTTTGAGTAAAACATTTGTAATCTCCCTTACAACATTAAAAAATTGTGTATTTTTCTTTAACCAAAGTTATTCCCCTTGACTGGTACGTTTGGTCAGTATTTTTTTTTCTTGACACATGCAAAAAAAAAAAAAAAAAATTACAACTAAAATGCATTTCTGTACTCTTTTTATTTTTAACGATAAGTTTATTTTTGTTTTCTCGTCCTGATTTGGGAATAGACGTTAAGTCTACCATCATTATCATCATCAACAACAACAACAACTTCTTCTTCTTCTTCTTCTTCTTCTTCTTCTTCTTCTTCTTCTTCTTCTTCTTTCATTTTTATTATTTTTATTTTTCTCTTTTTCTAATGTCCATAATTCTTTTGTTTTCTATTGTTCCTACTTATCATCTTTCTTCTTTACTAGATATCATCTTCCTTCTTTCTTCTCCTTTTCTCTTTATATTCCTTCTTTATATCATGTCCTCCACCATTCTCATTCTCCTCTTCCTTTTGTTTTTGCCCATTTGTTCTTTTTCTAAAAACACCACCACCACCACCACAACAACAACAACTATAAAAACAATAGCAAAAATAACACCATCCTCACCACCTTTCTTCTTCTTCTTCTTCTTCTTCTTCTTCTTCTTCTTCTTCTTCCATAGTACAGGTTTTCTTAAATTCATCAATCAATCGGAAATTTATTTTGGGTTATTATTCGACATATTCTAAAAAGATTCGTTCAGATTCATTAAAATATATTTCACTTTTTCAAATTCAGTAAAACAAACAGGCACCTCACGTGATACAATGACCTCCGAGTCAACGTCTCAGATCATTGTTTGTGAGTTCAAGTCTAACTTTTGGCTTTGTAAAGGTGTGCAAATAAGAGGGTTCTTCGTGCTTGGTAATGATTTGCGCTTGAGGCTAAAATGTTATTTCTAGTGAGTTCTATTCTCACTAAGGTTCCTGCTCCAGTCGACTGAGGCTTGAAAACACACCAACTGCATCTCTGCAGAAGGTAAAACTCCCTCAATTAGTGTCCTAGATATGACACTAAACAATCTGATGGTGAAGCTTAAGTAATGCTGGAACAATGTGGAATGCGGCGTACCCCTTTATTGCCATCACTCCCACGTCTACTCTGGCCTGGAGTGGTAGCACCTGTTAGAGTTCTATCTATGGGTTAAATAAAATTAAACAGTTTACTTAGATTAAATGGGATTGTTTGAAATAGAACGGCTTAAATTCATAAAAATACATTTGGCATTATATAACCTACAATGGTTGATATGCCATAAAACCAAACCAAACCAAACCAGACTAAATCAAAATGACTTAATTCGGCGTTAAATGACCTGAAAGAGGTTCATACGCCGTAAAAAAAAACAAAAACAACCAACCATCACAAGGGGCTGACATTTCTGATAAAAGGTAAGTTTAATAAATTACAAATATAATTAAACAATTATATCGTATAAATTCATGAACGAAACGTGATCTAATAACTTCTCTATTGATTTTGTGGTTCAGTCAAGTTCATATCTAGAATTTTTTCTTCTTTTTTTTGTTGCGGGGATTATATTACCCACACTTGTCGTATCTTAATTTATAACTAAGATTGACATTTTCAACCATTCAAGAGACAGTACGTCTCCTGCATTTTTTCGTGCCTAATTCAGTAAAAGAGTATGTCCACTAATAAAAGACGAACTTTGAAAAAAAAAATCTTTTAAAATACATTGACACTTGATGTATGAGGGTCATTCAAAAAATCAACAGAATGTAAGCTATATAGAAGATGTAACACCAGGACCCCAAATAGACTATGGGCGTAGCATTAATCCTAAGGTTACAGTCGAACCCCGTAGTAACCTCATGCTGATAAGAAGTGACGAACACAAAACACCCTCTGTTTGTTCACTTGATTCGAAAATATATTTGGTACAACCCTTTCATAGAAGTCGCTGAAAAGAGAGAGACAGAGTTGGAAATGCGTCGACAGATTTAGATAGAGTAAACGAGTAGTGAAAGACGAAAGAGACAGCCAGCGACTTAGTCATTTATTACCCGCTTATCCGGTCGTTACCTTCCTAAAGAACTTTGTCTCTCGCCTGTCATTTCTCTGCTTTTTCTGCTTATTCTTCTCTAACTGTCCCCTACTGCCTCTAATCCCTTTCTTATATATTTTCTGAAAATTATCCCTTTGTTAATGCTTTTATTATATGTCATCCTTAAAACCCTCTGTGACACGTCTACTCCCTGATTTTTGCAAACTGACCCCCTCAACTTTCAATTTCATATTAAGCTTAAGAACAATTTATTACGAAAATAATTTTCTAAAATCCTTAATTATTTTCAATGGCAATAGGAATCACTTTTCAGAGTTAGAGATTTTTCAAGGAAACTAATAATGCTGTGTCCTTATAAGTCACAAAAAAATGTCAGCACCACCTTCTTTACTGACCGCTGGGCCCGGGATTTTTTCTTTACCAGGGAGTCAGAGTGTTTCCGCTCATTTTTCAATCTTCTCGACTCTGGCTCGTTATGGCAAATCAACGTCAAGTCTTTTGGTAAACTTCTTTTTTTTTTGCTATAAAACTTCTTCGCACACATCAAATAATCTTCTCCAAAAGGCATCTCGAGTAGTGTAATGGTTAACAAGCAAGACTAGCAATCCTACACAAGTGAGTTTGAGTATCAATGGGTGCCCTATTCATTCGGCTTTGTGCCATATCTAAGCAAAAGGGCTTAGTACTATTACTATATCATTCTATAAATTTCATTTGGTTGGCCTGTCTCAGCCGGCCAAAATTTGATGACAGACCTCTGTTTAAGTTTAAAGAGCAGAGTTGAACTACTATTTACCCATAGCTGGGAGATGGAAAATAGTTAATGCATACCTTTGCCAAAGATATTAGCTTTATGTTAACTGAAAATAGCCTCGTTCTTGATTTGAACACGGATAGTCATGTCTATTTTCTACGATGAAAACCATTACAAACGAGGACCGCCAAAGTTTCTTTTTTGTTGTTTCTTTTTTTTTTATATATATAGCAATCTAACATCGTCTGTTTTCTTTTGGTTGATTGTTTGAAGGATTAATTTTAAAGGCATGTCAACTGAAGCTAGAGCTCATTTGTTTGCACACAGTTAAATTGTTTCGAGTATTCTATCCAAAACCATCATGTCGTGCTGGTAGCACGGATATCTCTGACCCTCTCTCGCCACTTTTCCCTATCGTTCATCGCCTCTAATAGGTCTTCAGGGCTACATCCTGTATCCTCACATAGTTGCTGAATGTATGTTCGTGCTGGTCGTCCTGATTTTGCTCGGCCATATGTGGGGGTCCATAAGAGTACATCACTTATGAGATCGTCCCTGCTTCTCCAGCAGTGTCCTGCATGTCTGGTTCATAATAGTTTTATTTGATTAAATTAAATTATTTAAATTAATTAAATTTTTAAGTTGAAATAGTTCATATTTATAGCAAATGGTTACTTTTGTAGATTGATTAACACCAATTCTTCTTTATAAATATTTATGTATTTCTCAACTTATACTAAGCCTAGAGGTCAGTGATTCGCGTTACCTGCTCATTCTTATATACTTTTTTGCTGTTTATGTTTCTTAAGATCTTTTTTTTCTTTTTGTATACGGTTCGATTGAATGAGAATAATTTTTAAACAGATCTATTCGACCAGTAGAGGAGAGCCCAGCAGGTACCATCATTCTGCTTGAAATATGAAACAAAGAGTGACGGTTCTCCACATGTAATATTATGACCTTCGACCCGGCCCCAAAATACTATTCCAAGGTGATGCACCAAAAGAAAGTGACACATTCCAATGGCCAGTAATCGAAAAAGATCGCGTGGGCGGATTAAGGCTGATAATATGGGATTAGGTGAAGGTTCCACTGTGCCACTACAGAGTAATCCTATTTACCCAACCCCTCCGCTTGGGCAGGATATGAAACAAGGTCAATTTTTTAGCGGAGTTTAGCAGGTTTCAATTCAGAGTTTTCCATCTCCTAGACTAGTTGCCTCACCAAGACTGAAGAACATAGTCTGCCCTACTATTTACCCATAGCTGGAGGGAGAATAATTGGATTCATACCTTTCCCAAGGGTATTAGTGCTATGTGAAATGCAATCAGTCTTTTCCAGGAATTGAACTCGTATCGCCGTGTCCATATCCTGTGACGATAACCATTACACCACGAGCACCTCCACAGAGTGATACATCGGAAGAGAGTGACCTCTGAACTGCATGACAGTTATTTCCACTTGATGACGATTAAACATTTGATTTCAAAGATCGAACGATTATATAACGCCAGTTGAGTTCGAGTGCCAGTTGGAGTGGACATATGGTAGGGAAAGCCACACCCGGCCGAAGGGGCTCACGGGAGCCCTGATGAATTGGAGTATAGAGAAGATGCTGATAAGATACAGTAAAGAAAGCCAGCACCCAGCAGAGTGGACCCCAGGGCTCCGGTTGAGCATCAGAAGAACAAGAAAGACACAACGTGACCGCCATAAGTTTGGGGCTCAAAATATTGCAGTTATGTTCGATTTCCAGCTCTCTCTCACAGTAAAACCCCACACAACCCTTTCGAACCTTACAAATAAAGTGAGAGGCAAATATTTGTTAAAGAAGTCTTCCTGCGTCGTTTATTACTGGGTCTGATTAATTTATTGCGTCAGTATATATCCTGCATGAATATGTATATGTGTATATAAGTAATATTTACTATATGAGTATATAACACACATTCCCTAGATCTCTAGAAGCGGATACTCCCTATCAGATACAGTTTAGTGTCACAAACATTATAACTATTGTGGTGTAATGTTTATCGCCGTCAGAAAAAGGACTGTTTGCATTTGAAATAACGGTAATACCCTTAAGAACGGTATGTATCTAATCATTCTCCTTCCAGCAATCGATAACACTGTCGAGCCAACTGTGATCCTTAACCTTGCTATGGCGACCAGTTTAGAAGTAAAACCCTGAATAAGAACTTGTTAAACTCTACCTTGGTTGATCAGCCGTTCGAATCGATCAGTCAATCAATCAATAATGAACATTATTAATCAAATTATTAATCAATCACTCTGTTAATCAATAACGAAGATTATTAATAAAAAAGCAACTAGAATTGGGGAGATGAAGAATAACACTATCTGTGTGAAAGATACTCGTATTGATAGAAAACAAATATATGGACAAAGTATCGGCGAAGAAATGGTTTTCATTTAATGGGTTTGGTTTCATGTGATTTCTTTGTTCAATCCAATAACATATATATGGCATATAAACCTTTATCAGTTATTTAAAGCCAAAGCCATCGCACAGATTAACACATATTTTTCGTTTCCGTCGAAGCCTCTTTAAAAGGTCAAAAGAGACTTCTAAATATTAAGACCATCAAAACATGTCTAACTGAAGAATCAAAATCAATTAAAAAAACTTGGCCTTTTTTTTTCCCCTTTTTGTTAAGTGATTTCCTTCAGTTAATCACTCAGCATGTATCCGGGAATGTAAATTGTTTGTTTTCCTGCTTCATTCAGTTCAAACACTGGCACAAAACCTTTGATCTCTCAGTCAACAGTCACAACACCAGTAGGTGTCTGATCTCAGTGTTTTACACTCATTACCAAGACCTTATTAAAAAAAAAACCGAATCCCAAATTTTGTTTATATTAAATATGTATGACTTGGAAACACATTTTCTTGATGACATATTTAAACGAGCTCAATTGTTTGAACACATTAAAATGGTTTCAAGTATTGATATGAAACAGTAACAATTTAAAATCAATAATTTGTTAGCATACATTTAAATATATATACTTGATATGCAGGAGATTATTTTGTTAGTAATTTCCTTTGTAACATATTCAAAATGCGAATACGTTCATTAGGCATACGCATCCACATAGGAATCCGAAAACACTCGAAACACTTGACAACTCTCTTTTGGTTCAGGTACGAAACTTTTATTTGCCTTTTTGCGTTTAAGGTTTTCCGACATGAGGAGAGAGAGACACACAATTTCTTACAATGCTGACTGTTCGTACATCGTCAGCTCTCAACTCACTGACTCAACCAACGCACGGGCATCCTGTAGACCCCAACTAGTCTCGCCTCGGCGAGCTCCGCAAATCAACTCGCCACGTCTAAGTCCAAATCTCAACTAACTGTTTGTTTTTTTTTTAATCCCCAAATCCTCAGCCCATCGTTTCCGTGCATGATGTCATTCACATCCCCAGTCATATTTTACTATCTGTTTTTTTTTTTTTATTGTGACATCTGTGATTGTCACATCCTCCCCGCGCGCACGTGAACACCTGCACTCAATGTGCGCACCAAACATGCCCTAAGCCGAAAGGTTCTCAGCCTAACTAAACCCAATACAAAACGAAAAATAATAATAAAAAAAAATTCTTCTGCAATTATAAAACACCTTTTTAAATAAGTTGAAACTAATATAAATTTCACTCAAATATTGTTATTGTTTCTACACCGTTAATTGCTGCTAGCTAAAACTTAGAATTCTATTTAATGTTAATTTTTCTTTTTCAGACAGTGAAGGGGTTTCAAAAGTTTTTCTGTGAAACTAATTTATTCAATTCAACAATGTTCATTCATTTGCATACAGGCGATTGGTTTCAAGTATTGCTAAGTAATAACAATAATTCAGTTTCAGTACAGTTGTAAGGTATTTCAAGTATTTCTATTTAAGCATATTTACCAACCCCTCCGCTCGGGCAGGATATGACACAAGGTCAATTTTTATGCGGAGTTTCACAAGGTTTGAATTTAGAGTTTTCCTTCTCCTAGACAAGTTGCCTCACCAAAGCTGAAGAACCTAGTCTGTCCTACTATTTACCCATAGCTGGAGGGAGAATAATTGGATTCATACCTTTCCCAAGGGTATTAGTGCTATGTGAAATGCAATCAGTCTCGTCCAGGATTTGAACTCGTGTCGCCCTGTTCATTTCCTACGACGATAACCATTACACCATTCCTATTTAAGACTAATAATTAAATTCAACATTACTCATTCGTTTGCACACTGTTAAATGGTTTCAAGTATTGTTATTTACAATTCAATTAAACATCAATTATTCGTTTACACCCTGGTAAATGGTCAAACGGTTCTATTTCTAACAATTCGATTTAACATATGTCATTTTTTTGCACGAAGTTTAAATGACCAAACAATGCTACTAGACCAATAGATAATTTCCTATCAGGTGCTACCACACCAGAACAGAGTAGACCTGGGAACAATGGCTATGACGAAGTACTCCACATTGACCAAAGCTCTAAAACTGGAACCTCACCATCAGGTTGTTTTGTGTTATATCTAGGACACTTGTTGTAGTTGGTGTATTCCACTGCCATAGACGATTGGACTACTCAACTGCTTGAAAAAGAATATGACTAACTTCAGCATTAAATAAATCAACAAGAGTTGACTAGATTTAAAACCAACCAACCAACCAATTATCGTTTTAGTTACCTCTGCGTGGCCGTGTCTGAGATTGATTTTTTTAATCTTTTTTCTTTTCATGATTATTTTATTTATTGATTGATTTATTGACTAATTGATTTATTGATTTTAATGCATTCTTTTATTATTATTATTATTATTATTATTATTATTATTATTATTTTATCTTTTTATTTATTCATTTTTTCATTTTTGTTTAATTTCAGTTTTTTGGTATAATTATATATCATTATTCAGTCTGATGTTTGTGATATAACAATATTATCGTAGCCAATGGTGTCGGCTACCCGAGTACAGAGTCCTGAAAGAGGCTATTTTCGTTTACAAGGCACTAATATCCCAGAAGAAAGTCTGATTCTCACTAATCTCCTACTAGACAGGCGTAAAAAGTAGGGCAGACTGGGATCTTTAACGGTGACATACCAACTAGTCAAAGAGAAGGAACACTTTTAATATAGACTACACCTAGAGAGAGATGGGCGCCGGCAGGCTATTCCTGACCAAGACAAACTAAAAGAGTAGCATACAACGAACAAACAGGGTTATGGTAGAAGTAGGTAAGTCAGGCTGGCTCACAAACCTCAGTTTGCGTACAGCACCTGTTGTCACTAATGCACGTCGTTAGTTGTTTGCAAGTGTGTCAGTGCACCTGAGTGGTGAAATTTTCATTTTGCTCAATGTGAGTTATTGTTGCGTAGGCTTCTAGCTAATGCAACGAAACATCCTGCTGCACTTTAATGTGGTGGGTAAGGGAGGAAATTTCATTACAGTTTCTATTCGTCGGATGCGGACTTTCCCAAACGCTGGGCTTCTTAACCTGAACAGTGAGGTACTAAAAACCAATACGTAATCCGATCAACGAACCAGCATCTTTTCAGGATGAAATACAATGCAATCATTGTGAATATATTCTTTCGTCGGAAGCTTAGGGCGCCAGCATTCTCAGATACATATATTCTTTCTTTCTTTCATTCTTTCTTTCTTTCTTTCTTTCTTTCTTTGTCCATTCATATATATGTGTGCGTGTGTGTGAGAGAGAGAGAGAGAGAGAGAGAGAGAGAGAGAGTTAGTCCACGTTTCTAAGTGTATGACGTATATTTACATACATATATATAATTTGTGTTTATATATATATATATATATATACATTCTGTTTGAAGATAGATAGATAGATGCAGATGCAGAAGACATATATATATATATATATATATACGTTGTGTAATAGTTACCGTAGTTGGAAATGGACGTGTTGACCCGTGTTCAAATCTGAGACGTTACAGTTTGCATTTCACTGCGGTTTTGGAAATGTACGAATCTAACTATTCTCACTCTATGGAGAAATAGTAAGGCAGATTGGGCACTTTATCTTCGGTATGCCAAACAATGTTGGAGAAAGAAAACCCTAAATTCAACACTCTTATAAACTCCTTAGAGACGTTTTCAAATACCTATATATATATATATATATATATATATATATATATATATACATGCAAATGAAACAAATTTTTGAGAAGAATTATTCGAGGTTTCTTCAGGAGATTTGTCATACGACACAGAAAAATATTAAATTATGAGTACTACTATAAGTTTCACGTGGTTTGCACAATCGCCTGATGAAAATGTGGGAATCGTGGACCAGCAAGTGTTATTATAATATAGTGTGTGTTCAGAGGGAGTTACAAATGACAATCATACGCGAAATATATATATATATATATATATATATATATATATATATATATATATATATATACTGCATTATGACAATTCAGTAGAAACTAGTAAACAAGTTTACCTACCTAGGAAGCAGTGTCTCATCAACCGAAAAAGTCATCGACACGCGGCTAACGAAGGCATGGTCAGCTATCGATAAGCTATCGATCATATGAAGATCTGACCTGACCGATAAAATAAAACGCACTTTCTTCCAGGCAGCAGTCGTATTGATACTGCTGTATGGATGCACCACTTGAACGCTAACTAAACGGCTAGAGAAGAGGCTGGACGGCAATTACACAAGAATGTTTCGAGCAATATTGAACAAGTCCTGGAGGCAATACAAAGCACCAACTATACGGTCACCTACCTCCCATCGCGAAAACTATCCAAGTTAGACGAACCAGACATCCAGGACACTGCTGGAGAAGCAGGGACGAGCTCATATGTGATGTACTCCTATGGACCCCCACATATGGCCGAGCAAAAGCACGACGGCCAGCTCGAACATACATACAGCAGCTGTGTGAGGATACGGGATGTAGCCCAGAAGACCACGCAGAGACGATGAACGATAGGGAAAAGTGGCAAGAGAGGGTCAGGGATATTCGTGCTGGCGGCACGACATGATGATCATGATATGTAACAGTAACAATGTAACGTCAAGAGATTATTTTGTTTGTAATTTCCTTTGTAACATATTCAAAATGCGAATACGTTCATTATGCCTACGCATATACACAGGAATCCGAAAACACACGAAACGATAGGTTGAAGTCGCGAGAGAGGGTCAGGGGTATCCGTGTTGGCAGCACGACATGATGATGATGATGATGAAAGGTGAATAAATATAAAATAAATCAAATGGAAACTGACACATGAGACATTTTTTAATCGCTGTCTAAACTTGAATGTCAATTTGCTTCTTTTCAGCATATTCTCGGATACATATTTTTCCCTCAAGACATAATCCAAAGCTATTGTTACCTCCTTTGTAAACTAGTACTTTTTAAAAACAATATTCTATTCTATAAGTGATTGCCCGTTTCCTTTTTTATATACCATATAATATAGTGTTGTCAGCATATTTTCTGACAAATGTTCCAACAGTACTAAACTGACATAGGGTTAATTGTTACATGGCCATATACACGAATATGCCCGTGTGCGAAATAGGTGAAATGGACTTCGAATGTTCATTACGATAGAAAAAAGGAATTCGAAAACACGTAACGACTTCTTGTTCAGGTACGAAACCTTTTTATTAACTTTGAGTTAAAGGTCTCAACGTAAGGAGGAGAGACACAATCTTCTATGCTGTCTTATTCATTTGGCCCCCAACTCGAGCGGCCCCCATAGAGCGCAAGTTCGCCTCGCGTCTGCGAGCTCCAAAAGTCGATCCTTCTCCGTCCGGCGTCTAATTCTCAACTCTCTGACTTTCTTCAGATTCTCACACGAACCTCCGCGCACTTCCGGTGCGTGACGTCACCCGCACCCTGTCACCCCGTTTCCTCTCGGACTATTATGACATCTGAGTGACACCTCCATTCACACGCGCGCCCGCGTTAACACCAGCCTCAATGTTGCACCTAACTAACCCATGTACTGAGCCGAAAGGTTCTCAGCCTAACTAAACTCAAAGGCAAGAACCGAAATCCCTCAGCAAGAAGAAAAAGCATTTATGATTAAGTAGAGTTTGTTGTTTGAGTAGACAGAAGTGAAAAAAAAAATGAACAGATACCTTGACCTTCTGAGAGAGTTGAAGGTACAGTGGAAGATGCCGCTGATGGGGATATCGTCAACAGAGCTCTTGAAACAGTCCCGAAGAACCCGGACAAGGGACAGAGGGAATTAGTGAGCAGAGGAATAATTCAGACTGTCCAGCCAATAGCTTGGTTAGGATATGTTGAAAAGCCCAAGAAATTAGTGAAAACTTGCCGACATTTAAACTAGTATGACAATAATAATAATCAGACCTAATACTAATCAACAAAAAAAAAAGAACTTGCAAGATAGTCGACTTTGCTGTCCCAGCTGACCACAGAATCAAACTGAAAGAATGTGAAAAGAAGGATAAGTATCTCGACCTTGCTAGAGAATTGAAAAAACTGTGGAACATGGATGTGACAATTACACTAATTGTAATTGGTGCGTTTGGAACAGTAACTAAAGGATTATTAAAGAGACTGGAGGACATGGAAATTGGCGGACGAGTGGAGACCATCCAAACTACTGCATTATTGAGAACGGCCAGAATACTGAGAAGAGCCCTGGAGACTTGAGGAGACATGCTGTCACTCAAATTCCAGTCAAAGACCATCAGTTAACGCTGAAGTGAAAAACTATGAATAATAATAATGACATTCACGAATTCCTGTGGGACTTTGATATACAAATGGGTCATCTAATCTCGGCCCGAAGACCAGATCTTATAATAATCAACAAAAAAAAGAAAATCTGCAAAATTGTCGACTTTGCTGTCCTGGTAGACCACCGAATAAAACTGAAAGTATGTGAAAAGAGAGATAAGTACCTTGAACTTGCTAAAGAATTGAAAAAACTATGGAACATGAAGGTGACCAATTGTGATTGGTGCCTTGGGCACGGTAACTAAAGGACTATTAAAGGGCCTGGGAGATTTAGAAGTTGGCGACCGAGTGGAGACCATCCAAACAATAGCATTATTGAAAACGGCCAGAATACTGAGAAGAGTCCTGGAGACTTGAGGAGACTTGCTGTCACTCAAACTCCAGTCAAAGACCATCAGATTACGCTGATGTGAAAAACTCTTATGAGTAATAAATAATGATAATAGGCTGAATAGTGGACTTTACGTTCCGGTTGACCACAGAGTAAAACCGAAGGAAAGCGATAAGAGAAATAAGTACATGGACCTAGCAAGAGAATGGAAAAGAAAATGGAACATGAAGTTGACAGTGAAGCCAATTGTAAGTGGTGCGCTCGGTACAGTCATCAATGTATTAGTACAGAGACTGGCGGACTTGGAAATAAAAGGACCAGTGGAAACCGTTCAGACAACAGCAGAGTTGTGATCGGCCAGAATATTGTAAAGTGTCTTGATGACTTGAGGAGACTTATCGTCACTCAGACTCCAATGGAAAACCATCAGCAGAAGCTGATGTGAAAACATCCAAAGGAGTAAAGTAATACTATTCGAAAAAGTCATAAAGATCATCATGGAAGCCATGTAAAACTGGAAAGTGGAATTGATAGAAGAAAAAACCATTAGCAGAGACCAGAAATACACAAACTACTCAAGGATTAACAGAAGAACAACAAATAAGAAACAAAAATGGTAAGAAAAACAACTGTATTGAAATTTCAAGTTACAAACTAAATCTTATACGAGAAGACCAGGACATGGCTAAAAAACAGAAACGTCAAGAGAGACACTGAATCTCTTCAGAAAGCATCATAAAAAACTAATAAAGACTAGATATGTCCAAGCAAAAATAGAATAAACGCAGCAGAATAGCAAGTATATATTAAGTGATAATAGAGACAAAACTATTAATCACATAAGCGAATACAGCCGAGGAGCACAAAAAGAGTATACGAGCAGACATAACTGGCTAAGGAAGAAGATCCACTGGGAATTGTGCAAGAAATTGAATCTGACAATTAGAATACGTACAGGAATTTGATTCACATAAAATTCGCTGGGCGGTTGAGATACAAACAGATTCTCTAATCTGTACAAGAAGACCAGATTAAGTATTAATTAACAAAAAAGAAAAAAAAAAGAAAAGAAAGAAGAATGTGTCGGAAATTATAGGTAGAACTTGCTTACGTTTCACTTCAAATGAGTTAAGATATACATTCACCCAGCCCATCCCATACCAGTGGAATATGCCACAAAGTCAACTTGTTAACGGAATAAATCTAGTTTGAATAGTTTATTCTTTATAAAAATCTATTTCTAAGAAAAAAAATCAAGCCGACCACGTGCGGCTTTTGATTTGGCCGGATTGAAAAAGGGAGAAGGAATCCCAGACAATACCCGCTGAAAAACTACCTCAACTTTTTGTTGAGAACTACTATTGAACCTTCAGTGCGAATTCGGGGACCAAACTGAAGGCACGAGAAACTTAAGCCAGCAGAAAGGTTTCATCACTCGCTTCTTGAAAGAAGCTTCCCAAGAAATAAAAGTAAAATAAAACGAAAGTCGACAACTGAAATTCTACCAAGTTAAACAAATGAAAGAAAATTCAACCAAGAATTCTGCTTAAAAGAACTTTGAAAAAGACTCGCAATTAAATGAACTCTGAAACATTACGTTAATGCCAAAATCAAAAGAAAAATACTCAAATTCGAAGAATTTTGTTCCCTGGACACTATCTCTGATACGTTCCAGCAAATTACACTAAAATTTGCAACATTTTATTTTTCTTATCAATTTCTTTCTTGTTTCTTTGTATAAAATTCCTTTTTAAAACCTTCATTGTGTTATTTTTCGAATCAGTATCCGAACAAGAAAGCTGCGGAACATGCCGTCTTGAACTTACCTTTTAATAGTAAAGTAAAGTTGGCGACTGTAGTCGAGGTTGACCTGAAGGCTCCCTTTTCAATAGCTACTACACCGAGGTGTAGGGGAGGGCGCTACTCGTTTACCTGGATTGCTCCATTTTACCCTTGATACGTACCTTATAATGCTGAGTGTTAAGCAAGGAGGTATCAAGTACCATTTTTTTAAGTTTTTGGTATGACCCGACCTGGGATTGAACTCCTGTCTCCCGGATCATTGGCGATCATTCTACCCACTTGGTTAATATTGCTCACTAAAGCCGCCTGAAAACATTACCCAGTTAAATACTAAATTTGGTTTTAGTGCCCATATTTACCAACCCCTCCGCTCGGGGAGGATATGACATAAGGTCAATTTTTAAGCGGAGTTTAACAGGTTTGAATTCAGAGTTTTCCTTCTCCTAGACTAGTTGCCTCACCAAGGCTGAAGAACCTAGTCTACCTCTACTCTTTATCCGTACATGGAGGGAGAATAATTGGATCCATACCTTTCCAAGGGTATTAGTGCTATGTGAAATGCAATCAGTCTATTGTCCAGGATTTGAACTCGTGTTGCCGTGTCCATTTCCAACGAAGATAACCACTATACCACAGGCACCTCCGTAATTTGGCTTTAGTGTCACTCACTTCATATCACAATTCTTCCCACAAAATCCCTTTATATTGTAAATTCATCCCTCTTAAGATTTTTCTTTTATAATAGAAATCTTATCCCATAAAAATCTTTTTATCTTTGTAGACTGGTTGGCTATCCAAGGCTAAAGAACCCAAACTGTCTTAGTAAATACCTATATTGGGATAGGGGAACAAATTGAATCATACTTTTCCCAAAGGCATTAGCACAAAGAGAGAGGCATAGAAAAGAGAGACAGATACATAAAAAATATATAGAGTGAGAGGCAGAGAGAAGACCCAAAGACAAAAGAGAGAGATGAGAGAGAGAGAGAGAGAGAGAGAGAGAGAGTAGCTGAGAAAAAGAGAAAGAAAGAGAGGCCGAGAGAAAAGAGTGAAAGGCAGTGAAAAGAGAGGTTAGTGAGAAGAGAGAGAGAGAGAGGGAGAGAGAGAGAGAGAGAGAGAGAGAAATACATGAAGATAAAAGAGGTGAGAAATGAAGAAAAGAGAAAAGAGTATTTTATTTCATAAGACGATAAACGTTACGTTAAGCCAATCTCCCCCAATTTATATGATTTATTGCATAACTATCTCATTGATATTTTCTTGAAAATCTCATAATCTTATTAAAATTTACCAAATATAATTTACTTTAGTCTGTCACTACGGAGGAAGTCCCCGTGGCTTATTTTCTAGAGTGCTGGTCTGCAGCCTCGAAATAACCGATTTTCAATTTAAGTCGTTTTTATTAATTTGGAGACATGCTTAAAGCATCAGATATCGCATAAGATTAAATCAATGACTCGATTTCAAATTTTGGAGGAGGCTGTTTTTGTTTCGCTTCGCGTGAACGCCCTAAGCAAAAGGCATGAAAACCATTTGTTATCCCCTGGCTATCGGTAAATAGTTGGGAAGGTGGGTTATTTAGCTTTGGTTAGGCAACTAATTTAGTAGAAAGAAACTTTAAATTCAAACTAGTATTGAACTGAAAAAGCAAATTTGTTATATTCTCTCTGGGGCAGGGCGATGTTTTCGTTTCGCTTCTCTTTTTAATGAGATATCAACCTAATGTTTCCTTATATATCAACCTAACGCCAATACTATCCATAGAGAAGATTGGGCATATCAACCGAATACAAATACTAACCATATAGAAGATTGGGCATATCAACCTAACGCCAATAATATCCAAATAGCAGTGGGGCATATTAACCTAACACCAATACTATGCGTATAGAAAATTGGGCATATAAACCTAAAACCAACACTATCCATGTAGAAGATTGGGCATATCAACATAACGTCAATACTATCCGTATAGAAGTTTGGTCATATCAACCTAACGCCAATAGTATCTCTATAGAAGATTGGGTATATCAACCGAACTCCAATACTATCTGTATAGAAGAACCGTGCAGGGAAAAGAGAAGGGTTCACATTTTCTCTGGAGTATTAGCTTGACCCTGATCGCAAAATATGCCACGGAATTAGTAAATACATACATATACACATGTTTTTGTGATTTAATGCTGTTGTATTTGGCAAAAGATAACATGTAATTATATCTGTTTTAATTGTACATTGTTGTGCTAAAGATATTAAAACCATTGTTTCTTTGAATTAAAAAAATAGTATTTGATTGTTTAAAAATTGTTTTGGGTGTATTTTTTGTTTGTTTTCCTTGTTTAAAAGAATACCAAACCTTCGAGGGTTATTCAAATCTTAATCCATCCTTTCAGAAGAACAGTAATGGTATTATGTGACACGTAGCTGGTGGGATGAGAGGTTCAATATCTTTCGTGAGGGTATTACTCCGAAAGTTAACAAGATAGTGAGACTAGAGTTCGTACTGGTTTATTTCAATGTCCCACTTCGGCACGTTAGCCACCTCGCCAGGTGGACCTCCACGATGTATTTATTTCTTGGTGATATTGAACAAATTCAACATGTTTTCTTATTTATTTCTATCTCTGTTTAATTCTTTCAAATTCAAGCGTCGACTTATTGACGAGATACAAACTGATATATGATTTGGTTTGGTTCTATGGCATATCAACCACTGTACGTTATTTAATGCCAAATCCATTTTATACATATAAACATTTCTATTTCAAACAATTCCAGAATGGTTTTTAAGTATTCCTATGTTTTTTGTTAGGTTTTGCTGTTTTTAATGGCATATCAACTTTCTTGGGTTATAAAATGCCACAGCTATATTTCTAGAAGGGCTGTAGAGGCACTATATAACCCATAAATGTGGGGATCCGGGGTTTTCCCAAGGGTTATTTGTCCGAAAGTGAACGTAATTGTATGAGTGGAATTCGAACTCGCTTACAACGATTCAGCAGTCCAGCGCTTTAACCATTATAACACGAGTACACTCCACTCAAACAATTCAGTTTGACATAAGTACACAGTTTAGTTCTATTCAAACCATAGATAGGACCCCTATCAGGTGCTACCACTCCGGAACAGAGTGAACTTGTGAGCGATGACAATAAAGTGATACTCTGCATTCTCCAAAGCTCCAACATTACTAGAGACTCACTGTAAGATTTTTAGAGACATATCCAGGGCACTTGTTTGAGGGGAAAATTACTTCTCCGCTGAAATGCAATCGGTATATTCTGCAGCCCCTGCCAACTCGGCCAACAAAATGATAACCTGGAATTTTCTAAAATCTTATTTTAGTACTTCCAGGAGCAAATTGTTCATAAAATTTCTAAATGCCATTGTATCCGCTGAATTAGATGACACTTTTTAAAGTAAGGTTTTGATAAGTAAATTCATTTGACCTGAGTGCCTAATGCACTTTGAGTAATGTATCTTAACGGCTTCATATCTTTGAGGGAGAGGATATTTGAATAGTGAAGTAAGATTGTGTTTGTATTGTGTACGTTCCCCTTAAGACTTACTCTTGCAGCAATGAAAGCTTGTGGGTTTCTATATTATGTCACATTTGTTTGGGTTTTTTTGTTTTTTCTTTCTTTTTGTGATGGCTGTTAACATCATTATCTGTTGGTGAATGATTTTTTAACGTAAATCAGTTCTTTATGGCAGTCGAGTAAAAGCTGGGTCGGTGATTTCAAATAGAGAATAGAAAAAAGATTGAATGAATCAATCAGCCATATTCATAGAATAAAGGTATTTGGTAAATAAAGGCTGAGGAGAAAAAAGAGTTCGCGGGAAGAAGAGAATAGAATTAGCTGTAAAATTTGAAAAAAAAATTAAAGTCGAAGAATAAAATCGGTACAGAGAGAGAGAAAGAGAGAGAGAGAGAGAGAGCGCGAGAGAAATGAAGAAAAAAGAGGAGAATTCGGAAAGAGAATAATGGAAGAAATAGATGAGAAGAAATTGTCGAATACGAAATAATAGGAAGTGAGGAAAAGAGAGGGAAAAAGAGAAATACGAGAAGACATCATAATAAAGAAGAAAGAAATGAGAAAGGAAATAGAGAAAATAGCCAGAAAGAAAGAAAGAAAGAAAGAAAGAAAGAAAGAAGAGTATGAAAAAAACAAAAACTAGAGTTCCTTTGAAAGAAAGAAAGAAAGAAAGAAAGAAAGAAAGAAAGAAAGAAAGAAAGAAAGAAAGAAAAAAAGAAGTTGCGAAGAAAAGAAAGAA
Source organism: Sepioteuthis lessoniana (assembly GCA_963585895.1). Classification (NCBI taxonomy): domain Eukaryota; kingdom Metazoa; phylum Mollusca; class Cephalopoda; order Myopsida; family Loliginidae; genus Sepioteuthis; species Sepioteuthis lessoniana. The sequence continues at coordinate 55,072,209 of OY757936.1, forward strand.
TGAAGAAAATATAGAAAGAATAACAACTGAAGACAATATAAAAAAGAAGAACCAGTATTTTTTTGAAGAAAAAACAAACAAACCGATTATTCAAAGAAGGAAAGAACAGCTGAAGACAATATTAAAAAAAGGAACTAAGAACCAGTTTTCTTTTAAGAAAGAAAGAAAAAAGAAAGAAATAAAGAAAGAAATATATCTTAATGAAAGTAAGGAAGAAATACATGAGATGATCTTTTTCTAAATGAGAGAGAGAGAGAATTTGGTGATTAAAAATACATTAATCAATTAATGATATATATTCAGTTGACAGAAAAATTGGTTTTATCAAAAAAAGTCAAGACGTCAATTTTCAAGCGAAAAACGGAAAAATTAAGAAAATAACGAGAAAACTGGGACGAGAAAGAAAGTAAGAATATAAAGAAAATTAATCCCGACGCAAAAAAAGAGAGAAAAGGAATTAAGAATGCAACAAGGAAGTAAAACAATAAAGAAGAAATATATTAAAAGAAATACAGCAAATAAAGAAAAATGTATTAAAATATTATGCTAAAAAAAACAAAGAACAAAGAAAAACAAATTTAAAGGACTAGAAAGAAAAAAATTAAAAATTAAAGATTTGAAGATAGAAGGAAAAAAGTAAAAATAATGAATGGTTGGAAGGAAGGAAGAAAAAGCAATAAAAATACACATTGCGTCTCAAAGAAGTCCGAAAAAGAGATGTAAAAAAAAGAAGAAAATAACTGAAAAGAAAAAGGAAAACTCAAGAGAAAACTGAAAGAAAGGGACGAAAAGAAATAGAAATAAATGAATCGATAAAATAATAAAAACAAGTAAAACAGAAAGTAAATAAGAAAGATTAGGCAGGAAAAAAGAGAACAGGGTGTGAGAACTTTAAGGGAGAAGGATAAAAAAGAAATATAATTAATATTGCCTTTTCCTTGAATGAAAATATCAAGACGTATAAAGATGAAAAAAAAAAAAATCAGAAAAGAAGAAAATGGACGAATATCGCCTCTTACAATAAGCTAGTCCAGAATTCTGGCGCTTAAAGCAACATATTATAAAAAAGTAAAAAATACCAAAAGTGAAAGTGAAAGTGAAACTAGCTATAAAGTATTATTTTCCTTTCTGGGAAACAGTCTACCTTTGAAACTTTTTTTTCGCTAGTAACGTCCACTTCAAGAAGTTTTTTTCTTCTATTCATACACTCCCAATTTTCCGAATTCCATATGGAGATACGCATTATTTCATTTATGTTGCATATTCGATCTTACATTTTATTATTATTCAGGTACAGAAGTCAATTTGAAGAAAAAAACTTATTTATACATCATGCACTTATCTCTAAATAAATCCTAACTGAGTGGTGCCAGTCTATCACGATGACCATTTCTAGGGTTGCACGTCTTACTTAGATACATTACAGAGAGTAAAAAAAATAGATTAATAATTGGGAAGAGGTTGTTTCTCTCTGCTCTAGAGATGGTCAAACAGTTTGCCAAGAATAGACATTTCTCATAACTAATTCGACTTCTGATAGAATTTTAAAAGAATAAATAAAGAACGATGGACTAGACCAGAAGTGCCCAATACATCACGAACGACCAGAAAATCACAAAAGTAATGCGGGTAGATCGCACCCCATTCAAAAAGATTTTTAGATGTTAGTCTATCGTCTATTCTCCTTATTTCTTCTACTTATTTATGCGATTCAGCCTTTTCCTATAAAGATTATTAAGTCCAAGTATCGTTCCACCATAACTGATGATCATTTGGAGGCCTGTTTTTGACTAGCTACCGGCAGATACTGCCCGGACTTTGCAACCCTGTCTGACTCCATTCAGTGCCTGTTATCAGAGTAAGCTATTGACCATAATTCAATTGTATTATGCAGTATGCGTTCATACAGCAATTTAAAGTACACGAACATATATTGGGAATATTAAGTATACTTAGTATATATGAAAATAAATATATTTAGTATTTTTATTACAATCAGATCATTTTGATCTGTCATTTTCGAGTAGATTGAAAACCGAAAATTGTACGAATCCCCGCGCCGACTAGACCTACAATTCTTAAATGTCGTTACTTAAGGTCACGTCAGGAATATTGTCAAACACCGAAACAGGCGAAGTTTGAAGACTATTTCCATGACCAAAAAGAAAAGAAGGCTTTTGAATTTAATGATAAAAGATATACAACGTATTGGCATCGTCGGTTACACTGCAAGTAAAAAATGAATGCAAAAAACAACAAAAAATTTCCCGAGGAAGCAATGATGATAATTACTAGGATGATTCAAAAGTATTGCAATATTTTGGTAGTACGTGAGGCACAATTTGGCAACTCCAGATGTTTTTACCGTGACCGTGAAGGTGATGGAAGGTGACAAGCAATACTGGAATGTAAGATGCTGAACTTGCCAAATACTCTTTGACTGTTAATCAAGTTTATTCATTCGAGGATCTTGCTTCGATAGGAAAGACCTCTGAACAGTCACGTGTAAGTAACGGCTCTGAAAATGGTTGATACATCCACAATTCAGATGCCGTGTTTTGCAGTCTTTTTTATGTTAAAGAATTTCCGAAAACAGATGTATTGCAAAACATATATAATCGTACAGGATTTAAATTTCCAAACATGGCGAATATTTTGATCTAACCAAAATTATTATTCCTACTTAACTAAGCATTAATATCAGGCTTGTCCATTGTCTCTCTCTTATATCACAATACTCATATTATATATCTATATCACATAACACTAATTAGTATATGGTACACAGCGTCGAAAAACTCTGTTGGCTGGGGCTGTAGAATAGGGTCCTATCAATGGGTCAAATAGAACAGTTTAACTTTTAAACTGAATACAAATGACTTATGCAATATTGAATTGTTAGAAATAGAACTGTTTGATCATTAAAATGTGCGAAAACAAATTACTGATGCTAAATTGAATTGCTAGTGATGCATAAGAATATTAGGAACCATTTTATTGCGTTCAAACGAATAGGTAATGTTGAATAGAATTAGTATTAATTATGATTCTTGCCTTGCTTAACACTCAGCCTTATAAGGTATGTATCAAGGGTAAATGGAGCAATCCAAGGAAAAGAGTAGTGCCCTCCACTACACCTCAGTGTAGTAGCTATTGAAAAAGGAGCCTTCGGGTCACCTTCGACTAAAGGAAGACAACTTTACTTTTACTTTTATGATTTTTGAGACTCTTTAACTTGTATAACATTGCAATACTCAGGCCCATATAACTGTGTGCAAACAAATGATTAATATTGAAAATAATTATTCGTGTTAGATTGCAATAATTGAACACAGTTATACTGTGTAGAAACAAGAGAAACACTACAGTCCAAACAAATTAGTTTTATCTAAAAAAAAATGAAATTACTTACAAACTAAGTCTAAAACGAAATGACTGACGTTAAATGCTGACTTATATAGCACAACTTGAAACCATTTTATTGTGTGAAAACAAATGAGTATTGGGTCGTTAACAAATCTTATCAACAAAATATACTTACAAATTATAAATATTAATCATATATTTATAAAGAACATTTGGCATTAAATAACCAACAATGGTTGATATGCCAGAAAACCCAACCGAACCAAATCATATAAATTTATATTTATGCATAAAGTGAATCTGGTATTAGATAACGTATAATGGATGATATACCATAAAACCCAACCCAACCCAACCAAATCCTCTACATTTAATATATATGTATAAAGTGTATTTGGCATTAAATAACCTACAATTGTTGATATGCCATAAAACCCAACCCAACCAAATCCTCTACATTTAATATATATGTATAAAGTGTATTTGGCATTAAATAACCTACAATTGTTGATATGCCATAAAAGCCAACCCAACCAAATCCTATACATTTAATATATATGTATAAAGTGTATTTGGCATTAAATAACCTACAATTGTTGATATGCCATAAAACCCAACCAAACCAAATCCTGTATATTTAATATATATGTATAAAGTGTATTTGGCATTAAATAACCCGCAATGGTTAATATACCATAAATCCAACCAAACCAAATCATTTATATTTAATATATATGTATAAAGAGGATTTGGGATTACAAAATCTACAATGATTTAAACCCTACTAAACCAAACAATAAAATAATGATTTAAACCGTACTAAACCAAACAATATTGAATAATACTAATTACCAATTAGTTCTCATTCGACATTCCATGAAATTAACCAAACAGCAATCATTTTGTTATTTGAGATGAATTTTTCGTACAATTATCCTCCTTAACGCGCTTGGACCGGAGTTTCAACAATGGATTTAGTTTTTTGACATTACTCGGACACACGTTTTTTGTTTTTTTTTAGTTGGGTATTATGCAGGAGATGCAATCGACTTATGCTATGCCTTCCTCACTTGCAAAACTGATATTGAATAAAATCGAGTTTTAAGTTCTTACAAACCAAATATTCCGTATATCTTACATGTAACTTTTCTCTTTTCTCAATGGCTGTAGAGTTACGACTTATGATTTACGATTAAGAGAGAATGAAGTCAGACCACTGAAACTCTAATAAAAATGGAAAATACGTTAGATTATCATCATCCTAAAGTCGCACCAACAGCACGGATTTCCCGGGCTTTCTCACTTCCCCATTCGCTCCTATCATCCCGATAGGTTTTCCAGACTACAACCTGTGTTCGCTTGGAGCTGATGTAAATAAGTTCTTGCTCGTTTGCCATCACTGGCGCGTTGAAGAACGACACTTATGAGTTCGTCTTTGCTTCTCCAGCAGTGTCCGTTTTACTTGGATGATTTTTGTGATGGGAGTTAAGTGGCCTTACAGCTACTGTTTTGTAGAGTACTAGTTTCTTTTGATTTCTGGTTTCTTTGTTTAATGGCATATCACCCTTTGTAGGTTATTTAATGCCAAAGCCATCCTTCTAGAAGAACAACAATGATGCTATTTAAACCATAGCTGGGTGTAGGGTACTGCGTCCATGATTTATTTCAAACATCTCGAAGCTTTCTTGTGTTTTCTTTTTTCTTCACGCGTTTTGTCAATGTCTATGTGACGCATCTATACCGTAGTAGTGATACAGAGCCCAGTTGGCTGGGGATGTAGAATACACCGACGGCCTCTCTGCAGATAGTTAAGACTCCCTCAACGAGTGTCCTGTAACCCAGTCGGCTGGCGCTGTAGAAGACATCGACTACATCTGTGCAGAGGGGTAAGTCCCCAAACGAATGTCCCATAACCCAGTCGGCTAGGATTGTAGAAAACACCGACTGACTACATATCTGCAGTGGGGTAAGAACCCAACAACGCATGTGCTGGATATGACTCGAAATAATCTGATGGTGAGGCTTCAGTAATGCTGGAGCTTTGGGAAATGCAGGGTACCCATTCATTGCCATTTCTCCCAGATCCACTCTGGCCAGGAGTGGTAGCACCTGATAGGTTCCTATGTATAGGTCAAATAAAAGTGTTTGACATTTAAAGTGAGTGCAAATAAATAACTTGATTTTTTAGCAATAGAACTGTTTGATCATTTAACTGTTTGTATCTACAAAATATGTAATAAAAGTTTCATGACAGGATTTGGCTATAAATAACCAATACCGGTTGATATGACATAAAACCAAGCCAATCAAAAGAAAATAATATTGACACAGGTACGGCATCGAAAAAAATTCGGCCTTATTTTGTCGGATAGATCAGAGTTTTATCCAGTAAATAACAGGTCAAATTCAGTAGCTCTCAGCTTTTACGACCTCTTAGATAAAGATAAGTTAATTCCTGTAGAATACCCGTGCGACAGAAATTTGAAACACCTTATGTACTTGAATTATATTCAATTGCGTTTCGTCTAATGGACGAAGACAGACTATAAGGCTTCACCAAGTGCAATGGTTAAGGTGCATTTGCAATATTTGCAGTATCAATGGTTAAATAAAAAGTTGTTTGTGTTCAATGAAGAGATAAGCGAGAAAAATACAATTTCTCTGTTTTAATATGATTGCCTCTTTTAGGTGCACACAAATTAACACAGGCAGACATGTTTTCTGTATCGTTCAATAGATGCAGCTTTGTGAGTTGCGCCAGAAGCCTGATTTGTCAAATATAATTTGAACCCTAAAAAATATATCAAGACATGAACGAAACGGTATTAAATAACGAAATGTGTTACAAAGCAACGTGTCTGTACATTACTTGAGGGACTAATTAGTTCCTGCTGAAAATAAAGCAAAAATGAAATTTTCCACTCATATGAACGCTTAACGCATGCGCACGATGAAAATGCAACATGGATACATTTGTTAAAATTTTTAAAAAATTGTGTTTTGTGTTTTGGTATCTTGATATTTTAATATCTAACTGACAAGCAGATCCAAAACAATGGATGTAAAACCATTCCGTTTTTGAGAAAGCGTTGTTTTTTTGTTTGTTTTTCTCACTGAAATTGCATTTCTCGCCGAAAGGATAAAGACTCCTATAAGACAAGTATAAAACATAGGTAGATGTGGTTTGTTTTCTTTGTTTTAATGGTATATCAATCTTTGTGGGTTATCTAATGCCAAAGCGATACCTTTGAGAAGAATGGTAGTGGTATTACTTAACACATAGATCGGATGATAATTGGGTTCATACCTATCCCAAGGGTATTAATCCGAATGTGGATGTCATAAATCGACTGGAGTTAGAACTCGCCTTCGACGATTTTGCAGTCCATCGGTTTAACGATTACACCACGAGGACACACAGGTAGGCATATGTGAATAAGTATTCAACATAATTAGTTTTTTCGTTTTTGTTTTTGTTTTCTTTGCAAAGAGATTAAGGCAATGTATAAACATATACTGAATAATTCAAATGTGAAGTCTGACATAGAATTTTTAAGGTTTGGTTTGGTTTCTTTGTTTTAATGGCATATCAATCTTTTTTTAAAAGGTTATTTAATGCCAAAGCTATTCTCCTAGAATAACAGTAGTGGTACTATTTAACCCATAGCTGGGAGGATAAGGGGGCTCATACCGTTCCCAAGGGTATTTGCCCAAAAGTGAACATAATAGCGCGACTGGAGTACGAACTCGCTTACTACGAGTCCGTAGTCCATCGCTTTAACCATTAGACCACGAGGACACCCCCTAGAATTTTTAAAAGATTGCTTCGTCTACATGTACTAATAACCTTTATGGCTGTGTCATCATAGTCAGCGATTTTGAACTCTATTGCATTCACTTTCTACCTAATACTTTTTGGTCAAAGGTATAAACCCCTTTACCCTCTCCACAATGGGTTTAATATATACGAATCCTGGACGAGACTGAATTTTACGTGGCGCTAATTCACTTAGGAAAGGAATGTATTAAATCATTCTACTTCCAGCTATGAGGAAATAGTAGGGCAGATTGGGCTCGTTAACTTTGGTACTTGAAAAACTTTGAATTCAACCCTTTAAAAACCACTTTAAAAAATTCACATTCCAACGCATCTCGCTCGTGGGTAAGGATTGTTCATATATACACTAACACACATATATAATTATCGAATTATTGGTTCATGCATTTTTTACTAAATCTGAGAAACAGGACAGGAATCTGATATCGAGTTTCATAAATAAATGTAGAAAAATTTTAGAAATAAGATTATTTAATTTCTGTTGGTCAATTTTAATTAGTTGCCTAAGAGCATGGATTTGCAATTGTATTATAACTTCAGCATAAATGCATAATTCTGCGTCTAAGACTGAAAGATTTATTCCTGGTTTCTGAATATTCATTCACTGAAAGTCAGAGAAGAACCGGCGATGCTCGGAATAAAAAAAGAAGAGGTAAGCGATGAACTGTTTTCATTAAACGATTTTGATGTTTAAACAATTTTCTGTGGATAACCAATTTCACATCGACACGAAACGAAAACTATTTTAAACATATATAAAAGAATCTTATTAGCTTTTGAGAGTCTATGTGCACAAATTGCAAACTGTATTACCATCGTTTTAATAAAACAAATATATATATATATATATATATATATATATATATACGAGGGGCATGCAATAAGTTTCCAGACATTTTTCGTATGGGCATTTAAGATTGTCGCAGACTCTTGACAATTCTGTATGTTATTGCTATACATCTTATGAGATAACTGACCAATTTTTATGATTTCAGGTTTAAATCAACTGCTACAGCAGCAATTGGAATACACCGTACTAAAGCCTGATTGTCACAGCTAGTGAATTTCAAAAATGCAACCTGATACTTTAGAAGAATGATATGCTATAAAATTATGTTTTAAACTTGGAAAAAATGCCAAGAAAACGTATGGAATACTTCAGACTGCTTTTCGACTATCTTGCATGAATTGAACATCAGTTTTTGAGTAACATAAGAGATTCAAGGAAGGCAGGGAGTCTGTGAGGGATGATGAGAGGTGAGGGAGGAGTAAGGAAGTCAGAACACCGGAGCTGATTGGCCAAAGGGTTAGGATTAGGGTTAGGATTAGGGTTACTATGTTGAGGTTTTAAGGGAGTTCAGGAAGAGATTCTATCGGAAGACTCCAGCACTCTTCAAATCGGGCCAGTGGAATTTCCACCAGGACAATGCACCAGTTCACAACTCCATCCTTGTCACAGACTATTTGACCAAGATGGGAATCAAGAGAGTTCGTCAGACTCCCTATAGTCCAGACCTTGTTCACCGTGGCTTTTGTTTATTCCCTAAGCTCAGAGACTGTCATTATGAGACAATTGAGGAGATGAAAGAGGCTGTGACGAAGCTCATTGATACGCTCACACAAGAGAAATTCCATGGGGCTTTCCATAAGTTGTTGGAACGGTTCAACATGTGCATTGCTTCCGGAGGGGATTACTTCGAAGGGAACTAGGGTTTCATGCGTGTACTATCAGTAAAAGTACCCATACGAAAAAAGTCTGGAAACTTATCTTATGCACATTGTATATATATATATATATATATATATATATATATATATATATATATATTATGTTTGCCTTAAGGAATTCTGTCGGTGATTTTTCTTTTGACTAGGCATACATTATTGGCCGATTATTTTCAAGTTGTACGCATGATTTTAGTGTTTCTTTTTTATGGAATCTTTTTCCCAGATATCCGTTTGCCCAGTCGGTTATGGTTGTAGAATAAAGTGACTACTTCCAAGCAGAGGGGTAATACTTCCCCAACGAGTGCCCAGGATATGACACTAAACAATCTGATGGTGAGGTTCTAAAAATGCTGAAACTTTGGGGAATGCGTAATACCTCTTCATTTCCAACGCTCCCAGATCCATTCTGGCCCGCATTGGTACCACCTACTTGGGTCCTGTTTATGGGTCAAATAGAAATACTTACTTATGCTAAACTGAATTATTTGAACTAGAACTGTTTTGACATGAAAATTGCGTATTTATGCTAAACTGAATACTTATGCTTAACTAAATTGCCTGAAATAGAACCGTTTTGGTATTAACTCAGTGTAAACAAAATCTATACTTACACTAAACTGAATTGATTGAATTAGAAATATTTGACTAAACTAATAGAAATGTTTTTGACAATTAAACAATGTTCTCATGCTAAACTGAAGCGTTTGAAATAAAACTGATAATTCTTATAAAAATGGATTGGGCATTAAATAACCTACAAAGGTTGATATGCCATAAAACACAAACAACCAACAACCAGATATCAGTTTGAGTTGTATTTTTTATTTGCAGTTTGTTCCAACTGGGTTTTTCCCCCTAATCAGAATTATAGGATAGGTATAAAGAAATAAAATAAATTTATATATATATATATATATATATATATATATATAATCCTCCGATATACACGTGGGTAGCTCTATAAAGGTTTTATCAAAGGAGTCAACAATAAGAAACATTGTTTATTGTTGCATCCTTTCCAAAAATCACTAGCCATGGGTCTTTTCTTATCTCAGAAAACTGTCAGTATATCTTTTTTTTACTGATCGCTGCGCCTAGAACATTTTTCGTTACTGGAGAATCTGTATATTTCCACTCCACGGACCGTCTTTTCAACACAGTGCTCATATTATCACGCCATAATAACAGCACAAATTTCCTTGACTTTAAATCGACAACCATTCTTATCGGCCATCGTTCTAGGTTGGTCATCTGTGTATAAACTAATATTATCAAACAAGCTGGTGTAAAAAATCATTTTGATTCTTCATGAAAAATTCTCTACCTCATTCAGTTATCTCACACACTCACACAGTAACACAGGTATATTTTTTTCTTTTGCTCGGCTATAGAATTCATCAACTGCATCTTTGCTGAGAGGTAAGATATCCCCAAACGAGTGTCCTGGTTTGTTTGTTTGTTTGTTTGGATTTTATGGCATATCAACTTTTGTAGGTTATTTAATACCCGATCCTTTTTTATGCTAATAAAAATTCTATATCAAACAATTCAGTTTAGCAAAAGTACACAGTATTATTGTCAAAAACATTTCTATTTCAAGCTATTCATTTTAGTCAAACAGTTCCAATGGAAACAATTCAGTTTAGTATAAGTATAGTTTTGTTTTCACACAGTTAAATGTCAAAACAGTTCTATTTCAATCAATTCAGTTTAGTGTATGTACAGTTTCAATGAAAAAATAGTTCTATTTAAAACAATTCAGTTTAGAATAAGTATGTTGTTTAAATCTTAAAACAGTTCAATTTTGAGCAATTCAGTTTAGCATAAGTATCTATTTTAGTTCTATTTGAGCCATAGATTTTACCCTATCATGTGTTACCTCTCTAAGCCAGAGGGGACTTGGGAGCGATGGCAATGAAGAGGTACTCTACATTCATCAAAGCTGTTTTCAAAAAAATTATTAATATCAAACTGAATAAGAAATATTTGATAGCAATGCTTGAAAACAGATAACTGTTGCAAGTAGGACTGTTATTGTTCGAGGCCAATACTTGAAATCATTTAACCATGCAAAAAAAAAGTCAGCTCTGGCTCGTTAGAAAAATTATGTTACCTGAATCAATTCACTTAAGAATCATATAAAATAAATGAATACACAGGATTTGGCAGTAAATAACCATTAAGAGTTGGCATGCTATTAAACCATACAACCTAACCTAATTTTTCTTGTAGGCATTTATTTTTTATCAAAAGTGAGAAACAATGATTTAGTGTGTGCTTTTTTTTTATCGCTCTTTTCTTCTCTGAGAGCGTGAAGTCGTAATTGTAAATGTAGGCGGTTTAGAAATTGTCCAAAGTTTTTAACTTTTTTTTTGAGATTATAGGCTCTCGATCATTGATGGTCATTGGCCTAGTGGCTAGAGTGCTCGCCAATTGTCTTGGAGAACTGGGTTCAATCCCAGGTCGCGTCATACCAAATACTTTAAAAATTGCACTCGATACCTCCTTGCTTAACACTCAGCAATATAAGGTACATATCAACGGTAAAGTGGAGTAATCCAGGGAAAGGAGTAGCGCCCTCCCCTACACTTGCTGTAGTAGCTATTGAAAAGGGAGCCTTCAACTACGATCGCCTACAGCAACTTATCAAGTGTGTAGGTAGGACTATATTCTAGAATTCGGGATGTTTTCAGTGATCAAGGTATTTTTTTCGTATGATTGGTCATCAATTTTCAGTGACGTCATATTTGGTGCTGGTTTGCATGTGTAGAAATCACAGATCGGAATCACGTGACTGTGAAAGAAAGAAGCTATAGAACTTTGCACCTGTGTCAGATGTACCTGTACTAGATACTTTTTAAGTTTCCGGCTCTTAAGCTAAAAGAGTGTGTTGATGTGTTCTTTAAAGGAGGGGCTTCTTATATTTGAAGGGGTTTTTTTGCATGTAACTTATGCTATATAGAATTTTTATTTATACTCATTTTTTTTTCGAATATTTATAAATTCTATATTGCATGATTATTTATGTGTTCAGAGAGTTGAGCATGAATACAACCCACAATAAATCAATTGGATTCGAATAGGGATCGAAGTGCCAATATCCTACGACAAAACGCTTCACACTAAGCGCACCTCCAATGTATAGGGGGTGTCCTCGTGGTGTAATGGTTAAAGCAATGGACTGCTGAATTCTTTTTGATAATGACATGAAAAATCGGATTAAAGTATACACATATACATCTACTCGAAAGTTTACGACTATACACATTATCATTGAACCCTGTTGACTGGGATCAAAATACACTGACTGTATCGGGGGTGTCCTCGTGGTGTAATGGTTAAAGCGTTGGACTGCGGAATCGTAGTACACGAGTTCGTACTCCAGTCGCGCTGTTACGTTCATTTTCAGGCAAATACCCTTGGGAAAGGTATGAGTCCCCTTATCCTCCCAGCTATGGGTTAAATAATACCACTACTGTTCTTCTAGGAGAATGGCTTTGGCATTAAATAACATAAAAACAGCTGATATGCCATTAAACAAAAAAACCAAACCAAACCAAACCAAACCAAACTGACTGTATTCCTAGCAGAGAATTAAGATCATCCCTAAAACAGAGTGTCCAGGTCATTAGAGGTTATGGCACTGTTTATGAAATTAAATAAGTAATACCCGTTCATTGTCATTAATATTAAATCCAAATAGACCCGTAGTAGTACCTGTTAGGGTCTCATCTCTGGGTCAAAGGAGATCTGTTTCCATATGTGTCTTCAAATCATTTGTATTTTCAAATCAATTGTATTTTCTTGGAATGATTGATATCATTTAATTCTGTGCTGTTAAAAAATATACACAAATCCGAAAATAAAAACTTACCAATTTCCTAATTTCTTGACATAAAATAAACTCTGGCGGTTTTATATACCTTTAAAATCAATCTATCAACTAGTTTATAGAAACCAATTCTTCGTGCGACTCTGCCTTGACAAAGTACAGTTTTTTTCTAATCTGAGTATAAACGAGCTTGTCATCCGGCCTTTTCAATCCTTCGCATTCCAAAACCATCCTTGACAAGATGTTGTCCAATTAGCGCCAATTTTCAGCATCAGTCTCGTTATTTTGGACACACCTCATTCATTGCGCAGTCGGCTGAGGCTGTAAAATACACTGACTTCAGAGGTTTAGTCGGTGTATTCTAGAGACCCCCTCAACGAGAGTCCTGTATATGACACTAAACTATCTCATTGTGAGATTCCAGTAATTTTTG
>OY757936.1:55090405-55165405 GCA_963585895.1 Sepioteuthis lessoniana
GCCCGTCCCCCGCACGCGCATGAACACCTGTGTTCATGTTGCACCTAGCTAACCCATGCACTGAGCCGGAAGGTTCTCAGCCTAACTAAACCCAAAATGAAATCCCTGGGCCATTATATTACATTAGGGTCATAAACTGTGGTAACCTTTGGTAATAGGTAATAGCTTATAATATCCGTTTTTGATTGAATAATGTTCAACAAGAAATAATAAAATTCTGGTATATGTGTTTTTGAAGAATTTTTTTAAAAAATCAAGGATTGAAAGCATTTTTAGTTAATATTGTTTTTACTGAGCTTAGTCTGATGAATATTCATTTATTTATTAGTGATATTGTTCGTAGTCAACCGATAATATAATAGATAGAAATGATTAAGCGAATATATCACGTATGTTGTTCCAGACCCTTTACTTTGAAGCCTATTTTAAGAGACTTGTGGATGTTTTTGCTTTGGGGGAGGATATTGACATAGGTCAGGACAATGTCTGTTAAATATCTTTGTTTAATTGATTAGGCGAGAGTGTTAATTAGGGCTATTCGACCAAATATCTACTTATTTGTACACAAGTACACGGACATTTAACTGGACAAATTTTATCTCCTTAAGAAGGGAATACTTGTAGTCTATTCAAAAATATTGTGCTTTAGGCTCTTCCTCTAGCTCTGTGTGTATATGTGCGTGTGTATGTGAGCGAGAGAGGGGGGAGAGTGAAAGAGAGAGAGAGAGAGAAAAGAAGAGAGAAGGAGCCAGAGAGCGACAGAGAGAGAGAGAGAGAGAGAGAAAACACCAAAGAGAGAGAGACAGAGACAGACAGAGAGACAGATAGAGAGTGATCGTATTAGCAAACGCTAGATTAGAGTAGTCAGAAGTATTTGGCAAGCAACGAGAATCGAACTCATTTGTTAACTATCCATAACAAGACACGAAGTGTCTCTATTTGATTAAGTTAGAATCGAGACAGACAGATAGACAGAATGAACTTAACCGACTCTCAACAGAGTTAGTGTTTGACACAAGGTCATCTTATAGTAGGGAACATTAAACGAATCACGACATGTATCACTATCACGAAAATGCTTCGTCTCGTCGCCAACCCTTTTTAGACTGATTGATAGATTGATAGATACCACGCGTTGTTGTTGGGGATTGTAAGAAATTAAGTTCAATTCTCCTTACTTGCCAAAACATTTCTATATCAATGAAATTATCAACGAGTGTCATTCAAAAAATGCTTAGCCTCACCAAGAAAGAAGGGCTATAGCTGAACATTTCTCTTTCAGTAACACCTTACCACTCCTCATAAAACTAGAAAAAGTAATTCATATATCTGTCTTAATTTCTATGCATAGGAAACCATACAAACGTGCGACAAGTATATAATATGGGTGAGGTTTAGTATATTTTGAACGAAGCTCATATCTATCTATACTAGCACAAATAGTCATGTACATATATATATATATAAATATATAAATATATATATATATATATATATATATATATATATATATATATATATGTATGGAAGTAAATAATGGAAATTAATCCTACAGTATGAAGAAAATAGAAAACGAAGTTAACCAAAAATGATGAATTCATTTTAATGGAAAGTCAACGTTAAAACGATTCGGTCTTAATAAACCATCATCATGACTCTAAGATGGTAAAAAAAATATTGCTTGATCAGCAATGGATGTTTTATTAAGATTACAGGAGAAAAGAGAAAATATATATACAAAGAAAGATATCATAACCGTACAATCAGCGTTTTTTTTTTCTTTTGAACTTTCACGTGATTGGCACGGGCAATTATGTGTAAAATGTGTCAAATTTCTAAGGGATGCAATTGACTGAAAGATGATAAAAGCAAAAATTGTAAGAAGTTTTGAGAAAAGAAAAGAAGAAAAGAAAAAATAAAGAAAGAATGAAGGAAAGGAAAGAAATAAGAAAATAAACAAAAAGTGAGAAGAGAAAAGAAAAGAAAGGATTGGTTTGGTTTGGTTTGGTTTGGTTATTTTGTTTTACGGCGTATCAACTCTTTTTGGGTAATTTAACCTCAAATTCAATTCTAAACTGTTCAGTTTAGTACGAGTATAGATTTTTTTTTACAAAGACTTAAATGTCAAAACAGTTCTATTTCAAACAATTCAACATAGCAAAGGTACAACGTTTAGCATTGGTAGGGAGTTTAGTTCTATTTGACCCATAGATAGGACCCTATCTGGTGGTACAAATCCGGGACAGAGTCGACCTGGGAGCGATGGCAATGAAGGGGTACTCTGCATCACCCAAAGCTCTTGCATTAATGGAACCCCTCCATCAGATTGTTTAGTGTCATATCAAGGGCACCTATTGGGAGAGTCTAACCTCTCCACAGAGAAGTAGTCGGTGTGTTCGATAGCCCCAGCCGACTAGGTAAAAAAGGAAAGGAAAGAAAATAAAGAAATAAATCATATATAAATAAATAGGGATACGTCTTATTAATTTTGAATGTTATATAGCAACACTAGAAACTATGTTTAAAAAAGATTTCTGGCTCGTTGAAGAATGATATTTACAAAATTTATTTACAAATTATATATATATATATATATATATATATATCTAAAATTTGTATAAAGAGGATTTGGAATAAAATAGTCTAGAGTGGTTGATATTCTGTAAAACCCAACTAAACTAAATCATATATACTTAATATATATGTATAAAAAGAATTAGGCATTAAATAAACTACAATGGTTGATAGGCCATAAAGCCCAACCAAACCAAAAAAGGTATGTTTAATATATATGTATAAAGAGGATTTGGCATTAAATAACCTACAATTGTTGATATGCAATAAAACCCAACCAAACTAAATCATATATATTTAATATATGTGTATAAAGTGATTTGCCATTAAATAACCTACAATGATTGGTATGCCATTAAATTCAACCAAACCAAATCATATATATTTAATATATACGTAGAAAGAGGATTTGGCATTAAGTAACCTACAATGGTCGATATGTTATAAAACCTAACCAATTCAAATCGCATATATTTAATTAATATTTATAAAAAGAATTTGACATTTTATAACCGACAATAGTTGATATGCCATAACACCAACAAAACCAAACCAAATCCTATATATTTAATATATATGTATAAAGAGGATTTTGCATTAAATGACCTACAATGGTTATACCATAAAACCAAACCAAACCAAATCATATATATTTAATCTATATGTATAAAGGGGATTTGGAATTAAATAACCTACAATGGTTGGTCTGCCGTAAAACCAAACTAAACTAAATCATATATATATATATAATATATATGTATAAACAAGATCTGGCATTGATTAACTTACAATGGTTGAGATGTCATAAAATCAACCAAAAACGATAACTTTTTTTTCCTGTTTCAATTTTTTTTGTCTGTCTGTGTCTCTCCATCAGTCAATTTCATTCTGACATTCTCTTTTATTTTCTACGACGATAAACATTTCGCTCACCGCTTTGTGCGAACAAATCACAGACAGGATGTAACGTAAGGTCAATTTAAGTAGAGTACAGCTGGTTTGAATTCGGAGTTTTCCTTCTTAACATATATATTTACCTACCCCTCCGCTTGGGCAGGATAGGACACAAGGTCAATTTTTTAAGCAGAGTTTAACAGGTTTGAATTCAGAGTTTTCCTTCTCCTAGACTAGTTTCCTCACCAAGGCTAAAGAACCTAGTCTGCCCTACTATTTATCCATAGCTGGAGGGAGAATAATTGGATTCATACCTTTCCCAAGGGTATTAGTGCTATGTGAAATGCAATCAGTCAGGTCCAGGATTTGAACTCGTGTCGCCGTGTCCATATCCTGCGACGATAACCATTACACCACGGGCACCTCCAAGTTTTCCTTCTTAACAGGATGTGAAAACTAAAGAATCTCGTCTGTTATTCTATTTAACTGCAAAAAGAAAGTATGGACTCATGCCTTTCTCAAAAGTTCCGTCCAGTATTTAAACTCAGTTCGTCGAGTCAGCTTGAGTTGGGCTATAGAATACACCGAATGAATCACTGCAGAAGGTGAAGAGTCCTTGATATGACATAAACCATCTGATGGTGAAGCTCCAGTCTAGAAGCTCTGGGGAATGTGGAGTAAGCCTTCACTGCCATTACTCCCAGGTCCACTCTAATCCCAGTGATAGCACCTGATAGGATCCTATCTATGGGTCAAATAGAACTGTTTTAAAGTGAAACTATGTAATTATGCTGAATTGAATTGTTTGAAAAAGAACTGTTCAATCATTCGACTGTGTTTCAGTAAATAGCTAATGTTTACTTGAATTGTTTGAAGTATATAGCAATACTTGGAACCATTTAACTCTGTGCAAATGAAAGAGTTTTGAAAAGAATAAATAGTGTTGAATAGCAATACTTGTAACCGCTTCACTGTATTCAAGCAAATGATTAATATTGAATAGAATAACTCATGTTAGAAATGATTGGAACCATTATTACTAAGCAATTTAACCATTCTCGTGTACAAACGTAGTTCAAACTCGATAAAGGTCAACTCCATATTTCAAAAAGTTCCAGGGTTGCAGACTCACCATCAAATGCAGTATCGTATCATACCAGGACACTTGTTGTGAAGAGGATTCATTCAGGTGAGGGAAAGTCTGCGTATTCTACAGATTCAGCTGACAGGGCTGATATATATGTATATATATATATATATATATATATATATATATATATATATATATATTCTCTCTTTAAGAAAAAACCCAAAGACTGATTAATTTAGGATTATAAATTTATTTCCATCCTGTTTTGTGTTTCTTATGTAAACCAAAAACACGAAGAAAAATATAACAGGACTTCTTCAGACCTTATGGATAAAATGAATTAGAATAGACTCGGGGTGGGTGGAATGGAAGAGGGGTGAAGAGTTATCTCCTCAGAATCCTAAAGTCACTGGTCTTTGGTTTTTCTTAAAGAAAGTATTGCTCTGTAATATTAATTACATTGAGTTCTCTACCAGGAAAATTTAAATGTTCAGTTTTTGAATGATTTTCTTGTCCTGGAGGAATTACTCCCAACTCTGGTTTAACTGGACCGAATAATGCGCCTATATATATATATATATATATATCCCAAATCCTCCGCATAAGCAGGATGTGAGACAGATCAGTCAGCTTGAGCTGTGGAATACACCAATTGAATCTCTGCTGAGGGATAAGAACCCCACAACGAGTGTCCTGTATGTGACACTAAGCAATCAGATGTTGAGGCTTCATTAATGCTCGAGCTTTGTGGAAAGCGGAGTACCTATTTATTGCAATTACTCCTCGGTCCACTCTGGCCTGGTGTGGTGGCAATTGATAGAGTCCCATCTATGGATCAAATAGAACAAACAATTGTTGTATAGTCACAACCATGACCAACTATACAAACACATAATGCATATACATCTACATATGCATGCAGAATCATAACAACGACACAATAAAGACGAGCGACACACTTCTTTAGAAAAATATACCTCTCCCTTTATTGAAAGGATTGTGTGTGAGAGGGAGTTGTTGACCGAACAGAACTGTAACATATTGACCCCCACTCTTATGACCATCAGCGTTTCTTTACCGTTTTCCTGTGCTGCTCAACCGGGGGCCTGGGGCCCAGCCTCTGTTGGTGCTGGTTTTCTCTACCGCATCTTATCACCAACTGGTCTGGTCTCCCAACTGCAACTGCTCAATTAGGGGCCTGAGGGCCCACTATCCTGGGTGCTGGCTTTCTCTACCGCATCTTATCACCAACTGGTCTGGTCTCCAAACTTATTGAATTTCCTGAGCACTCAGTTATATAATAGTTCACGCCCACCTTCTTCTTGTGGTCGTCACAATTTTGCACTCATTCAACCTGTCCACGGTCAAGGCTATAATATTCTGATTATTCCTTGAGCGGATGCACCTGTTATTTATTTAGGTGCCTTTCCTATTCTGACAGCCCGACCGGGTCGTAGGTCAATATACAACACAATAAGCGTAAACAAATGACTTATGTTAAATTTTGGCTGTTATATTGTAAAACTTGAAACCATTTATCAATGCGCATAAACGAGTTCGGACTTGTTTACGGATTATATTTACAAAATGTGTTTACAAATCATATATATATTTGATATAAATGCTCAAACAGGATTTTTCAATTAAATAACCTGCAATGGTTGATATGCCATAAAACCAAACGAAACAAAACCAGGATGCGAGGCAAGGTTAATTTTAAGCGAAATTCCATAGGTTTGAATTCAGACTTTTTCTTCTCCTAAACCAGTAGCCAAACCATGGTTAATGTGCCCAAACTGTCCTACTATTTTCCATAAGTTGGAGAGAGAATAGTTGCATACATACATTTTCCAAGGTTTTTAGTGTTATATGAAATGCTCGTCAAGGATTTGAAATTGGGTGATCGTGTCCGTTTCCGATGACGGTTAATGAACAATATATATATATATACTTACACAATGAACAATATATATATATATATATATATATATCTTTAAAGAAAAAACCAAAGACCGGTTATTTTAGGATTATAAATTTATTTCCATCCTGTTTTTCAGTTTCTGGTGTGAACTAAAAACACGAAGAAAAAAAAAGTATATATATATTACCTGGCCATTGGCCTAATGAGTAGAGTGTTCGCCAATGGTCCGGAAGACCAGGGTTCTATTCCAGGTCGAGTCATACTAAAGATTCAAATAAAAATGGTACTTGATGCCTCCTTGCTTAACACTCAGCACTATGAGGTATGGATCAAGGGTAAAGTGGAGCAATCCAGGGAATGGAATAGCGCCCTCCCCTACACCTCGGTGTAGTAGCTATTGAAAAGAGAGCCTTCGGGTCATCCTCAACTAAGTTCGCCAACTTCACTAATATATATATATATATATATATATATATATATTAATCGAGTAAGTACTATGGTATGAAAGCACTATTTCACGAAACAAGTGAAGAAAAAACTAAATAATATCCTGATTAGAATGCTGCTTGCTATTTTTGACAAATATATGGATATATATCCCTGACCCTTTCCCATCACTTATGAGTTTTTCCTTATTTCTCTAGCAGTGTCCCACATGTCTAGTTCGTCTAACTTAGTTTTCCTGATCAGTGGTCAGTGGCCGTACTGCTGCTTTGTGGGGTGCTGCCTCCAGGACTTTTTCGATATTGCTCGTAGCATTCTTGTGTAGTTGCCGTCAATCTTTTTCTTCGTAGGTTTAGTTAGCGTCCATGTAGTGTATCAATGCAGCAGTATTGACACGACCGCTGCTTCGAAGGAACTGTTTTATTTTATCGGTCAGGTCTGACTTCCATAAGACCGATAGCCTATCGATAGCTGTTTATGCCTTGTTAGTCACGTCTTGATGTCTGTCTTGGTTGATGAGACACTGCTTCCTAGGTAGGTGAACTTATCAACCGTTTAGTGTGGAGATGTCGTCTCTTTGATTAAAGCACATATATTTCGTCTTGTGTGCATTGACATGGGGGCCTATGCCTTCAGCTGCTCGTTCCAGACTACATAGAAGGGTTTCAGCTTGAGCGGGTATATTTGTTAGATGTGTGTGTGTGTGTGTGTGTGTGTGTGTGTGTGTGTGTGTGTGTGTGTCTGTCTGTCTGTGTTAACGAATGGGAGTGAAATACACGATAAAACAATAGGCACCGACTTATTAAGTGTCGTTATACTGAATCCTGCTCTAAGTAAGTTGAGATTCATCTGTGAATCTCCCAGAGGTATTTACGAACTGCCATGGATACGTTTTAGAAAAGACTGGTGTTTTTAACTTTCCCAAGTCATATAAGGAATTGCAAACTCACGATTTGGGTTGGTTTGGTTTTATGGCATATCAAACTTTGTAGATTATAAATGCCAAATCCATTTTTATACATACAAACATTTCTATTTCAAATAATTCAATTTAGCATAAGTACACAGAGTAAATATCAAAACAGTTCTTTATACATATAAATGTAAGTAGCAGTTTTATTTCAAACAATTCAGTTTAGCATATGATCAATTTTGTTTACACACAATTAAATGTAAAAGCAGTCCTATTTCAAACAATTCAGTTTATCATAAATACACAAGTTAGTTTTTTTACCCATAAATGGGACTCAATCAGGTGTTACCACTCCGGGCCAGAGTTGACCTGTGAGCAATGTCAATGAAGGGTACTCCGCTTTCCTGAAAGTTCCAGCATTACTGAAGCTTCATCATCATTTAGTGTCATATCTGGGACACTGGTTGGGGACGGGGTCTTATTCCTCTGAAGAGATACAGCAGTGTATTCTGAACCTCCAGCCGACTGGGCCACTCGTTGGCGAAGTCTAACCTCTCTGCAGAGATCCAGTCAGTGTACACTCAAACCCCAGCCGACTGGGCCGCAAAATCGGGAAACTGATAACCCTTTGTTGCCACCTTGTTCCCGTGATAACATATAAGGTTTCCAGTGAAGAGTAAAACTAATATCTTGGGTTTAACGGACATATAGGATTTATAAAAAGACATTCCTCTAGTAGATGTCACCAATATTATACAAAATTCATTACAATTTTGTCATTTTGCCTAAAATCTTATAGGTCAGCAGCTTAGCTTAAAGGTCACTTGAAATCTCCTGAAAGGAAATTAATTGTTATTCAGAATTGTTTCAATTTAATTTGTGCGGTATAGGAATTATCATATATATATATATATATATATATAAGTAAATGTGAGTAAAGTTGGCGACCGTTGTCAAGAGCGACCCAAAGGTCTCTTTTCATTAGCTTACACCGAGGTGCAAGGGGGAGCGCTATTCTTTTCCCTGGATGCTCTACTTTACCCGTGATACGTACCCTATAGTGCTGAATATTAAGCAAAGATGTATTAAGTACTGTTTTTGAATCTTTGATATGATTCCACCTGGGATTAAATTCTGGTCTAACGGGCCATCAGCAAACATTCTACCCACAAGGCCAATGGGCCGGTATATCCTTCTATGACACGACCTAAAACATATTCAAGCCATGTCAGTACTACAGTATGGTCCTACAACTTGGGATTTCACGGAACATTTGAAGAAAAAGCTTGATAATAACTAGATAAGAATGTTGCGTGCTACTTAGGAAGAATCCTCGAAGCATAATTCTACAAAATGACAGTCGTGTGATTATTTAACTTTCCTATTAGAAGCTACACACGTAAGACTTAGATATGCTGGCTGGTCCCGACATAGAGGTAGACAGAATTCACACATGACGTTCACTTATGGACTACTACATTTTAACACACCAGTGTTCGCCACCCATCAAAAACTTACATTAATCAGCAGTAGACGACTTGCCTAAGATGATGACTGATGGGAATACATGATGAAAAAAACTTAAGGGAATAAATGCTGTCATTTCTACTCAATAATTATATCATAATCATCATCATATCGCGCTAGTAGCACGGATATCCCTGACCCTCTCTCGCCACTCCTCCCTATCGTTCATCACCCTAGGTAGGTCTTCAGGACAACATCCCGTATCCTCACATAGCTGCTGAATGTATGTTCATGCTGGTCGTTCTGCTTTTGCACGGCCATATGTGGGGGTCCATAAGAGTACATCTCTTATGAGTTCGTCCCTGCTTCTCCAGCAGTGTCCTGCGTGTCTGGTTCGTCTAACTTGAATAGTTTTCGTGATAGGGGGCAGGTGGCCGTCCACTTGGTGTCTTGTGGGGTGTTGCCGCCAGGATGTAAAGATAACTAATATTTTGAATGTTATTTTGTTCTGACTTATGCTACCACAGTGGACATATATATATATATATATATATATATACATGAAATATGGGTTAGTATTTCTCAGTGGGACAGCACATATTTCCGATATGCAAGTCTGTGGTAAAATACAGGCGCACCCAATATATTGTCTGTAAATTTCAAATGCAGCTGACGACATTAGAGTTTTTTCTGTTTCTTACTCTCTCTCTCTCTCTCTCTCTCTCTCTCTCTCTCTCTCCTTTGTCAATAATGACGTTAAGGCCAACTAGTTGAAATGGTCGTAACCAAAGGGCGGTCCCCTTTAAAGCCAGTCTTAAGCCATAATTCCTGTTAGATGCTGGCTAGCACGTTCTCCGGCACAGAGTATGACGTAAGGCCAATCCCAGTGTGATGTTGAAATGAATCAGAGCCGGGAACTGCTTTTCGGGCGGACGTTTTCATTTCTCCTTCACTCTGTTGCCATGGGAACGCACTAGCTTGTGGCGGACTAAACAAATATTTCGATGTGACTGACGCCATCTTACTTTCTACTGTAATTTTATTTGATTAAAGGCCAGCTTGTTAACACACACACAGAGGAATATATATATATATATATATATATATATATATATATATATATATATGCACGTGTGTGTGTATGCGAAATAATGGTTTAGTATAAAATATACTGGTTATTTATTAAACGAAAGAGTTCAGATTTCACGCTACCAACAAATAACCAGTGCATCCATTGGGTGTCTTTTGTTATAACAGCCCATAATTATCGCCGTGATTCTATTTAGGAAGAACTGAAGAGTTCTTATTTGTATGGTGAGAAATTTGAAAGATTAAAAAAATGGCGAGAATGAAAACCCCCGCAGAAACAACATACACATGCAAGCTGTACAGGAAATTGTTTATTCCTTAGGTTAGAAACATTTGAATGAATTTTTCGAATAAAATCATATATATCTATATTTATATTAATAAATAATTAATTTTTTATCTATCCATAATTCTGATTGTGTGAATAAAAACAGATGACACAATTTTCAAATATATATATATATATATATATATATATTACACCCATTGATATCAGGGAAAGAAATTCCATAAACAAAGACAAAAAAACATACGTGCTTTTTGAAAATAATCAACCAATAACGCATGCCTCGCCAAAAGAAAAAAAAAAACGCCAACTAAGCTAAACGTAAGAGTGCTATATATACACTGAGTAGATAAAAAATATAAAGGCCTACTGAGTCAGAAAAAAAAAATCTCTCCAAATTTTACTCAACCGGATCATCAGGGCGATTCTGAATAAAGAATGGTTGGATCAAAACTACATTTTATTGATTAAAAGACTACTAGAAAAAACAAAATTAGCATAAAAAATAAATAAAAAAAATAAATAGATTTTGAATAAATAAACAGATTTTTTTCTGATTCCGTAGGCATTTATAAAAGTCAGATCAGACTGACAATGCTATATGGATACATCTCATGGACGCTAACTAAACGTATGGAGAAAAAGTTTGACGGCAATTACACAAGAATGCTGCGAGCTGTATTGAACAAGTCCGGGAGGCAACACTCCACAAGACAGAAGCTGTGCGGCTAACGGTAACCTATCACGAAAACTATCCAAGTTAGACGAACCAAATATGTGGGACACTGCTGGATAAGTAAGAATAAACTCAAAAGCGATATACTCCTGTGGACCCCAGCAGACAAACAAGCAAAATTGGGACGACCAGCTAGAACCTATATACAACAGCTCTGTGCCGATACAGGATGTAGCCTGGAAGACTTATTGGGAGCGATGGACGATAGAGAGTCAGGGAGATCCATGCTGGCAGTACGACATGAGGATGATATATATATATATATATATATATATATCATCATCATGTCGTGCTGGTAGCACGGATATCCCTGACCCTCTCTCGCCACTTCTCTCTATCGTTCTTTGCCCTAGGCAGGTCCTCAGGACAACATCCCGTATCCTCACATAGTTGCTGAATGTATGTTCGTGGTGGTCGTCCTGCTTTTGCTCGGCCATGTGTGGGGGTCCATAAGAGTACATCACTTATGAATTCGTCCCTGCTTCTCCAGCAGTGTCCTCCATGTCTGGTTCGTCTAACTTGAATAGTTTTCGTGATAGGAGGCAGGTGGCCGTACAGTTGGTGTCTTGGGGAGTGTTGCCGCCAGGACTTGTTCAAGATTGCTCGCAGCATTCTTGTGTAATTGCCGTCTAGCTTCTTCTCCAGCCGTTTTGTTAGAGTCCATGTAGTGCATCCATATAGCAGTATCGATGTGACCGCTGCCTGGAAGAAACTGCATTTCATTTTATCGGTTAGGTCTGATTTCCATATAATCGATAGCCTATTAATAGCTGTCCATGCTTTCGTTAACCACGTGTCGATGTCCTTTTCGGTTGATGCGACGCTGCTTCCTAGGTAAGTGAATTTGTCTACTAGTTTAAGAGGGGTTCCTTCTAGAGTGGAGATGTCCCCCGTTTGATTATAGCACATATATTCCGTTTTGTGTGCATTGACATAGAGGCCTATGCTTGCAGCTGCTCGTTCCAGACTATGCAGTAGTGTTTCGGCTTGGTTGGGTGTATTTGCCAGTATCGCTATGTCATCGGCGTAGTCGGTATCGGTAATTGTTTTTGCGGGGTACCTTCTGCTACTTTTCTTTGTCAGCTCGAAGCCATTCTCTCTGATTTTGTCAATCGATGTTCTAAGTATGTAGTCTAGACAAATGATAAAGAGGTACAGAGCCAGCGTGTTCCCTTGTTGTACTCCTGCTACAATGTCGAAGTATTCTGTGTCACCATCTGGTGATCGTATATCTGAATGCCCGCCCTTCATCAAGTTTCACGACAATGAATATCCCACACACAACGTTGTGATTTATAGATTTGATTAAAAAATGGATTTATCTATCGATGATTTTAATTGGGTAAAACTGTATCTTTGATTATCAAGGAAGGAAAAGATTTCTTAAACCGTTGTGGTTATTGATCTTTCATATTTTGCATAACAATTCAAATATTATCGTCCACAATCTCGAAAAAAAAAAGCCAAGTATCTCAAATGAAGCTGCTGATTGTTTCAGAAGTTAAAAAAAGCAAAAGAAAAACACATTTCCATTTTGAATCTTCATTTTGTATGGAAATCAATTGATTTTCCATATATATATATATATATATATATATATATATATATATTCCGTCCAGTTAAACCGGAGTCGGGAATAATTCAGTCAGGACAATGAAATCATTCAACTATGAACATTTAAATTTTCCTGGTAAAGAGCTCAATGTAAGTGACATCACAGAGCAATAATTCCTTTAAGAAAAACAAAAACCGGTCACATTAGGATGGAAATAAATTTATAATCCTAATGTGACCGGTTTTTGTTTTACTTAAAGGTATATATTTATATATATATATAGAGAGAGAGAGAGTCACAGCGTAATTAAATCTCCTGATGTCACGAAATAATCTAAGACGGTTCTGTCTCTTTAGTACGATGTTTCTGATCGACATGATGGGAACTATTATTCCTGTTTAAATATTTGCAGCTCTCATCTAGACGAATCTTGATTGAGAGTGATCGAATCATTCTATGTGTTATTCTTTTAAAGTGTCTCGATGCTTCTTGATCATACATTGAAGTGTTTGTGTAGCGGATTAACCGAAATAGCACTGTATTTCAATAGTTGATAAATATTTCAGGAACCTTTTAAGTCAATTCTCGATGGTTTCCTCCTTGTAAAATCCTATGTCCGGTGACATCATCAATCCCGGCTTTTACCCGTCACGTAAGTTCCACCCAAGAGATGAACTAAAAAGCCAAGAACCCCCACATGCACGCGCAAAAAAAAAAATATATATATATATAAATGAATGTTCAAGATCTTAGTTTAGAAATTTTTTCTTCATATCTTGATTTTTGATTGGACACATTCATTTGAGAAATAAAAGTGGAAAAAGAAGACCGGCCAGACGACCAGACTTAATAATAATCAACAACAAAAAAAGAGAACTTGCAACATAGTTGACTTTGCTATCCCGGCTGACCACAGAATAAAACTGAGAGAATATGAGAAGAAAGATAAGTACCTCGACCTTGCTAGGGAATTAAAAAAACTGTGGAACATGCAGGTGACAATTATACCAATTGTAATTGGTGCGTTTGGAACAGTAATTAAAGGATTACTAAAGGGACTAGAGGACTTGGAAGTTGGCGGACGAGTGGAGACCATCCAAACGACAGCATTATTGAGAACGGCCAGAATACTAAGAAGAGTCCTGGAGACTTGAGGAGACTTGCTGTCACTCAGACTCTAGTGAAAAACCATCGGCTAACGCTGATGTGAAAAGCTCTAATGAGTGAATAATAATAATAATAATAATAATAATACCCATTAGAGTTTTTCACATCAGGGTAAGCTGATGGTCTTTCACTGGAGTTTGAGTGACAGCAAGTCTCCTCAAGTTTCCACGACTCTTCTCAGTATTCTGGCCGTTCTCAATAATGCTGTCGTTTGGATGGTCTCCACTCGGTCGCCAACTTCTAAATCTTCCAGGCCTCTTAATAATCCTTTAGTTACCGTGCTAAAAGCACCAATCACAATTTGTATAATTGTCACCTTCATGCTCCATAGTTTTTTCAATTCTCTGGCAAGGTCAAGGTACTTATCTCTCTTTTCACATTCTTTCAGTTTTATTCGATGGTCTGCCGCGACAGCAAAGTCGACAATTTGGGAGATTTTCTTTTTTTTGTTGATTATTATAAGATCTGGTCTTCAGGCCGGTGACACACAAGCTCCTATGGGATTTTGACATAAATAGGATCACTTAATCTCGGCCAGACGACCAAACCTTATAATTATCAACCAAAAAAAAAAAAGAAAGAAAATTTTCAAAATTTGGTACTTAGCTCTCTATAGAGTTATACAGGAAAAAAGTGAAAAGAAGGATAAGTACCTCGATCTTGCTAGGGAATTGAAAAAGCTGTGGAACATGGAAGCTACTATAATACTAATTATAATTGGTGCTCTTGTTGCAGTCACCATGATAATTAAAGGGACTGGAGGACATGCAAATAAGAGGGTGAGTGGAGACCATTATTGAGAATGGCCAGAATGCTGCGAAGAGTTCTGGAGACTTGAGTGGACTTGTTCTCACTCAAACTCCTGAGAAAGACTATTAGCAAAAACTAATGGGAAACTTCTCAAGGAGTACACAATAATAATAATAATAATAATAATAATAATAAGAAGAAGAAGAAGAAGAAGAAGAAGAAGAAAGGAAAAAAGGAAAAATAAAAGAAGAAAACAAAGATAAGATAATAATAATAATAATAATAATAATAATAATAATAATAATAATCAACAAAAAAAGAGAACTTGCCGAAATGTAGACTTTGCTGTCCCGTCTTAACACAGAGTAAAATTGAAAGTTAACGAAAAGAAGGATAAGTACAAGAACCTGGCTAAAGAATTAAAAAATATGTGGAATATGGAAGTGACGGTAATACCAGTTGTAATAGGTGGACTTGGTACAGTCACCAAATGATTAATAAAGGGACTGAAGGACTTGAAAATCAGAGGATGATTGGTTGGTTTGTTGTTTGGGTTTTATGGCATATCAACCTTTGTAGGTGATTTAATGCCACATCCATTTTTTTTTTTACAAATAATCAGTTCTATTTCAAACAATTCAGTTTTCGGTAAGTACAGTTTCAATGACAAAAAATGTTCCAGATCAAAGAAATTATTTTAGCTTAAGCCGGCAGTTTAAATGTAAGTACACAGTTTAATTGTCATAAACATATCTATTTCTTGCTATTCAGTATAGTTAAACATTTCTAATTCAAAGAATTCAATTATAGTTATAGTTTTTGTCCACACAGTTAGATATCAAAACAGCTCTATTTTAAACAATTCAGTTTAGCATAAGTATGCAGTTTACATATTAAAACAGTTCTATTTCAAATAAATCTATTTAGCGCAAGTACTCAGTTAAGTTCTATTTGACCCATAGATAGAATCCTTTCAGGTGCTACCACTCCGGGCTAGAGTGGACCTGGGAGCGATGGTAATGAAGGGGTGCTCTGCGTTCCTCAAAGCTCCAGCATAACTGGAATCTCACCATGAGATTGTTTAGTGTCATATCTAGAACACTCATTGGAAGGTCTTATCCCTCTGCAGATGTGTAATTTGTTTTTTCAACAGCTCCAGCCGACGGGGCAATACAAAATTTAACTGTAAAAACAGTTTTATTTCAGATAATTCAGTCTACATTTCAAACACTTCTATTTTAAGCAATTCAATTGAGCATAAGTAGTCAGTTTACTTCTATTGTACCCATAGATAGAACCCTACCCGGTGCTACCACTCCGAGACAGAGTGGACTTTGGAGCGATGGCAATAAAGGGGTACTCCGCATTCCCCAAAGCTACAACATTACTGGAACAAATAATAAAAAGAATGGAGACCATCCAAACTACTCGATTATTGAGATCGGCCAGAATGGGGAGAAGAGTCCTGGAGACTCGACAAGACTAGCTATCTCTCAAACTAACGTGAGAAACTACCAGAAAATTGTTACTTTTTTTCTGGGCTTTTTAAAGCCTAGAAAAAAAGTAACAATTATAACAATTATAATGAGTGAACCTGCCGAATAGTGGGCTTTGCAGTTCCAGCTGACTTCAGGGTAAAACTGAAAGAAAGCGAAAATTACGGTCATTCCAATTGTAATTGGTGCTCTCGGTACAGTTACGAAAGGATTGATAAAGAGATTAGAGGACGTGGAATTAAGAGGACGAATAGAGAACTTCCGAACAACAGCATTATTAAGATCGGCCTGAATACTAAGAAAAGTCCTGGAGATTTGAGGAGACATGGTGTTCCTCAATTTCCATTGAGAATCCACCAGCTAACGCTGTTATGAAAATGCACACGCTTCTCTGGGATTTTGAGATACAAAAGGATCATCAAATCTCGGCTAGACGACCAGACATAGTGATAGTCAAAAAAGAAAAAAAGAAAAAAAAGAGGGTTGCCCAAATAGTGGACTTTGCCATTCCAGCTGATCACAGAATACAACTGAAAGAATGTGGAAAGAGAGATAAGTTCCTAGACCTTGCAAAAGAACTGAAAAATATGGAATATGAAAATGACGGTGATACCAATCGTTATTAGTGCGCTCGGTACAGTCACCATAGGATGGTTACAGGGACTGGAGGACTTGGAAATACGAGAACGAGTGGAAACCATCCAAACTACAGGATTATTAAAATCGTTCAGAGTACTGAGAAGAATCCTGGAGACATGAAACTTGTAATTCAAACTCCAGGGAGAAACAATCGACTAACGCTGGTATGAAAAACTCTTAAAAGAGTGAGATAATACTAATAATCTCTCTTAATAACAGCACAAAACAACACCATAAGAACCAATCAAATCAAAGCGATAATAGGTAAGACGCAACAAGATAGCAAATGTAGATTATGTGGTGAGAGAGACGAAACGATCAATCACATAATAAGCGAATGCAGCAAATTACCACAAAAGGAGTATAAGACTAAACACGACTGGGTGGCCAAGGTTATCCACTGGGAAACGTGCAAGAAATTTAAACTTGACCATACGAAAAAATGGTATATGAACAACCCAGCAGCTGTCCTGGAGAATGAGACACATAAACTCCAATGGGATTTTGACATACAAACAGTTCACCTAATCTCGACCAGAAGACCAGACCTTATAGTACCCAGCCAAAAAAAATGAACTTGCAAAATTGTGGACTTTGCTGTCCGGCTGACTACAGAATAAAACTGAAAGAATGTGAAAAGAAGGAAAAGTACCTCGACCTTGCAAGAGAATTGAAAAAGCTGTGGAACATGAAGGTGACCATTATACCAATCGTGACTTGAACTTTCGGTACAGTCACCAAAGGATTATTAAAGGGAATTAGAGAATGGAGGAAGAGTGGAGATATCCAAACTACAGCATTATTGAGAACTGCCAGAATACTGAGAAGACTCTTGAAGACTTGAGGAGACTTGCTGTCAATTAAAATTCAGTGAAAGACCATCAGCTAATGCTGAAGTGAAAAACTCTCCAGAAATAAGTATTAATGACTAATAAACAACATCTCACACGACAAAACCTAGACATGGCTAAGAAAAGGAAACTTTAAGAGAAAAGCAGAATCTCTCTTAATAGCAGCACAAAACAACGCCGTAAAAACCAATCATATCAAAGCGAGAATAGATAAGACGCAACAAAATAGCAAATGTAGGCTATGTGGTGACAGAGATGAAATCATCAATCACATAATAAGCGAAAGCAGCAAATTAGCACAGAAGGAATATAAGACTATACCCGACTGGATAGGCAAGGTGATCGACTGGGGGAGATGTGCAAGAAATTTAAATTAGACCATACAAACAAATGGTATATGAACAAACCAGCATCTGTCCTAGAAAATAATACACATAAAATCCTATGGGACTTTATCATGCACACTGATCACCTAATCTCGGCCAGAAGACCAGACCTAATAATAATCAACAACAAAAAAAAGAGAACTTGCAAAATTGTCGACTTTGCTGTCCCGGCTGACCACAGAATAAAACTGAAAGGATCTGAAAAGAAGGATAAGTACCTCGACCTTTCTAGGGAATTGAAAAAAACTATGGAACATGCAGGTGACAACGATACTAATTGTAATTGGTGCATTTGGAACAGTAACTAAAGGAATACTTAAGGGACTGGGGAACTTGGAAGTTGACGGACGAGTGGAGACCATCCAAACTACTACATTATTGAGAACGGCCAGAATTCTGAGAAGAGTCCTGGAGACTTGAGAAGACTTGTTGTCACTCAAACTCCAGTGAAAGACCATCAGCTAACGCTGATATGAAAAACTCTAATAATAATAATAATAATAATAATAATAATAATAATAATAAAAAGAAGAAGAAGAAGAAGAAGAAGAAGAAGAAGAAGAAGAAGAACAACAACAACAACATCAACAACAACAACAACAACAACAACAAAATTTTTTACCCTATTTTGATTGGAGATTTCAAGTAAATCTTATTAGGTTTGGGCAAGTAAAAGTCCATTTAATTTTATAGGTGTGTTCGTCGGCATTTTTTTAGTTTCCTTATTTGTTTTGTTGTTTTTTTTCTTATTGATTATTTATTTAGCTAGTTTTATTAATGTGTTCACCTTTTAATCCAGAGATTTTAGAACTTGGTGATGAAATGCCCGGATGTTGGCTAACAGAGATTACGTCAGACTAAAAAAATTGCATTTATATAAAAATCAACAGTTGCTTTTGTTTTAATTCTTATTACATTTTACTCTTTTTTTCTGCCAATTTCTTTGCGGCTTTCGTTGTAATGGATTTTATTTTTTGATTTTGTTTTCAGATTAAAAAGACACACACACACACACACACACACACACACGCGCACACGCCAATACAAATAAAGACAAACTTTGAAGAGGAATATTCAGGCCTAAGAATCTGAGATTGGCTAGAAATTTGTTTCTGCTTTTTTTTTCTTTTTTTTTTTTTGGTTTCTTTTTCTTGGTTTTTAAGAGAGTCAAAAGTGTATGTCTCGACTAGCGACAGGGTTTGTGAACCTACGATTAGAAGGTTGAATAAAGCCTTCCATGGCCTCGCTAAAAGGATTTTTAAGATTACCGAACTCTGCTTTTGAAACTGATGTGAAAAAGCGTTCTCGGAAAATTAATAAGCAAACAAATAGATAAAATGAAAACAATCTTACGGTATATCATCCATTGTTGGTTATACAATGGTGGATCCTATTTTTACATATACATTAAATATATGATTTGTGAACACATTTTCAAGATAAACAGAGTTAAATGATCAAACAGTACTATTCCTAACAATTCAATTTAGCATAAGTCAACATAGTCAAAAGGTTCCAAGTATTACTATGTATCACTGACAATTTAATAAAACATCAATCATTTGTTTATACTCAGTTTAATGAGCAAAGTGTTTTATTTCTAATACTTCAGTTTAGCATAAGTGATTTGTTTGCACTCAGTTTGAATGTCAACAAGTTCTATTTGAGACTTAGATAGGAGCCTATCAGGGGCACCATTCCGGGTAAGAGTGGATCAAGGAGTAAAAACAATTAAGGGGGTACTCTGCACTCCCCAAATCTCTAGGATTACTGGAACCTCATCATATTTTTTTATTCCTTATCCAGGATGGGTCTTACCTCTCTGTAGGCATGCAGTCGGTTTATTCTACATCTCCAGCTGAATGGGCTTTATAAAATGAATGCAATTCTCTACCTCTCGGTATAAAATAACCCAATATGGGTTGACATACCGTCAGAATTAACTAATCATTCATTCACTCAATTAATTAATTCAAAACGCCCTTAAAATTTCTTAATTCTTCTTTCATTTATTTTACGTCTTTTAAATTAGTGAAAGCTAACTTTAGATAATGTTTTTTAAAATAATTCTTAAAGTATAGGATGTTCTTGACATAGTAAGTTATATAATAATTACCATGGAAAACAAATTGCTACCCAGTCTCGAAAGAAATTCATTATACACGAATATTCCGGTAAAAAATCTATCAAACATTTAGACATTCACCTCCTGAAAACAAACATTTTATCATGTATACATGTGAAAAAAAGAATTAAAATGTGCACGTTCTGTAGGAATCATTGCGTTTTTTTTAAGAATCAATAGTAATCTTACCGATCGATTATATCCTCCCTTTGCATGACAATACTCGACCAAACACAAGTATCCGGACAAAGGGAAACAATCGCTCCATTCGGGTGGACGTATTTACCGCATCCTCGATATTCGCCAGATTTAGTACCTTCAGACTATTACCCCTTCGGCCTCATGAAAGAGAGTTTAAGAGGCAAACATTATACCAGTGTCAAGGAAGTGAAACGTGCAGTGATGAAGTGGCTCAAAGAACCGTCAGCAGGCTTTACGAGGCAGGGATAAATACTTGCGTTCGAAGGTGGAACATTGCTATTGAGAGAAACGGTTGAAAAGTAAGGATGTAATCCACAGAGAACCAGCTTCCTTTTGATGAATGATCCATTTTACTGTGTCAGTAATTATTCTTGTACGAAAAAAAAAAAAAAAGATATTACTCTTTGACTCCCTTTCGTTATTTATATATCCCAAGAATAATGACAAAACCAAAACTACAGTAAGTTCTTAAAAATGAAAGGAAATAACGAAATATTACACCTCTAAACCGGTTCTTAAGTGATTTATCCAACTTTCCACACGAAGTAAAAAGTAAAGTTGGCGACTGAAGTTGAGGACGAGCGAAGGCTACTACACGGAGTTGTAGGGGAGGGCGATACTCATTTCTCTGGATTGCTCCACCTTACCCTTGAAAGATATCTTATAATGCTGAGTGTTAAGCAAGGAGGTATCATGTACAATTTTTTGAGTCTTTGGTATGACTCGACCTGGGATTGAACAGCGGTCTCCCAGATCATTGGCGAACATTTTACCCATTATACCAATTAGATGTTTCTATTATATTGTTAGATTCACCACAACCTATCATTCCCATAGAGATTAAACAATATTGAAACGGCCATAGACTTATTAAGTAGACACTAACAACACTTTACATATCTGAATATTCTGCTAATAGAAAATAACAGCAAAATAGAATTTAAGGTTTCTTATTGATGTGCAAATGAATGTCTCTATACATTTTTACTCACATCATAACACCAAAATAATAAAGGGATTCATTGTAGGTTTTTATCTTAAATCTCAAAGGATTTGCACCAACACATTTTTAAATGATGAATTTGACAATATAGAAAATTTCGTTCACGTAACGCCTGTATCCAAAATCATTCATACAAGGGGTCGAAATAAAAGCTCCCAAAATTTACTTATGTAACTGTTTTCCAAAACTTCCAAACGATAATTTTTCCAGTAATTTATTACAAAAATGTATTATTTTTCAACGGATATTGAATTTTCAAAGTTTTCTCATGTTTTTCGCTTCATTTTGTTTCATTTAACAATTCAAACGTTCTAATGAAAGTTTAATGTTTTCACATTTAAAAATCAAAACGTTTAACTCTGTCAGATGATTGAAACTACAAAGAAAATGTCATTCAAAAGTCCTAGTGCTTTTCCATATTTGTAAATTTTCATATATATATATATATATATATATATATATATATATATATATATATATATATATATATGTATTTGATTAAATTATATAGGCACATATTTTCTATATAATTTTATTAGGATTATTTTAAGATTTGAATTAGTATCTTGGTTTGGTTTAGTTTATTGGGTTTTATAGCATATCAACCTTTGTAGGTTATTCAACGCCAAATCCATTTTTATGAAAATAATCAGTTCTATTTAAAACAATTCAGTTTAGCATAAGTACACAGTTTAATTGTCAAAAACATTTTTATTCCAAACTACTCAAGCAGTTATATATAACAATTCAGTTTAGTGTAAGTACAGTTTCAATGTCAAAAACAGTTCAATTTCAAATAATTCAGTTCATCATGCAGTTTAAATGTCAGTGTGCTTTAATTGACAAAAACTTTTCTATTTCAAGCTATTCACTTTAATCAAACAATTCAGTTTAGCATAAGTATGCTGTTAGTTCTATTTAACCCTTTGATAGGGACCTATCAAGTGCTACCACGACGGACCTAAGTGGACCTGGGAGCAATGGCAATGAAGGGATGCTCCGTATTCCCCAAGGCCCCAGCATTACTGGGAACTCACTATCAGACTGTTTAGTGTCATATCTAGGACACTCGTTGGCGGGTGTCTTACCCCTCGGCAAAAGTGCAGTCAGTGTATTCTACAGCCCCAGCTGAGTGGGCAAAGTGTTTTGGTTTTAGGCTGGATTTAGGGGATGAATTTACCGAAACTTTAAAAGAAAAACAATCTTTACACTTGCAAACAACCTTTGATAATGGCTTATAAAAGATCCCGAAGCGACCGAAACAATTTTGGAAAATTCATCCACCAATTCCAACCTAAAACCAAAGCATTTGTCAGTAAACTTGAAAGGATAAAAAAATATGGACAAAATGTGTTTTTATTATTTAAAAGAAGGACTGCTGATCAACCAGCCACCCATGCAACACACACACACACACACACACCCACACACACACACACACACACACACACACACACACACACACACACACAAACATATATATATATGTATATATATATATATATATATATATATATATATATTAGCAAATGATGGATTTTATTGAAGCCATTAAACATAAATTATACCAAAATTTCAATAATTTGATTGGGTGGTTGTAAACACACACACACACACACACACACACACACACACACTTTCCCCATTGACTGTCCGGGAGACCAGGGTTCAATCCTTGGTCGAGTCATACCAAAAATGGTACTTGATGCATCTTTCCTTTACACACATAATTATAAAATATGGATCATGGGTAAGTGGAACAATTCAGGGAAAAGAGAAGCACCTCCCCGACACCTCAGTGTAGTTACTAAAAAAAAAACAGCATTCGGGTTGCCCTCGACAACGGTCGACCAAGTTATATATATATATATATATATATATATATACAAAATATTTCTGTATTCCACTTCTTTGTCGCTGTCTCTTTTATTCTCTATGCTCCTCCCTCTCTCTCTCTCTCTCTCTCTCTCTCTCTATATATATATATATATATATATATATATATATATATAAAGTATACTAACCTTTTAATAAACCGATGCAGAAGGCATAAAAATTATTACGAGAAGAGATAAAAGCAACAAGTTGGGATATACAGCTTGGTTCCTAATAAAATATTAGTTACATAGCAACAGTTTATTTGTAAGCAACACTATTAAACTTCATGAATTATGCGCTAGCCTTATTTGAGTATCCAATCCTTCATTCGATGTCAGCCAGTTTGTTTTCGAAGGAAGAGACAAATTCTGGGAACATTCAAGAAACCTTTGATAGATGAATTAAATATGAAAATCCTCGAGGCAATATTTTTTAAAGAATATTACGTTTGATTGATAAATTTGTTAACACTGGTTTGTACATATTATCGAAAATGATCTTTGTTCAACATCGATATTTTTATTATATCTTTGTACTTATTGTTCGTTCAGCACGAAGATAATTTTAAAAAACCAATTGTCGACTATTCGGTTGCATATAGCTGTTTCTTATCTGATCATATGAAAAGTCAAACTAGATTAGGTACAACTTCTCGAAAAGATTTTGCCCAGTCACCTGGGGCTATAGAATACACTGACTGCTCCTCTGCAGAGGGGTAAAAACCCCCCTAAAGATTGTCCTGGATATGACACTAAACAATCTGATGGTGAGCCTCCAAAGGCATAAAACGAAATCCCTCGGCCATTATATTACTAAAAGCCCATTCATTAAAGGACTTTTCTTGACGATGATGTAAGGTTGAAACCAGTTGAAAAAGATGAACTAAAGGAATACGCCTATGAAGGTCATTCAATAAATGAAGAGAATTATCTTTTAAAGGTGAATTTTTTTCAGAACTTAAATTTAAACTTTGCATTGTTCGAAATTATTCAAATCTCGCAAAAAATATTTCTTTGAAAGCAACTCAAATATCGACAAACTGTTATATATTGAACATATCATATATTATATCGAATATATAGTTGACAGATGCATCTGGTCATAGATAGAGTTAACCAACTGACAATTCGAAAAGGAGAAATGCGTGGGTGTAAGCCGTAACCACTGGAGGACAAGCATTGCGTGGATAAAAATGCTTGGCCATATGGATCACGTGGGAGTTTTAAGACTATATAAGTTCTTGAATTTTGGCTGAATTCAGTTCTTGCTGGCTGTTCCGACACGTGACAACTTGTTTGTGTGCACAAACTCTCTCCGACTGCTCTCCTGTTTCACACGAGCGTTGCTGTCGAAGAATACTCCTATAAGATTATATTTTTATATATACGTATCTCGTTGTTTATCAAGATCTAGCGGTAATGTACTACAAAATCATAGTAGTGAAGGCTTTAACTTAAGTCAGTTATCATATCTGTGGTTGCTGAAGAATATTTGGTGGGGAAAGATGCGTAGTGGCTTACGTAATGGACTGTGAGATGGTTGTAAGCGATTTTGAACCCCAGTCGCATTATTGCTTTCACCTCCAGACTAATACCATTAGGAAAAGTATGAATCTGTTTATCACCATCAACTAGAAGTTTTATAGTACCACTACAGCACTTCTAGACGAACTCATAAGAGATGTACTCTTATGGACCCCCACACATGGCCGTGCAAAAGCAGGACGACCAGCACGAACATACATTCAGCAGCTATGTGAGGATACGGGATGTTGTCCTGAAGACCTACCTAGGGCGATGAACGATAGGGAGGAGTGGTGAGAGAGGGTCAGGGATATCCGTGCTACCAGCGCGATATGATGATGATGATGACAGCACTTCTATAGAGTCTGTGACATTAAATAATCCCCAAGAGTCCATATGCCATTAAATAAAGAGACCAACACAACAAACGGTAGAATGTGTGATTAGTAAGAAGTAAAAAAAAGAGTTTTCAAATTGCAAGTTAGCTAATAGGTACCTGGGTCGAAAAGACCCTTACAGTGGAAACACACTGACTCTCCGGTTAAGAAAAAGTACCGGGTGCAGTAAAGAAATTCCCGTGGTTGGTTTTGTGGGATAGGAAAGAAGCCATCACAATTGATACTATTTACCCAACCCCTCCGCTCAGGCAGGATATGACACAAGGTCAATTTTTAAGCGGAGTTTAACAGGTTTGAGTTTTCCTTCTCCTAGACTAGTTGCCTCACCAAGGCTGAGGAACCTTGTCTGTCCTACTATTTACCCATAGCTGGAGGGAGAATAATTGGATTCATACATTTCCCAAGGTTATTAGTGCTATGTGAAATGCAATCAGTCTCGTCCAGGATTTGAACTCGTGTCGCCGTGACCATTTTCTACGACGATAACGACTACACCACGGGCACCTCCATCACAATTGATTTTTTTAAGAAATTTCAATCATAAACTCCTTTGGGAAATTCACTTTATTAATTGAAATACCTGCGTGTATCTTTATATACGCGTGTGCGCACATGCACACACACACATACTTGAACTGCTCGTGGTGCAATGGTTGTAGGAAATTGAACGCGTTGACTCGAATTCAAATCCAGGAAGAGATAATTTGCATTTCGCATAAAAATAATATCGATGGGGAAGGTATGGATTCAAATACTCTCCATCCAGCTATGAATCAATAGTTGGAAGACTGGGCACTTTAATCGTGTAACGGCAACCACCCTAAGAGAAGGAAAACTCTAAATTCAAACCTGTTAAACTCCGTTTGAAACTAGAACTTGTGTCACATTCTGCTCATGCAGAGGTTTTGGTATATATATATATATATATATATATATATATATATATATATATATATATTATAACAATGTTCGTTATTACTAAATCACTTTGTGGCTATGTGTCGAACCGAGTGCAATATAATATGGAGAGTGTTCAATATCTAATATAGAGCTATTTTATACTAATACTACTACTACTACTACTACTAATAATAATAATAATAATAATAATAATAATAATGATAATAATAATAATGATGATAAATAAATAAATGTTAGATATATATATTTAATTCATGGAATTTAGACTGCGACCCTGGGTTTCATGGAGTTTGTTGCAAAACAACAATTATATATATATATATTGCAAAACAACAATTATATATATATATATATATATATATATATATATATATATATATATATATATATATATATATATTGTAAAATTATATTCTGAATGATTTTGGACATTGTATTGTGAATCGTTTTACTCAAATAATTAGCTGAGCATCAGATCGAAAATTATTTTCAATCATTTAAATTTAACGAACCCATTACTATAAACCTAGGTGGGCCTATTTGTATAGAAATTCGAACTAAGAAGAAATTCCTTATTGTGTATTTAAAATACATTTCATTATACTTCAACCAACAGTAAATTAACAGAGTTCTACATTTCCATCTTTACTGTCAAGCCAATGCATTTGCTATTGACGTAATGATAATGCATAATCTCAACTACTTTCTTCACGACATCAGGGATGTATTACGACAGCAGCCATCTTTCTTTTGTACATCTGACTCCATAACTGAAGTATGTATGTGTGTAAACCCTCATTCTACCCTCAATCCTGAACCTCGTATAACGGCATCATTATTATCAAATAAACCTCAATTACCCAGGATGCGTTTGTTGCCACCCAACAGCCACTTACCCCGGTTAGAGATGTCAACCAACTAAGGTTAGAGTGACCTATTTGTAGAGATTTGGTTTCGTTACGGCGTCTGCTATTGGTGTGTTGAGTTGACAGCTCAGTTCTGATTTGGTGAAGCCCATCTTGGCAATTCGCGTAAGATAAAGATAGAATGTCGCTTCTTTCAATGGTTTCTTCACTTCACTAATCCTCTTATCACTAAAAGCAGATATTAAAGAAAAAAGAATATGAAGAAGTGAGAATATAAAAGAGGAGAGAAAAGTAGAAAAGGAATGTTTAGTGGAAAGTGGGGGCATAGGAAAAGGAATAATGAGGAGGAATTGATTTTTAAAAGTAAGGTGTAGAGAATGTGGAGAGAGAAAGAGAGAGAGCGAGAGGCGAGTAAGAATAAGAGTGATTAAGAAGAAAAGAAGATGAATAGGTAAGGGTTAAGAAAGAAAGAAAGAAAGAAAGAAAGAAAGAAAGAAAGAACATTGAAAGGCAGGATAAAGAAAGAAAAAAAGACCAAAGAAAAACAAAGGATAAAGAAAATATTAAAAGAAAGAAAAAAGACAGGAGGAAGAAAGGAATGAAAGAAAGAAGGAAGGAATGAAAAATGTATATTAAGAAACAAAACAAAGAAAGAAGAAAAAGAAAAGAAAACGATATACAACAGGAATAAATAAATAAATAAATAACGAATATTTTAAAGCAGACTTAGAAAAAAGAAAACAGACACAATCAAAAGAAAGAAAAAAGAAAGAAAAAAGGAAGAAAGAAAGAAAGAAATATAGAAAAAAAAAGACGGGAGAAATTGGTAAGAGACAGAGAAAAAGCCAGCATATAAAAAAGAAAGTAAGAAAGAAATATCTAAAGTCAGCAAAAGAATAGAAAATCAAGGTAATGTATGGAATAAGATTGAAAGAAAATGATACTGAAAGAAAAGTTTTAAGTAAATAATGGATATATCAAAAAATGACAAAATTAAGGAAAGATAGAAGGAATTAAGAAAAAAGGGGAAAATGCGAAGGATATGAAACAAATAAAGCATAATTAGGAAAAAGGAATGAAAACTGAACGTTTAGAAAAAAGAAAGAAAGAAAGAAAGAAAGAAAGAAAGAAGTAGCAGAGAGTTTGAGTGAAAAAAACGCCCGATTAGGTAACTAATGTGAATGATGAAATTTTAGAAAGAAGAAGAAGAAGAAGAAGAAGAAGAAGAAGAAGAAGAAGAAGAAGAAGAAGAAGAAGAAGAAGAAGAAGAAGAAGAAGATATGAGAAAGAAGGATATAAGAAAATGCAGAATGAATAGCCTAAAAGAAAGAAAGGAAGAAAGAAAGAAAGAAAGAAAGTATTACAATGAACAAAGAATATGTGAAAAAAAGACAGTTATGAAAATACTGAAAATGAAGAATAAAACTTTTAAATAAAGAAACAAACAATCAAACAAAAGAAACAATGATATCTGAACATATAACATTCTGTATTCTATGACTTATCAGCTTGATAGGCAATAACGATATCCAAACTGTGCTTTCTCAACCGAAATTCTGAACGCCTGTGTATATGTATTTCTTGCTGGCAGCATAAATACAAACGCATTGCCTCTAACGGTTAACGAATATAAATGAAAATATACAATTTTCTTAATAATCTATCAGTTTTTCAGAATGCTATTCTCAGTCATTTCTATTCATGACATTTCTTAGGGCAACAGACGACACAAGCAAATACCTTTATCTTTCCAGATACCATGCAACACGTTACCAACAAAACAAGACCTACGTTCTCATCAAACCACAAGGACATATTGCCTTATAAAGTCTAAAGGACCCTAAATTCTTTTTAAGTGACCCATATATGCATTTACTGACCCCCTCATGAGCAGGGTGGGACAGAAGGTCATTTTTACGCAGAGTTTAACAAGTTTGATTTCAGAATTTTCCTTCTCCTAGACTGGTTGCCATATTAGTCTGACCTACTATTTAACCCATAAATGGGTGAAGAATAGTTGGATTCATACCTTTCCCAAGTGTATTAGTGTTATGTAAAATGCAAACAGCCTTGTACAGAGTTTGAACACGGGTTGCCGTGTCCATTTGCAACAACGATAACCATTACGCCCGGAGTAACTTGTTGAGAGGAAGATTTTGAAGATCTGATTACGGCATGTTTCTCAATTATCTGAATATATCACTGTTTTTTTTGTTTTGTTTTTTCACAAGAAATAGAATTATGCAGAAGTATAAACACACCAAATTGCAAATTCTTACTTGGCATCAGTAATTTACATGTGCTTAAAAAAATTCTAGACCTCTCAATCAAAATCTTATTTAGTTGGCTGGGGCTGTAGAATAAACCGACTGCATCTCTGTAAAGAGGTAAGACTCACCTAATGAGTGTCCTAGATATGACATAAACAGTCTGATGGTGAGACTCTAATAAAGCCCGCGCTTAGAGGAATGTGGAGTACACCATCATTATCAGGTCCACTCGGCCCCCGAATGGTAGCACCTGATAGTGTCTTGTCTCTGGGTTAGATAGAACTTACTGACATTCAAACTCTGTGCAAACAAATGACTTATGTTAAACTTAATTCTTAGAAACAGAACTGTTTGATTATTTAACTGTGTGTAAACAAACAATTGATGTTTGATTGAATTGTTAGTGATACATAGCAATACTTGGAACAATCTGACTGTGTGCAAAAGAATAAAGTGTTAAATAGAATGATTAGTGTTAAATAAAAATACTTGTAACCACTTCACTGTCTGCAAAAATGATTGATATTGAATAGAATTATTAGTTGAATTTCTAAGAGAAAGCTTGATAATTTTTATCATTAAGAGTTTTCGGACTATTGTCTTCATCTTTATTGTTATTTCGAGAACGTTTCGGGAAATATGTCCTC
Source organism: Sepioteuthis lessoniana (assembly GCA_963585895.1). Taxonomy (NCBI): domain Eukaryota; kingdom Metazoa; phylum Mollusca; class Cephalopoda; order Myopsida; family Loliginidae; genus Sepioteuthis; species Sepioteuthis lessoniana. The sequence continues at coordinate 55,120,496 of OY757936.1, forward strand.
CAGCCTTCTTCAGGTATTTGTCGAACACGTGAACCTACACGGAACTTCGAACTACGTCCTTTATTGAATCCACGGAGGTCGCTTGTGATTCCGTTAGCAATAACCGGTTACAAGTGTTAAGTATTTCTGTATTTTTACTCACCTGTAGTCAGGATTGAACCTACAACTTCCAGATAATTGTCTTCTTAGAAGCTTAGAGAACTAACGCCTATAACCGTTACGCTATGAGTCTAGATGGAGGACACAATTTTCTGATTTTAAAATGCAATCACCAACAAACTATCCACTTACAAATTATACATGCATACAAACATGATTAATAGTAATAGAATTATTTGTATTGGATTGAAATACTTAAACCCATTCGACCAAGTGCAATACATAAGCTTAGGCTCATTTAATATGTTATCAACAAAATGTGTTTATAAATTATATATATTTAATATATATGTATAAATAGGTTTCGGTATTAAATAATCTACAATGGTTGATATGCAAAAATATAAAATAACTGAAGCAAAATTTGCGAACTGGATGTTGACAATCTACAACCAAACTCTTTCTTTGGGTGTATATAAGTAATAACTTTTTCTGAAATTTAAATTGAATTCCCTTTTTATTGACCGAACTATCCGGATACTACCTTCCAGTAAGACTCGTATTTCTTGATTTAAAATCGCTAGAGGAACGCGTGAAACTAGTGGTTACAACATGTGTTTATATTGCTGTGTTATGTAATAGTTTTGAGTAAGAAGGGTTTTTGTTGTAGCCGTACTGATTTAAGCCTAAAATAGAATTTTAAAAAATGGCAAAATTAATCATTATCCGCAACTCCGATTTGAACACCTTTGCACATTCTGATCGTCGATTAGATAATGTTTTTTTTAGGTGTTTTCTATATGTATATTATTTGGGGGCTAGGCAGGAATGTGTGTTTGAGGATGAAAACAAAAGGAAGAACGAAAGATAAAAGTTTCTTTACTCTTTCTAAGATACACACACACATACACACACACATATATATATATATATCTGTATGTATCTTAGAAAGAGTAAAGAAATACAGATATGTATATATATATATATATATATATATAAAACTATGCTGTTTTAAGGTAGTTTTAAGCATTAATAATCATTAAATACTTTTAAAAAAAATTAGAACTGATTTAATACCTAAAATGTTACAAAATTCGCCAAGTTTATCATTACCGCAACTCTGAGTTGCAAGCGTTTAGACAATCCGATCGTCGAACAAATATAGTTTTTTAGAAGTTTTCATTTCCTCTATTGTTTGGGCAAGGGTGGCATAAATGTTTGATTGGTGGGATTTTATGGCATATCAACCTTTTTGGTAATTTAATGCTAAATTTAATGTATACAAATAAAAATTTCTATTTCAAACAATTCAGTTTAGCGTAAGTACAGTTTCAATATCAAAAACAGTTTTATTTCAATCAGTTCAGTTTAGCATAAATACGCAGTCTAGTTCTATTTGACCCGTAGGTAGGACCCTATGATATGCTACCACTCCGGGCTAGAGAGGAACTTAGAGCGATGGCAATGAAGGGGTACTCTGCATTCCCCCAAAACTCAAGCATTACTGGAACCCCACCATCAGATTGTTAAGAGTCATATGCAAGACACTCGTTGTGGGTAGGGTCTTATCCCTCGGCAGATAAGCAGTTGGTATATTCAACAGCCCGAGCTGATGGCGCAAGTGGCAGGAATGTGCGTTTGAGGGAGAAAGCGAAAGCAACAAGGAAACAAAAAAGTTTCTTTTCTGTTTCTAGAATACATACTGATATATATATATATATATATATATATATATATATATATATATATATATATATATATATTGTTTTAAGGTAATTATAAGCATTAGTTTGCCAAATATTATTTCGTTCACTACATGAAAATAATTATTTTTAAAAATTTCCTTGCAAGTATCTTTGTGTAGTCTCCATTTTGATTTTTCGCTAGGCGTTTTGTTAGCGTCCAAATAATGCAGTTTTACAGTAGTACTGACACGGCTATTGCATGGATGATTTCCAGTTTTAATTTTTTAGAGAGATCAGTTTTCCATACATCGGTTCAACGGCCAATAGCATTCCATACTTTATTTATGTATATGTTGAAATCGTTTCCAGTAGATGAGATATTGCTTCTTAGGTATGCGAAATTTAATGAGAAGGTGGCACCAGCTTGATCCAAACTTTATTTTATCAGAGTTCACGTCAAGACGAACCACTCTTGCTGCTTGTTCCAGAGTGTGCGAAAGAAATTCGACTTGAGCGGGTGTTTTTGCAAGAAGCCCTAGATCATATGTATAATTTGCATCCGTAATAGTTTCTGCGGGATGTAATCTGCTTCTTGCTTGCTTTTTTTTTGGAGGGGGAGGGATGAAATCATTTTCTTTCATTAGATATACTGATGTACGTAGAAAGTAATCTAATTTGTCACTTTCAACAGAGCTTACAAGAATTTACTTAGCTTGTGGAGTCACGTGCGCTCATACGGGTATTCTAAGCGAACCGAGGAGATGGCTTTCTTCCGCAAAGGAGTGACAGTCATTATATATATATATATATATATATATAAGTTAATGACAATTCTATCCATGTATAATTATATAATTGATAATCTTTCCCTAAGGGGTTGACTTATTCGAAAAAACAGAGCTTTAGATTTAAAATCAGTAATCTATTTTTTAAACAGTCATTGCGAAAACTAGTCTTTATATATTCAGAAATTTAATCTATCTATCTATCTATTGAGAGAGAGAGAGAGAGAGAGAGAGAGAGAGAGAGAGAGAGGGGGGAGATAAACAGATAGATAAGTCAACGAATTCTCATTTACACACTCTTTGACGTAGTTTCGTCACGTAATCGTATAATCTCTGATTATTCGTTTGCTTGCAAGTAAAACAGGTTTTTTTTTAAATTATTACGGTCATGCTTTTCCTGGCTGCACAATAATGATCAGTTTATCAATTTCATTTTTTAATATTCTCTTTATCTTCGTCATTTTCGGAAAAAAATGCCCCTTTTATTTTACTCCTATAAGTAAAGTAAAGTTGGCGACAGTAAGCTCTCTTTTTATTAGCTAGTACACCCAGGTGTTGGGAAGGGCGCTACTCCTTACCCTGTATTGCTCCACTTTAGCCTTGATACGTACCATATAATGCTGAGTGGTAAACAGGACGGCATCAAGTACCATTTTATGAGTTCTTGGTATGTCTTGACCAGGAATTGAACCCCGGTCACACAGGCTATTGGCAAACACTAGGAAGTTTTAAATCTGTTTCGACGTTGATACTAGACGAAAAAATCGCGGGAGATAATAGAAATATCAAGGAATAACCATTATTTTCTTCTTTTTTTTTTTTGGTAAGATAGATTGCGTGGAAGGAAAGTCAGAATAGGAACACATCATATATCTTTTTGAAAATAATATATTTCTTGTGCTTTTCTTAATCTTCAGAGCCAGGGTAGATGGCATAATTTTTGTCGAAGTCATCTAACTTCAGCTGGATCCGAGATGTATCTTTTCTCTCCACCAAGATTCCTGCAAGCGAGTGTGAGCTAACTTGATCTGCAACTATTGCTTTCTATCTGACTAACTCTGACTCAAACTGTATTTCTTTATATATATATATATATATATATATATATATATATATATATATATATATATATATATATATAAAATATCCAGTCAGTGTCTGGGATGAGAGAGAAGCATGTAAATAGTCATCTGATGAGACGGAGAGTATAGTCATATTCTCCGCCGAAATAAATGTATTATGACGACTTAACCGAGTTTAAGTCTCCATCAAATCGTACTATATATATATATATATATATATATATATGTATATATTAATATATGACTTATCCTTAGCCATTACAGAAATTAATAATTGATATATTTTAATGGTATAGCAACTTCTTTCTGGTTATTTTATGCTTTGAGGTTAGCGAATTGTGTTCATTGCACATTTATATATACATTTTTTTATTTCTGTTGCCAGTATAAATAGTAATAAATCCTCTTTCAACTTTCTCCAGGATTCAGATAAGTGTTCATAATTGACACTGAGTTGCTTAGGGACAGGCAATATGTCCGTTATAGGCGAGTTAGTTAGTGACTTAAAAGTGAGAAACGAGATGCAAAATTCAACAGATTTAAAGAACAGTAACGGAGATATAAATTAGATGAAGTTCGAGGAACAAGATTAATCCCTTTTCTGATATCATATTAAAGAGGAATTGGTTTACATGCTATCACTCTTGAAGAAGGTATGTCACTTCTGGACTGTTATAAATATCTTCTTATTAATCGGCGGACTTGATCCGATGCGCTATTTCGTATTGTCTGTTCACCTAGCTCAGCTCTAACTTGGTCGTAGCATGATAATTACCCCTGTTAAATATGCTCCGCTAAACAGGCTAACACAGATGAAACTCACTAATCTAATCACATCATCAACTGATCCAGACGCTGCGTAAATCTGCCAATATAATCTTTTAATTAAAATGCCAATCCGCCCTTAAGAAGACGCGTTGGCCGAATTATTCCAGTCTTAATCCTATGCATATGACGGTGTTAATTGATTCTTGCAATATCCAGGTGCACAGCTCTGTAGAGTGGTTCCAATGAAAATTGATCTTAAACGTTACTGTTTGCAAGCAATAGATACTTGTTGAAACTGGGACAACATTTTTGCCATGAAGGAAACCACGATTAATGGCTTTTAAATGTTCTTCTAGCAAACGAGTTTAGATGTGCTAACCTAATCTTAACGCGGAAAGCTTCCATTGAATAGGAGGAGGATTTCCAGAAGCAAAGATTTATAAAATCTTTTTGACCAACACAATGACACTTGGTGAAAAAAAAAAAAAACTCGAAAGATTGCTAAAATCCGTTGCCCATATCAGAGAATAAGCATTCACTTCTTCTGTTGTGGTGTGGTTGGCTGCGTGGAAGGAAAGTCAGAAAAGGAACACGACAAATCTCTTTTCGGAAATATTTTATTGCTCTGGCTTAATCTTCTAAGCGTGTTGAGATGGCATGATTTTAGTCGAAGTCATCTAACAACAGTTGGTTCGGAGATGTATATTTTCTCTTCATCCAAATCCTTACGTGCAAGTGCGATCTAACTTCAAGTGCAACGATTGCTTACTGACTGACTAACTCTGACTCAGACTGTATCACTTTATGAATGAGAATATCTATCCCTTATCTATTAAAGGAATTAAAGTGGTGTATTGAAGGTGCCCGTGGTGTAGTCGTTATCGTCGTAGGAAATGGACACGGCGACTCGAGTTCAAATCCTGGACGTGACTGATTGCATTTCACATAGCACTAATAGCCTTGGGGAAGCTATGAATCCAAATATTCTCCCTCCAGCTATGGGTAAATAGTAGGACAGACTAGGTTCTTCAGCCTCGGTTAGGCAACTAGTCTAGGAGAAGGAAAACTCTGAATTCAAACCTGTTAAACTCCGCTTAAAAATCGACCGTGTGTCATATCCTGCCCGAGCGGAGGGGTTGGTAAATAGTAACTATTAAAGGAATTATTGATAGAGTAATTTTAATAGTATATCAACTTCTTTCAAGTTATATCAAGATATCTTTTGTATAAAGGTTAGCGAATTGTATTCCTTGTACATTTATTTTTACATTCTTGTGTAGTTCAATTTTAAGGTCTTATTTACGTTTAACGATGTATTAAAATTCTTTGTTTTTTTTTTCTAATCACCACTAATTGATTTTAACGCAACGTCAACCTATCTTGGCTTATTTTGTGCCAAGAGCGTTGGGACATCATTCATTGTATATCTACTTTTATATTTGTGTGTAGATGGTTTTTAAGAGTCTTTTTGCGAATGGTTATATGATATCAAGTATTATTATCTAATTCGAATAATTCTCACACACTTTTCTGGTTTCAAATATTCTTATTTAGTTCTAATAAATAAAGAGTTTAAGTAATTAATCCTATTCAATAATCGTTCTGTCTTCGCAAATGTTTTCAAGTAATAAATAATCTTCAATGCGCAATTATATCTTCCTGTAACTATTCCTAATACAAATAGTATAAAAGAAAAGTAAAGTTGGCGACCCAAGTCGAGTGCGACCTAAAGGTTCCCTTTCCAATAGCTACTACAGCAAGGTGCTTTGGGGAGGGCGCTACTCCTTTCCCTAGATTGCTCTACTTTATCCTTGATACGTACCTTATACTGCTGAGTGTTAAGCAAGGAGGTATCAGGTACCATTTTTTAAATCTTTGGTATGACTCGACCTGGGATTGAAGCAAGGTCTCCGGCGAATATCATCATCATCATGTCGTGCTGGTAGCATGGATATTCCTGACCCTCTCTCGCCACTTTTCCCTATCGTTCTTCGCCTCTGTCAGGTCTTCTGGACTACATCCCGTATCCTCACATAGTTGCTGATTGTATGTTTGTGCTGGTCGTTCCGCTTTTGCTCGGCCATATGTGGGGGTCCATAAGTGTACATCCCTTATGAGTTCGTCCCTGCTTCTCCAGCAGTGTCCTGCACGTCTGGTTCGTCTAACTTGAATAGTTTTCGTGATAGGAGGCAGGTGGCCGTACAGTTGGTGTCTTGTGGGATGTTGCCGCCAGGACTTGTTCAAGATTAATCGCAGTATTCTTGTGCAATTGCCGTCTAGCTTCTTCTCCAGCCGTTTTGTTAGAGTCCATGTAGTGCATCCATATAGCAGTGTCGATACGACCGCTGCCTGGAAGAAACTGCGTTTTATTTTATCGGTTAGGTCTGATTTCCATATAATCGATAGCCTATTGATAGCTGTCCATGCCTTCGTTAACCTCGTATCGATGTCCTTTTCGGTTGATGCGACGCTGCTTCCTAGGTAAGTGAATTTGTTTACTAGCTTAAGAGAAGTTCTGTTTAGAGTGGAAATGTCACCCGTTTGATTATAGCACATATATTCCGTTTTGTGTGCATTAACATAGAGGCCTATGCCTGCGGCTGCTCGTTCCAAGCTTTGCAGTAGTGTTTCAGATTGGTTGGGTGTATTTGCCAGTATCGCTATGTCATCGGCGTAGTCGGCGTCGGTAATTGTTTTTGCGGAGTACCTTCTGCTTCTTTTCTTTGTCAGCTCGAAGCCATTCTCTCTGATTTTGTCAATCGATGTTCTAAGTACGTAGTCTAGACAAATGATAAAGTGGTATGGAGATATTATATCAAGTATTACTATCTAATACAAATAATTTGCACACAGTTGTATTGTTTCAAATGCAAAAATCTAATTCTAATAATCATATTGTTCAAGTAATCAATACAGTTTAATTACAGTCAGTTGTTTGCAAACTGATACATGGTTTCAAGTGACTAATAATAAGCCTTGGTAAATAATTATAGCTTTAAGTTACTATTCTTAAAAGATATAAATTCCAGTTATATGGCATAATGTATTTGATTGGATATCAAATAGGAATAATTTTTAAACAGATCTATTTGACCCATCGATGGGACTCTCAATGGTACTGCCACTCCAGTACAAATTGGAATTAGGATTAATGACAAGGAAAGGTTACTCTACACTCCCCAGATCTCCTGACCTGGAGCCTCAACATCAGATACAGTTTAATGTTATAGACAAGACATTCTATTTTGAGGGGTTTTCCCCTTCGCAGAGAATATTGTCAATGTGGTTTAAGACTTGCCAAAAATGTTAATTTTTTTTATTGTATTTGTTTTGCAATAGTAACAAGTTGGTTGGTTGGTTTGTTTTACGGTGCATCAACTTTTTCGGGTCATTTAACGTTGAATTAAAACTTTTTCATAAAAGTTCTAAACAATTTAGTTTAATATAAGTATAGTTTTTTGTTTATACACAGTTAAATGTCAAAACATTTCTATTTCAAACAATTCAGTTTAGCGTAATTGCACAGTTTAGTTCTATTCAACCCATAGATAGAACCCTATCAGGTCCTTCAACACTGGGCCCGTGTGGACCTGGGTGCGATGACAATAAAGAGGTATTCCGGATTCCCCGAGGTTCCATCGTTACTGGAACCTGTCCATCAAATTTGTTTGTGTCATATCCAGGACACCCCTCTGCAAAGATGCTGTAGGTGTATACTGCAGCTTCAAGAGATACAATGCTAATTTTTACGTGGAATTTAACTGGTTTGAATTTGGAGTAGTTTTATTTCATCTTCTACAATGGATGCTATTACTTGGTTAAAGAACCCAGTCTGCCCTTAACAGGAGGGAGAATAGCTAGAAGAATACTGTTCATAAGAATATCAGCGCAATGTGAAATACAAAGAGTTTCGACCTGGAGTTGAACACCTGCCGCGTTATTCATTTCCTGTGATGATAACAATTACAGCACGAACGCTTCGATTGAATATATATATATATATATATATATATATATATATAGGCAATCGTCTGGGAGACCAGGGTTCAATCCCAGGTCGAGTCATACCAAAGACTTTAAAAATGACACTTGATACCTCCTTGCTGAAAACTCAGCAAAATTAAGTAGTTATCAAGGGTAAAGTGTAGCAATCCAGGGAAAGGAGTAGTGCCCTCCCCTACACCTCGGTGTAGAAGCTATTGAAAAGGGAGCCTTCTTGTCACCATTGACTACGATAGCCAACTTTACTACTACTTACTACATATATATATATATATATATATATATATATATATATATATATGATTATTGTTAGTATTATTTGGATATATACAATTGACAGATAAAGAAAGAATTAAAATACGATTTAATCTTTGATATGTAGTTATTCTTTCTTATCAAACCATAGTCGAACTCGACCAAATAAATATATTTCGCATTTGGTGTAAGCAATTAATATAAAACATCCCGTAAGACATTGTTCGTGGTAACACTTTTGCTCTCTAATAAGGAATTTTGATTGATTATGAAAAAAAAAGAGATTTGAATTGCATTGTTAATATTTTTCGTTTTTAAACTCCACGATATGACCGACAAATGAAAATTGGGCGAAAAAGACCAAAATGTTCTTTGGTATGTATCATTTTTGTAATTTGAAAAGTATTGATTGATCGAATATACGTAAATGTTAATGTTTTTCGTTAGACTAGTTACTGAAAGCCGCAGAGAATATATTAAATCTTGATCTTCCAATCACAATCTCAATTTGTCCGTAATTTTATAGCTTAAAATGTCAGCTCATATTTGAATTATATCTTAGACGAGCTGCTTTGTGTTACGGAACCTACGAATCAAGTTTAAATGCCGTACTTTTAGGTACACTGTAAGTTTTACTTTGCGCTAATACACTTGATAAAGGCATGAACCCATCTTCTATGCGTAAATATATGGTACACTCAGCGCATTTGGCTTTTTAAAGCAACTGTTTAAAGAAAAGTCTACGAGAGTTCTGAGAACACGTGGAACACTGGTTAACCATTCTTCTGCTATCAATGTACTATAGCCACAATTAACGCCATGTGCTAAATAGACATATAATGTTCATAACGATAGAACGTATAAAGAACATAGGAATCTCGAAATTCGAAAACACATAACGACTTCTTGTTCAGGTACGAAACCTTTTTATTAACGTTTCGACATAAGGAGGAGAGACACAATCTCCTATGCTGTCTTATTCATTTGGCCCCCATCTCGAGCGGCCCCAATAGGCCGCAAGTTCACCTCGCGGGTGTCCTCGTGGTGTAATGGTTAAAGCGATGAACTGCGGAATCGTAGTACGCGAGTTCGTACTCCAGTCGCGCTATTACTTTCACTTTCGGGCAAATATACCCTTGGGAAAGGTATGAACCCCCTTATTCTCCCTCCAACTATGGGTAAATAGTAGGACGGACTAGGTTCTTCAGCCTTGGTGAGGCAACTAGTCTAGGAGAAGGAAAACTCTGAATTCAAAAACCTGTTAAACGCCGCTTAAAAATTGACCTTGTGTCATATCCTGCCCGAGCGGAGGGGTTGGTAAATAGTACCTAGCGTCTGCGAGCTCCAAAAGTCGATCCTCCTCGTTTGGCGTCTAGTATTCAACTCCCTAACATTCTTCAAATCTCCCACAAACCTCCACGCGCTTCCGATGCGTGATGTCACCCGCACCCTGTCACCCCGTTCCGTCATCTCGGGCTATTGCGACATCTCTGAGTGGCACGTCCGCCCCGCATGCGCGTTACCATCTACATCAAGGTTTGCACCTAACTAACCCATGTGCTGAGCCGAAAGATTCTCAGTCTAACTAAACTCAAAGGCATGGACCGAAATCCCTTGGCCATTACGTTACATCAACACATCCAAAAAGTGCGGCTGGTCTTGTACAAGCCTTCACTATTATAAATAAATCTGCTGTGTAAGAAGACACTTTTCTCCTCTCATTAGCTTATATAAAAAAGTGTTGCTGGTTCTGCACGAGTCTTTACAACATTAAACAAAACTGCTGCGTAAGTTGCTTATCAGTTCACTTGTAAACGGTTGGATGGTCATAGGTCGTGCAGGACAAAGAGCTACTGTCCGAAAATGTATGTGAAATGTTTAGAGTATTTTCTGAGTTCAGGAAAATGTTCGTAAATTTTATGGATTTTCGAAGTAATTTACTTGATTGCACCAATGAAAAGAGGATTCTTTTTTCAGATACTATATAACGTACTGGATGTTGAAGGTCACTCAACATTGTACCAGCCCAGTCGGCTGGGGCAGTAGAATACGTGTCAGATAGGACTCTAACAAATGGTACTCCGGGCGAGAGTAGACCTGGGAATAATGGCAATGAAGGGGTACCCTTGTTACATAGCCAGATACGGATACGTGAAATAGACATATTCATACATGAATATGTGAAACGTACATAGAATGTTCATAACATATATACATAGAACATAGGAATCCCGAAACACAAAAAACGCTGACGACTTCTTAGTTGAGGTACGAAACTTTTTATTACTTTTCAGTTAAAAGGTTTTTCGACATAAGGAGAGAGATACCATTGACTGACTTTTCTCAAATCTCAGCCCACGCATCCGGTGCGTGACGTCACTCACATCCCTGGTCACATCCCCTATTGTGACATCTCTGAATGACATGTCCGCTTCGCGCGCGCGTGAACACCTACGCTCATGTTTGCACCTAACTAACCTATGCACTGAGCCGAAAGCTTCTCAGCCTAACTAAACCCAAAGGCAAGATATATAAAACAAAATCCCTCGGCCATTATATTACACCCTGTATTCCTCAAAATTCCAGTAATACTGGAGCCTCAACATGAGGTTGTTTTATGTCAAATCGAGGACACTCCTTGGGATAATCTTATCCCGCCATTGTAATTCAGGTGGTGTATTTTATGGCCTCAACATACTGGGCTTAAAGTAAAGAGCTGGGAGTTTCACTCACTATCCGTTTAATAACACTCCCACGATATTAGTGAGTTAATCGAGAAGACAATGAAAAAATACACAAGTCAAGAAGTGTCAGAGAAATTTCTTTTTTAAGATAGTGTTTTAAGATATCTGTTGGCCTTTTGGGTTGCATTATTTTTGACAAGGAAATATATTCCAGTTTCTTACCGAATTATTTTTATTTTTTACCTTTTTATGAAAGTAATCTATTCTCTTGGAAAATAGTGTAGAAGATCCGTTGTTTCTAGAAAAGACAATATTGGAAGAAAAAAGAAAGAAGACAAAATCGAGTGGAGTAAAAAAAATGACGTATTTTTCTAAGGGGAAGAGAACTAAGAAAATTTTAAAAACGCAACGGGGTGACGAATATTAAACAGTATTTTTACCCGTGAAGGAATGTGAAAAATAATTTACATACATATTTATATATATATATATATATGTGTGTGTGTGTGTGTGTGTGTGTGTGTGTGTATGTGTGTGCATATATATATATATATATATATAGACATACATTTATACATATATATATATATATACACAGACATACATTCATATATATATATATATATATACAAACATACATTCATATATATATGTACACACACACACACACACACATATATATATATATATATATATATATATATATATATAACTGAAATAGCAAGATAGAATTTATGCCGAAAGACGTGAGAATGTTACAGGCATTTCTATGTGGCTTATTAGCAAGAGATAATTTTGTTTGAGTTTTCGAAAGTAATATTACAAAAGAAAAAAATATTGGGTTAAATTAATACAATGTACGATTTTTTTAAAAGCTAAAATAAATGTATGACAAAACAACATGCACACGGGAAAAATTCTGATTATTTTTGCATAAAACTGACAATTCAACAGTAAAAAAGAAATTAGAAATATACAGTAAAGATAAAAAGGAATTATGATTATGACTAAGACAACATATGATAATTCCTAAAATAGCCACCATTTAACCATAAAAAAACAATAAAACTCTGAAAGGGGGTGTCCTCGTGGTGTAATGGATAAAGCGATGGACTGCGGAATAGTAGTACGCGGGTTCGTACTCCAATCGTGCTATTACGTTCACTTTCGGGCAAATACTCTTGGGAAAGGTATGAACCCCCTTATCCTCCCAGCTATGGTTTAAATAGTACCTCTAATGTTCTTCTAGGAGAATGACTTTGGCATTAAATAACCTAAAAAGAGTTGATATGCCATTAAAACAAAGAAACCAAACAAAAAATCTGAAAACAAGAACGCAGTGGGCTGAGGCTGTAAAATACACTGACTACATCTCCACTAAGGGTAAGACTCTCCCCTACAACGAGTGTCTTAGATATATTAAACAATCTGATTGTGAAGTTCCTGCAATGCTGGAGCTTTGGGGAATTCAGAGTACCCCTTCAATGCCATTGCTCCCAGGTCTACCCTGTCTCGGAGAGGTAGCACTTGAAAGGGTTCTATTAAATGGGTTGAATAGAACTGTTTCACATTAAACTGAGTGCAAATAAATGACATATTCTAAATTGAATCGTTAGAAATAGAACTGTTTGATTATTTAATTGTGTGTAAACAAATGACTGATCATTAATTGAATTGTCAGTGATCTATGGAACTATTTAGCTTCATTGACTTATGGTAAATTAAATTGTTAAATATATAACTGTTTGATCATTTAACATTTAGTATCAACAAAAGGTATTTGTGAATCATATATGTCTAATATACATATTTACACAACCCCATCCACTCGGGCAAGATATGACACAAGGTCAATTTTTAAGCGGAGTTTAACAAGTTTGAATTAAGAGTTTTCCTTCTCCTAGACTAGTTGCCTCACTAAGGCTGAAGAACTTAGTCTGCCCTACTATTTACCCACAGCTGGAGGGAGAATAATTGGATTCATACCTTTCCCAAGGGTATTAGTGCTATGTAAAATGCAATCAGTGTCGTCCAGGATTTTAACTCGTGTTGCCTTGTTAATTTCCTATTACGATAACCATTAGAATAAGGGTACCTCCACTTAGACCAGTGGCACTTTCACCACCATATATCTAATATATATGTAAAAAAACAGGATTTGGCATTAAATGACCAATAATGGTTGATATGCCATAAAACACAACAAAACTAAATCTGAAAAGAAAGGATCCACAAGCGAACTGTTTTGTCGACAGGGCATAGATTTCATTAACTGAATCCCCTGAACGGGTAGACCACCTCCAAAAATGCGTGTCCTGGGTAGAACACTAAATTTCATGAAATAGTGAAGCTTCAGTTCTGAGTCTCTAAAAACTATGAAATAACCCTTCACTGCCATTACTTTGGGGAAGCTTTGGAGAATGCGGGCACTCCTTCATTGCCATCTCCCTCATGTTCACTCTATCCCAGAGTGGTAGCACCTGATATGGTCAAATCTTTGAGTCAAAGAGAACTGATGGACACATAAACTGTGTACTTTGACAATTAAAGTAAGTAAGTAAAGTTGACGACCTTAGTTGAGGGCGACCAGAAGGCTCCCTTTTCGATAGCTACTACACCGATGTGTTTTGGGTAGGGCGCTACTCCTTTCTCTGGATTGCTCCACTTTACCCACGATACGTACATTATACTGCTGAGTGTTAAGCAAGGAGGTATCAAGTACCATTTTTAAAGTCTTTGGTATGACGCAACCTGGGATAGAACCAATGAGCCGGTTTGACAATTAAACTGAGTACAGACAAATGATATATGCTAAACTGATTAGCCTAAACATTTAACTGTATTGTATGCAAACAAATAACTTACGTTTAATTGATTGGTTTCTTTGGTTTTAATGGCATATCAACCTTTGTCGGTCATTTAATGCCAAAGCTATTCTAGAAGAACAGTGGTGGTACTATTTAACCCATAGCTGGGAGGATAAGGGGGTTCATACCTTTCCCAAGGATATTTGCCCGAAAGTGAACGTAATAGCGTGACACGAGTACGAACTCGCTTACTACGATTCCGTGGTCCATTGCTTTAACCATTACACCACGAGGACACCCACGTTTAATTGAATTGTTAGAGATACATTGCATTACTTGAAACCATTTAACTTTGTTGAAATGTTAAACTGAATTGTTTGAAATAGTACTGTTTTTGCATTTAACTGCTTGTAAAAAAATGTTTGATCTTTAATTGAAGTACTAGCATTAAATAGAAATACTTGAAACCATTTAACTGTGTGCAAACAAATGATTATAAAATAATTATTCGTATTTGATAGAAACTGTGTACTGTGAACAAACAAATGACTTATATCTAATTGAATTGTTAGAGATAAGTAGCAAGACTTGAAACCATTTAACTTTGTTGACATGTTAAACTGAATTGTTTGAAATAGAACTGTTTTTGCATTTAACTGTATGCAAACAAATGTCAGATCTTTAATTGTAGTGCTAGTGTTAAATAGAAATATTTGAAACCATTTAACTGTGTGCAAACAAATGATTAATTATAAAATTCGTATTTGATAAAAATAAGTGAAGCCATTTAACTGTGTAAAAACAAAAATGACGTCAGCATCGTTTAAAAATTTTATCTACAATATGTTTTTAGAAATAATAAATTTAATATATAAGTACAAAAAGGATTTGGCATTCAATGGCCGACAATATTTTATATGACATGCAACCAAACCAAAAATAACCAAACCAAATTAATTGTAGCATGGTCTACGCCCTTTGGTCAAAATATCTATATCTCTGTCTATATATCCACCTCTTTCTCTGTCTGTCTGTCTGTCCGTCTGTCTCTATCTATCTATCGTGTATATTATGGTTGATACAAGTTTGGTTGATAAAACACATAACATTCCTTCTTTTCTTTAATATTTTTTCAAACTTTCTTGTTATTTTCGTATTAGGTTTGAACTGATTGAAGAGAGAGAGCTAAGTTCTGTTTCCAAACGTTTTTGATAATATCAATTGATCGCTTGTTGGGGATTTTTTGTCGGTATTATTATTATTTTTAGGGAGTAGCGCCCTCTCCTACACATCGGGGTAGAAGCTATTGAAAAGGGAGCCTTCAGGTCGCCCTCGACTACGGTCACCAACTTTACTTATTAGTTTTTTCAACATATTGGGCCCGAGATTTGTTTTGTCGGAAGAGTTTATCATTCGTGGGATACTTTGGTTACCATATTAATTGTTAAAGATGTTTAGTATATTAATGCTCATGTTGATTGCCTTATTTATCTTTCTTTGGTAAGTTGATTCTAATAATGATGGCTTCAACGACTTGTAAGCGTTTTTATTGCTATTTATATATATAATTTGGTGTTATCGGTAAGGATTTTTCGTATTTCAGGAAATGTGAATTCATCAGTTTTTATAATTAAGGGTTTTCGGACTATTGTCTTCATCTTTATTGTTATTTCCACAACGTTTCGGCCGATATGTCCTCCGGCCTTCTTAAAGTGTTTGTCGAACTCAGGAAACTAGACAACTAATATCAGTTTTTACTAGGTATTGTGGTTTTATGTTAATATATGGCACGAGTATCAGGGAGGCAGTATGACATGAAAGTTCTATGGTCTTTAACAAACTTGTTTAAACAATTATTCATATATATATATATATATATATATATATATATATATATATATATATATATATATTAGAAGGGCTACCTGATGTTGATCGGATAGTTTGGTTTGGTTTCTTTGTTTTATGGCATATCAACCTTTGTAGGTTATTTAATGCCAAAGCCATTCTCCTAGAAGAACCGTAGTGGTACTATTTAACCCATAGCTGGGAGGATAAGGAGGTTCATACCTTTCCCAAGGGTATTTGTCCGAAAGTGAACGTAAGCGACTGGAGTACGAACTCGCTTACTACGATTACGCAGTCCATCGCTTTAACCATTACACCACGAGGACACCCCCAGATCGGATGGAGGAAGAACAAGTACTTATGATAGTATGTGCTTTACTACAAATTTTTCCAATTTATCTAATTTATTTTCTTTATCCTACATTTTACCCATAGTCTGGAAGGGGAGAATACGCAGATTCACGCCTTTCCTACGTGCATTAGCACAATGTGAAACGCAAGCACTTTCGTATAAGATTTGAACCCTTGGTTCCAATAAATTCAATGAACGTATTCGGCCAATACTTCCACTCCAGGACAGATGAGACACAGGGTCCTATTTAAGTGGAGTAAAGCTTATTCGAATTCAGAGTTTTTTTTCTTTTCTGTACTTCTTGACAAAATCAGTGAGCCTTACAGTTAACCCTTTAGCTTAAGGGAGGGATTGTTTGATGCAATTCCATGGGGCATTAGCGTAAAGTGAAACGAAATATAGTGTCATCCTGGTTGTGAACCCATCCAGGATCTAAACGATTTCATATCCAACGGATCGTCACTGAATATACGATAGATTTTTATTTTATATTTTTGGCAACCGTAAGTGACCTTGCACAGATTATAAGATTTTTCATATTTCAAATCTGAAATCCTGTAAAAAACTTACGTATTCTAAAAACGTGACTCTTTAAATTCTTTTGCGAAATCCCCAAACAATCTGGAAATTTAAATATTGATCCCTAATTGGAACCGATGGTGAAGTCAAACATAGTTGTCTCTCCCTTTGAATCAATCCACTATAACTACGAGGATAAATGTACATTAACTCGAACACAGTTAAGTTACATTGAATAAAGCTTTGGGCGCCGACAGTGTTCGTCCTTAATTATAAATATGATAAAAACTGAAGTACTTGTCTGTGTCAAGAAAGATAACAAAATTTGGTTTTGTTTCTTTGCTTAAAGGCACCTCAACCTTCGTGAGTAATTTAATGCCAAAGCTATCCTTAAAGAAAACACGAAATATTATTTCACCCGAAACCGGACGGGAGTAAGGGCTTCCATTCCTTTCCAAAGAGAACGTTATTGCTCGACTGGAGTTCGAACTCGCTTACAACTATCTCTCAGTGAAATACGTTAGCCACCAAACATCGAAGACTTCTGTGGTACCTCAATGTAAATCACAGATTATAGTAACAGAGAAACATGAAAAACTTACGTTACATATTTCCACTTTCTCGGCTCGTTTTTATGTCCTTTATTTTTTCTCAGTAAAACAAATTCAACCGGATGGTTGAAAACCGTAAGTATTGATAAAATAAATTCGAATAGATAAAGAATATATTTGCCGCAAAAAAATCATATCGGGATACACGCACATATTTCCCTAACTCTCTCTCTCTCTCTCTCTCTCTCTGTCGCTATCCGTCTCTATCATCCATCTGAAAATCTGAAATCCTGTAAAAAAAACTTACGTATTCTAAAAACGTGACTTTTTAAATTCTTTTGCGAAATCCCCAAACAATCTGGATATTTAAATATTGATTCCTAATTGAAACCGATGGTGAAATCAAACATAGTTGTCTCTCCCTTTGGATCAATCCACAATAACTACAAAGATAAATGTACATTAACTCGAACACAGTTAAGTTACATTGAATAAAGCTTAGAGCGCCGACAGTGTTCGTCCTTAATTATAGAACCAAACACTCCGTTTAGACATAAACCCAAACTTAGTTAAAATCTAACATGTTGAGTTAATTTTCGACGGAGGTGCCCGTGAAGTAATGGTTATCGTCGTGAGAAAGCACTATGGGGAATCGAGTTCAAATCTTGGACGAGGCTGATTAAATTTCACATCGTACTAATACCCTTGGGCAATGTATGAATCCTATTACTCTCCTTTCAGCTATGAGTAAATTGTAGAGTTGGACAACCACTCTGGGAAAATGAAAATTCAAACTTGTTAAATTCAAACTTGTTAAGCTCTGCTTAAAAATTGACCTTGTGTCTCATCCTGCTTGTGCGGAGGGGTTGGTAAATACATATTGTGCTGAGCTTCAGGTATTTGTTTCTATTTACCCAACTTCTTCCATTCGAGAAGATCACAACACAAAGTCAATTTTCCAACGGGTCACTGCTAGTTTAAATTTAGATTTTTCCTTTTAAACTTGTTGTCGTTCTGAGGCTAAAGAAACCAGTTTGCACTACGATTTAAACATAGCTGGAGTTTGAAGAGATAGGTTCATACCGTTTCCAAGGGCAACAGCAGTAAGTGAAACACAAACAACGTCGGTCAAGGTTTGAACTCGTATCTCCAAACAATTTCATGCAATGATAATCATTATACAATACACGTTTCTCTTATATCAGATAGTTGTTATAATATAGAAATAATGTGATTAACATTCTATATCCTTGGCAACCATACTTACCTTGTACCAGTAAACTGCTGAAGAAGAACGTTTTTCGTTTAACTATCATCTCACTGAAAAGAAGGATTTCATCTCTAATGTAAAGATATATGTTTGCAGAGTCATTACTCAGAGTATAGAGGAAACACATTGTTCGCATGTTTGTCTAGCCAGAATGACCGTTTTAGCCAGTCTGACACAGTTAGGATGGATCGGCTATTCATCTTCTAGATGCTTCAAGTGACCACTTGTGTCTGCTATTCAATTGGACGCTAATGATCAATGGCTGCGTCCGTTTTGCAATTTGGCCTTTCTTCTCTCTCTGATCACTTCTTTAGGCTACACTGCCCACTAAGGACGACGACGACGGACATGCATCGACCACGGTAAGTGAGGAGACCCATTAATGAATGTCCGTTAATTTGCTAGAGGTGATGATTGGTGTGGGTAGGGGTGTTCTAGTGTTAGAATTTCACAAATGTGATTTGCTGCTTAGAAATTGACCGCGAGTAAGAGAGGCCCGTTTGAAAGAGAGAGAGAGAGAGAAGAGAGAGAGAGAGAGAGAGAGAGAGAGAGAGAGAGAGAGAGAGGGAAGAGTAATTGAGAGAAGACAGACAAGCGTAAATTATATATTCATACACACACACACGCACACACACATATATATATATAATTATATATATATATATATATATACATATATATATATATATATTTATGCACAAGTTACCCTTCAATTTCTCTCTCTCTCTCTCTCTCTCTCTCTCTCTCTCTCTCTCTCTCTCTCTCTCTGGATTGATAGATTGATAAAGTGTAGGTCAGTTTGAGATGGAAAAACTATATATATAATTTAAGGGTAATATATATATATACAAAATATATATATATACATATATATATATATATATATATATATATATATATATATATATATATATAATTTATCCTTCAGATACACTTTCTTTCCAACCAAAATATCTTACGAGCAGTCAAGTATTCACATGAAATATGTTTATATGTAGAGAGAGAGCGAAAGAGAGAGAGGAAAAAAGAATGAGAGAAGAAGAGAGAAAAGCATAAATTATACACACACACACACACACACACACACATATACACATATATACATGTGTATATATATATATGCATAATTTACCGTTCAATTTCTCTCTCTCTCTCTCTCTCTCTCTCTCTCTCTCTCTCTCTCTGGATTGATTGATTGATAGAGTGAATGACAGTTTGAGATGGATAAACTATATATATAACTTAAGGGTAATATATATATATATATATATATATATATATATATATATATATATATAAATAATTTACCCTACATATACACTTTTTTTCCAAACAAAATCTCTTACGAGCAGTGAAGTATACAAATGTATATATGTAGAGAGAGAGAGAGAGAGAGAGAGAGAGAGAGAGAGGGGGGGGAAGGGAGGAAGAATAAATGAAAAGAAAAGGTATAAGGAAAAAAAATAAGAAAGAATTTGAGAGAAATAAAATGAGGCAAAGACAAGAAAAACGTCTAAATGTAAGTGAAGTCTAATTGGATAATAGGACAAGCAGAAATAATAAAACCTATGCATAAAAGCTGGTGTAATGGTTATCGTCGTAGGAAATGGACACGGCGACACGAGTTCAAAACCTGGACGAGGCTGATAACATTTAACATATCACTAATACCCTTGGGAAAGGTTTGAAACCACTTATTCTCCCTCCAGCTATGGGTAAATAGTAGGGCAGACTGTTCTTCAGTCTTGGTGAGGCAACTAGTCTAGGGAAAACTCTGAATTAAAACCTGTTAAACGCCACTTTAAAAATTGACCTTGTGTCATATCCTGCCAAAGCGGATGGCGGGGTAAATATGATAAAAGCTTAAGTACTTGTCTGTGTCAAGAAAGATAACAAAATCTGGTTTTGTTTCTTTGCTTAAAGGCACCTCAACCTTCGTGAGTAAATTAATGCCAAAGCTATCCTTAAAGAAAACACGAGATATTATTTCACCCGAAACCGGACCGGAATAAGGGCTTCCATTCCTTTACGAAGAGAACGTTATTGCTCGACTGGAGTTCGAACTCGCTTACAACGATCTCTAAGTGAAATACGTTAGCCACCATACATCGAAGATTTCTGTGGTACCTCAATGTAAATCACAGATTACAGTAACAGACAAACATGAAAAACTTACGCTAATTATTTCCACTTTCTCTGCTCATGTTTTTCTCAGTAAAACAAATTCAACCGGATGGTTGTAAACCGTAAGTATTAATAAAATAAATTCGAATAGATAAAGGAGATATTTACCGAAAAAAAATCATGTCGAGCGACACGCACGGATTTCCCTAACTCTCCCTCTCTCGCTATCCGTCTTTATCATCCATCTGGTCTTCTATGCTACATTCTGTGTCCGTAAAGAGTAGTCGTAGATAATTTTTAGCTGATCATCTTACACTTGTGCGTGCATGTAAAGGGGTCCACTGGAGAACATCGCTTATGATTCCGTCCGTGGTCTGCCAGCAGTGTCCTGCAAGTCTTGTTCATCTAATTTGGATGGTCTTTGAGATGAGTGTTAGGTGGCCGTATTGTTGCTATTTTGTGGGATGTTGTTTCTAGGATTAGTTTCATATAGCTCGTAGAATCCTTGTGCAAATGCCGTCAAGCTGTTTCTCTATACGCTTAGTCCGCGTCCAAATGTTTCTTCCATACAGTAGTATTGACACGACCGCTGTTTGGAAAAAAAATTGTGTTTTATTTTATCGGATTGGTCTGACTTCCATATGACCGATAGCGTATTGATAGCCGTACATCCCTTGGCTTGTCGCGTACTAATCTTATTTTCCGTAGATGAGACGCTGCTTCCGAGGTAGGCGAACTTGTCCACTAGTTGCAGAGAACCACCATTTAGTGTGAAGATATCACTTCTTTGATGAAAGCACTCCGTTTTGTCTGCATTCACATGGAGTCCTATGCCACCTGCTGTCCGTTCCAGACTATGTAGCAGGGATTTGGCCTGGGCGGGTGTATTTGTATCCATGGAAGATATGATCTATTTCAAAATGAACATCTTATATATATATATATATATATATATATATATATTTATATATGATAGAAATATGTTCAAAGTTGGATAAATTAAACACTTAAATCAGATTTAGACGTGTGATATTTAGTTCGGGTTTTATTTCATCTTCATGAGCTTCTTCAAGACGGAAACTGTTTTCTGAAGTTTTTTATTTAAAATCATGTGAGAAGAGTGGAAGAGGTATAGTTGTAGCAGGAAAAGTTGGAAGGTATTTAAAGTCAAATGTATCAGGTTTCATTAAAGATTTTTTGTTTTCAAAGCGGAGATAGGTTTTAGGGAGTTGGTGAAAGGTGGGGGTTAGCATGACCTGTTTCATGGAAAAGATATTGGCAGAAGATTGTG
Organism: Sepioteuthis lessoniana; assembly: GCA_963585895.1. Lineage (NCBI taxonomy): Eukaryota > Metazoa > Mollusca > Cephalopoda > Myopsida > Loliginidae > Sepioteuthis > Sepioteuthis lessoniana. Next base: position 55,142,618 of record OY757936.1, read on the forward strand.
TATATTATGGTGTCTCGGTTGTAAAGCCCGAGCAAAATATCACACGTCTAAATCTGAGTTGAGTGTTTGATTTATCCAACTTTCTATTTATTTCTATCATACTGTCAAATTCACCACAAATATATATTTTCAACATATATATATATATATATATATATATGCAAGAAGGTCATTACAAAAATTCTAAGCCTCAACCAGAAAGAAAACCCATAGCTGAACAGTTTTGTTTTGACAACACACACCCACTTCAAATAAAACTAGAAAAACCGATACAGGTTTCTATCATAATTTCTATGCAGGTCAGACCCATATAAAGGTGAGAGGAGACCGACAAATTTAAAATATGATTTAGACTTAGAACTTTTTGAACGACCTTCCAATACAAATGAAAAGAAATGTGTGAGAATATAGAATTAGCATAAGGAAATGCGAGTAAGAAAAAGAAGAAGAAGAAGAAGAAAAGAAAGAAAATGAAATAAAAAAAGCGGAAAATATAAAGTAAGAAAGATAATTGATGCCTATGGCGAGAATTTGACTTAAAAAAATAAGAAAGACTTACATAAAAGTTGTTTTAACTGCCTACATAAGGAAGGATACTTTAATTTAATCTCGAAAAAAAATGTGTGGAAAAACAACTCTGTGGATAATTCAAGAGACAAACTATGGAAATGGCCCACAAGTACAGGTGACAATTATAAAAAATAAAGAAAGAAATGTATACATAATTTTGAGTAGTCTAAATAAAAGAGGATAAGTAATTAAGGAATTAGTAAGTAAGTAAATGACAAAGTAGAAACTTATTCATATGTCTACACTTGGATATTAAATTCGCTGTTGTTATTCAGCGAATTGATTTCAGTGTGTTCTAGGAGGCATGATAATTTGCATTGTTTTAACCCCCTTTGTAGGCATGCGTTTTCCCGTTTTATTATGGTAGGTTTTATTGTCCAATCCTTGATTACCAGACATTTTTGGACAGTATTGTACTGTAGGAATATTTACTGTGTCTGAAGCTCAGTTTATGGTTATACCGTCACTTTTTCTAATTCGCTTTAGAGACCCCAATGTATAACTTTTCATCACTATCATCGTATACTTTTTAGAAAATTATCTTGAATTATTGACAAAATTGTTTTTCTTCTTATTTTCGTTTTCTAGACTTATTTAATGTATCTTTCCTAACGTAGGCAGGTATTTCAACTTTTAAATATAGTTTTTCGAATTTCTTAGTAACGTATTCTCACCATAGGCATCAATTGTCTTTCTTCCTTTCTATTTGCTTGTTTCTTTTGTTATTTTTTCTTTCATTTTTTTTTTTAAATACAATTTCTTAACGCTAATTCTTTACCGTTAATTTGTCTATGGAACAATTACATTTCAGACGACACACACGTTCACGCACACACTTATATATATATATATATATATATATATATCTTAAGATGAATGAATCTTTACTCACCACTACGAGTCAGTTTTATATACTAATTAAGAATTTTATTCTCAAATGAAACATTGCCCAGTCGTCTGGGGCTGTAGAATACTCCGACAACACCTCTGCAGAGGGATACCCCCAACGAGAGTCCTGCATATGACAAAACAATCTGATGGTGAGGTTCAAGTGAGGCTGGGGCGTTGAGGAATGCAGAGCACCCCTTCGTTGCCATTGCTCCCAGGTCAACTCTGGCCCGTAATGGTAGACCTAAATAACCTATCTATGGGTTAAATAGAACTAAACTGTATAGGACTTTACACTCCTATAAATTATTTTGGGCGGTATGCCACTTGTTCCCACAAAGATGGCGGACGCTCAATGTTCAGTCTCGGGAAACCATTGGCCAGGAGGACCACGTGATATGCTTACAACTACATCGGCGCGCGTAAATTCAAGTCCTGCGTTTTTGAGCCACCCACAAGACGCGTATTTTCTTTAAATACGTCGTCTTCAAACACCCTCTTTCTCTTTGACTAAATTTCTCCGCAGCAGCAACACCATGAATGGGCCTCGCAGACATTCATATACAAGGACTATAAGACGCTTCCCCGTCTCTGAGAAACTGCCCGTTTTTAACCATAGAAAAAGGACATTTTAAACTTGCAATTCTTTTTGTAGCTTAGTTGTGTTACACACACACACACACACACACGAGCTCACACATATATACAGACACTATTATTTTGTAAGTAGAGTTAGTAATATTTTTTATGTATCAAAGAAAGTTTTATTGTTATTGTATATAAATTTGTTTTTGTTCGCCGCCTTGTTTTAAATGTTCAGTTTGTCCACGCCGTTTTACAACCATTATTTGTTTCATATCTTTTACTCATTTGTTGCATATGCTTTATTCATTCACTATCGTTATCCATGTGCTTATTCTACCTTAATTCTAAACTAAAGCAATAAACTTGTGGAGAAGCCTAACTACTAAACCCTTATTTTCAATACACATAAAATCAACATAAAATAGTCGGGTACCATATAAATACCAAACACAGGTCCATTCTCCTACAACTGCATGCTTATGTTAAATTGTATTGTTTGAATTAGAACTATCAAACGAAAATGAATAGTTTTGGACAATTAAACCGTATACATATTCTAAACTGAATCGTTTGAAATTGAACTGTTTTTGACATTGAAACTGTACTTAAGCAAAACTGATTTATTTAATATAGAACAGTTTTGATATTTAACAGTGTGTAAACAAAATCTATACTTATACTAAACTGAATTCGCTGAATTAGAACTGTTTGAATAAACTGAATAGCTTGAAGTAGAAATGTTTTTTCTCTATTAAACTGTGTACTTATGCTAAACTGAATTGTTTGAAATAGAAGTGATTATTTGTATAAAAATGGATTTGGCAATAAATAACCTACAAAGGTTGATATGCCATAAAACCCAACAACCAATCAAATGAAACAAGTTAGTCTCATCTGAGAATTGTACTTCTTTTCAGTGAATGAAACCGAGATTGATGAGCGTAGCCCAGAGTAGGGGTAACCATTTATTCTAAGTTCTATCTTGCTCAACTTGTTAATATTGAATCCGTTTTAGATGTCTGGGATGACGTCTTTAAACTCTTTTTTATTCATATATATATATATATAGAGAGAGAGAGACAGACAGAGAAAGAAAGAAAGAAAGAAAGAAAAGACTGTATATAAGGAACTGTTTGTATGTACCACATATAGGTCACAGAACGATCAGTCTTATAGAAAATTGTTTTGGGATTTTTTTTAATAATTTGGTAATCTTAAAATGCCTTTGAATATAATTGCTCTTCTAACGTCTTTACATCGTAATTTTATTGTTAATGAATATTTCTCCGTAGTGTTTCGGTATGAATTATCTGTAGATTAATTGTCACGATCTGATATAATTCAAATTAGAATGAACTAAAAGTTTGCAACTACAAACATCTCTGCACTTGGGCAGTCAAAATCAGAATCCGAAGTCCTCTTTGATTAAATTAGCAATTGGCCAAGTTCTAAGTCTAACTTAGCAATCACATTCAGTAAAGGTGAAAGTGTCTTGGGATGTCCGCAGGGCAGAGGAGTCAAATAACGACAGACAGGAAGCCAGACCCAAAGCTTGACCAAGAGAAGTTGTATATAAGACAAAACCAGATACACTTTCTGTTACAACAACAAACACATGATCAATTAGTTTAACAACTGATCATCTAAGGTATATAACCCCCGGCATGTTATTAGAAGGTTTTAGAGTTCAAGCAGTTCTCGTCTGGCTTACGTTGTAGCAGTTAATGACCAGAATGATAGGCCGGTCCTCTTGTGATCGGGAGAAGCAAATTAACTGCAACATAACCGTTCATTATCATTAGTTTTTTGCCAGATATAATCCTTCATCTTCCAGGCACTCTGCCGGTGGGGATTACAATACACATACTATATCTCCTTCAACGAGGTTAGCTCGAACCACCCAAATAAATGCTGTTTTAGGTATGAAACTAAAGAGCATCTGATGGTGACGTTCTGGAGAGTGTGAAGTATTCTTGACATTACTCCCAGTTCCACTGTGACCCGGACTTTTAGCATTTGCTAGGTTCCAGTCAATGGATTGAATTGATCTGTGTAAAAACTAGTCGTATTCAGATAGGACCATGAGCTGAAAAAAGCTTAAAAATCTACTAAACAAAAAAAAAAAGGAGTGTATCCGTTGCATAGTGAGTAACGTACTGGACTGTAAGATCGAAGTAAGAGAGTTCCAAATCCAGTCGCACAAATTCGCACACTTTCCGACAAACAATCTTAAGAAAGGTGTAAACTTCCTTTTCCCTCCAGCAATGAGTTGAATCGTATCACTACTGTTCGATTACCGGTATAGTTTGGTATTAAATAACCCACGTAGGTTGATATGCCCTTAAACAAGAAAACTAAAACAACACAAAAATGTAGATATGCAATTATAACGAAGTGATTCCCGAAAATCTTGCCATAAAATAACCCTAGGCATGTTGAAATGATATTAAAATCAATCAATCAATAAATGAATTATTTCCCAATTTTAGTGCCTTTAAAAATCGATTATTACAAAAAAGCATGGACAGCTATAGATAGGCTCTCAATGATATGGAAATCGGACCTGACCGATGAAATGAAGCGCTGTTTCTTCCAGGCAGCGGTTGTATCGATACTGCTATATGGATGCACTGCATGGACGCTAACCAAACGGCTGGAGAAGAAACTTGACGGCAACTACACAAGAATGTTGAGAGCAATATTGAACAAGTCCTGGCGACAACACCCCACGAGACACCAACTGTACGGCCACCTGCCTCCCATCACGAAAACTATACAGGTCAGACGAGCCAGACACGCCGGACACTGCTGGAGAAGCAAAGACGAGCTCGTAAGTGACGTACTACTATGGACCCCCACATATGGCCAAGCAAAAGCAGGACGACCAGCCCGAACTTACATACAGCAGCTATGTGAGGTCACAGGATGTAACCCAGAAGACCTGCCGGAGGCGATGAACGATAGGGAAAAGTGGCGAGAGATGGTCAAGGATATCCGTGCTGGCGGCACAACATGATGATGATGATGATGATGATTACAAAAAAAGAAAGATAACAGCTTATCAAAAAAATAATATCGAATGTTCTATATTTTCACATAGTTTTCAATCTCATGTTTTATTAATCTACTTTCTTTTTATAACAGTCCAGTCGGTACGGACTGCATCTCTGTATATAGGTGATACCCTGCCTGAACGAGTGTCCTTGTATGACGTTAAACAATCGGATGGCGATTTGGTTTCGTTTCGTTTAGTTTTTAATCGTTGGTTATTTAATGTCAAATCCATTTTTATACATCTAAACAGGTCCTCTAATTTTTTTTATTCATTGGGAGTTTTTCACTGGAGTTTAAATGACAGCAAGTCTCTTCAGGTCTCCAAGGACTCTTCTCAGTATTCTGGTTGATCTCAAAAATGCTGTCATTTCGATGGTTTCGAATCTTCATCTTGTTTTTAATTCTTCCAATCTCCTTTCAACGCCTTGGGAGACCGTTCCAAGTGCGCCAACTACAATTGGTATCATCATTAACCTCATGTTCCACAATTCTATTTAGTTAAGTTATCCGGCAAGGTCCAACTATTTTTCAGTCTTCTCCCTTCCTCTTATTTTCAATCTGTGGTCCGTTTTAACGGCAAAATCCACTCGATGATAATTTCTCTAGTACAATTATCATCATTATTATTACTATCACTATTATTTTTTTTTTTTTAGAATTTTTTACACCGGCGTTAGCTGATGGTTTTCTACTGGAGTTTGAGTGACAGCAAGGCAACTTGCCTTCTCAGTATTCTGACTGAAATAAAAAATGCTGTAGTTTGGATGGTCTCCGGTCATCCTCTTATTTCCAAATCCTCCAGTACCAGCACTAATCATTTGGTAACTGTACCGAGCGTGCTATTTACAATTAATATCACCTTCCCCTTATGTTCTATTGTTTTTTTCAGTTCTCTAGCAAGGTCTTTGTACTTATCTCTCTTTTCCCTTCCTTTCAGTTTTATTCTGAGGTCAGCTGGAACGGCAAAGTCCTCTATTCGGCAGGTTCCCTTTTTTGTTGTTGACTATCACGATCTGGTCAAAATATTATGATTTTTTTTACTCCTTTGAGAGATTTTTTTACACCGGCTTTAACTGGTGGTCTTCTACTAGAGTTTGAGTGACAACAAGTCACTTCAAATCTCCAGGACTCTTCTCAGTGTTCTGACCAAAATCAACAATTCTATACTTTGGATAGATTCCTCTCATCCTCTAATTTCCAAGTCCACCAATATTATCATTATTAGTTTTTCACAAAGGCGTTAGCTGGCGGTCTTTCACCAGAGTCTGAGTGACAGCAAATTTTCTCCATTTCTCTCCATTTCTCTCCTTTGAATTTCAACCGATCTTCAGTGGAGTTGTTGAGGTGCTTACTTGTTTCGAGTGTTTGCTTCTGTGTGAAGATGAAAGAAAACATGTATATATATATATATATATATATATATATATTCATGCATGCACACGTATATATATATATATATATATATATATAAAAAAGTTTTTGAGTGGATTTGTATATGTATCAATACACACCTCTACAGATAATTCTCTTTATGCAGACGGTGTTTGAAGTACTCTCTTACTCCTCACCCAATTCTATTTCCGTTTTGTCCTGTCCACGAAGCAGTGCCCTTATTACTTTTAACTCCGAAAGTCACCTTCTTTTCCATCTCCGCATAAGATGCGCAGACCGGCGTCCTCTATTCTTGGGCCCCTATGACACCCATTTTTTCCCTTACCACTCATGCGAACCTGTCCGTTCCTCGAGAGTCTTTCATGAAACTTTCGCATCCTTTCCTTACGTTTTCAACAAATGATCAGTGAGGGGGTTGTGAGGAGATGGAAGGGGAGCTCCCCAAGCTAATCTGCCCCCACCTCTTAACGCTATTTTGACCACCGATACAGATGTTGAGGAGATATTTGCATGTGCATACGGTGTACTTCAAACTCGAGAAATTCTTCCTAGGCACGTTTATTTGCCAACAAGCACCTGTTGGATCGATGGACAACGTCAGGAATTTTACGGGAACGGGACAGAGTGAAGATGAAGATAAACATCCAGAAAAAAAACGTAAAATAGGAATGAGATGTGGAATTCTCATTTAGTGAAAATTGAAAAAAATACGAAAAAAATTGGAATAAGTCACTGAACGAACGAAAGTAGCGAAATACAGTTGCCTTTCTGGCATTAAACGTGTATGTCATAAAATTTTAAAAAAACAAAAATAAAAAAACAACTAACCAATTCAATATAAGTTTTTACATTTATGAGATATTCTCTTATACATTATATTCGGTAGAGGAATGGTTATCGACATAGAAAATGAATACAGGGACACGAGTTCAAATCCTGGACGAATCTGATTGAATTTCATTGAGTAATAATACTCTTGGGAAAGGTATGAATCCTCTTATTCTCTCTCCAGTTATGCATAAATGAGAGGGCAGACAGGGTTCTTCAGTTTTTATTAGGCAAGTGGCCAAGGAGAAGGAAAACTCTGAATCCAAACCAGTTAAACTTCGCTTTAAAAAAGTGCCCCTACGTCATATCCTGCCTGGGCGGAAGGTTGGTAAATACTTACATTCATTCCAATCCTTTATATATATATATATATATATATATGGGGGAGGGAGATTCCCAGTTGTGTTATTGCAAATGCGCTGGACTGTGGACTAGAAGCCAGCGAGTTCGAAACCCAGTCTCTCAACTGCGTTCACTTTCGGACAAGTGTCCTAGGGAAATGTATGGATCTCCTTATCCCTAAATATTTGGGTTAAATAGTATCACCACTGTTCTTCTACAAAAATTGCTAAGGAATTAAATAATTCTCAGAGATTGATATGCCTTAAAATAAAGGAACACGTAAACTCCACTTTATTAACGTTCACATGGTGGCCAGTGTCTCGCATTGCTTTCTTAAGGCTCTTCAGAAATTAAACTGTGTGCTTATGCTAAAATGAATTGTTTGAAATAAAACTGTTTATACGCATAGAAATGGATTTGGCATTTAGATAACCTACATGGGTTTATATGCCATAAAACCAAAGAAAACCATAACAAAACCAAAGCAACTACAAACATCTCACGATCTGGTCCAAATATTATGATTTTTTTACTATCTATGCGGGACTTCCCTGGAGAAGTAAGAACGATTTCATTGGTGACATTCTCTTATGGACTCCCTCACATGGGTTCGCCAATGGTGTCCGACCAACAATGACTTACGTACATCAGCACTGTGGTCACACTGGATATAGTCTAAAAGTCCTAAAAGGAGTGGTTGATGTTAGGGGCGGATGGTGAAAATGAGTCAGGCGACTCCGTGCAATAAATAGGATTTCAGGATATATATATATATATTGTGTGTGAGTTAAAATCTTAAAATTCTATTAAAATCGTTGAAAAAAATGAATTTGAAAGGTTTTCATTCATAAACCCTTTCTTCAAGAGACATCCTGTTTCATGAGACGTTATCAATCCCCAGACATATAATATGAAATTTTTCCAAAGTCGAATCTATTTTCCATTTATAGTTCTATTCTGAAAATACCAACCTTTTCACCCCTTTCTCAATAAATTTGTAGTGGGGGTGAACGTTTCGAACATTACCTTTAAAATATTTTATCCTTAACTGCCCACTATTTTTCTGTTTGCCAATTTATTTGATGAATACCCTTCCTATCTTCGTGTTTACAGTGCTATTAAATGGTTGTAAAATCAGATATTTCCTATACTACAGTAATTACTAATATTTATAAAGTTTTTGCTCAATAATTTTTCATTGTTGTATAGTTTTCCAATATATCCAGAAGGTTTCGTTATAATAAGGCCGACCATAATTTCACATCTATGGTCTTTTATTGCATTTGGTTGGAATATATTGTTTTCGGAATCGCATGAATTGATTACAACTACGCCCGCTTGGAATTCATTTTCGCTCCAAAATTAGCGCCTTTGTGAATGATATTTGCGTTCTGGACTTTGATGCAATATTTATTTTCATTGATCGTTTGTTATTTTGTTTTTTTGTTTTTTTCTTTTTCTTTTTTTTTCTTTTTCAAAGGGCACGACAATCTCAGCAGTGATTTCCACACAGAAACCTATAACGAATAACATTTGATTTTCTTTTCATTCTATCTTTATTTAGTTTGAGTCGACTCATTTTTGTTAATATGCCAATAAAAATGGCGGAAAGTGGTAAACGCGCATATGCAAAGTAATGGAACCCCAATTACTCATTTCATGTTAGATCATATTTTGCCTTCAATTATAAGATCTTTTTTTTATAGTGGGCAATTTTTCTGGATTTTTTGTTTAATGGCTACTAATTTTTATCAAAATATTCAAGAAAATATTTTTTTCTTTAATTTTTCTAGTAGTTAGTTTTTATTTTTCTACTATTTCCCTTTACTTTCGTTAGCCCTGTCGACAGTGGGTGGGTTAGAGTACACCAACTGAATATCTGCAGAGTTGATAAGACCTCTACCACCCAACGAGTATCCTGAACATGATATAATACAATTTGGTGGTCACACTCCTGTAATGCTGGACCTTTTTTTTATATTTCTAGTAGTTTCTTTTTAATTTCAACTATTTCCCTTTTCTTTCGTTAGCCCTGTCAACAGATCGGGGTGGGGTTAGAATACTCCAACTGAATCTCTGCAGAGGGATAAGACCACTACCACCAAACGAGTATCCTGGACTTGACATGATACAATTTGGTGGTCACGCTCCTGTAATGCTGGACTTTTTTTTATATTTCTAGTAGTTTCTTTTTAATTTCAACTATTTCCCTTTTCTTTCGTTAGCCCTGTCAACAGGTCGGGGAGGTGTTAGAATACTCCAACTGAATTTCTACAGAGGGATAAGACCTCTACCACCTCGAAAATGAATGAGTAATGTTGATTAGAATAATTGATTTTAAATAGCAATACTTGCAACCACTGAACTGTGTGCAAACAAAAGATTAATATTGCATGGGATTATAAGTATTTTATAGCAATGATTGTAACTATTTAATTATATAGAGGTGTTATATAATTACGGAATGATTTTTTTTATATTAATCATTTTTCATTAATTTTATTTTATCATTCAGTTTGGTTAGGCTTTGAACTATTCGGGTCTTAGTTCAGGTGCGTAGCATTGGGTACAGTTTATGCTCGCGCACAAAGGATATGACAATCACAATTGTCATAATAAACCCCAGGTAGGAAATGGGTCTGGATTGTGGATGACGTCATGTCCAGAAGAGATAGGCTGAGAATTTTGAAGATTTTGAAAAAGAGTCAGTTGGGAATTGGCTTTGGGCCATGTAGGCAGATAGTTGGGTTGTCTGCCTCAATGGCAGACAGTTGAAGTTGGGGTCCGGCCATGATGTTGAAAAGTTGGGTCCGACCATGGTGTTGAGAAATTAAGACTGGACCACGAGATGTGTCGTGTATTGGGGTGTTGTTAGCATAGTATGATTACAAAAAACTTTTGAGAATTGTCTCTTTCCAAATGTCGAAGAACCGAACTCAGAAATTAATAAAACGTTCGTACCTGAAGCAAAAGAGTCCGCCTGTGCATTTGTTTTCACCTGTGTATTTGTGTATTTGAGTCCGCCTGTGTTTTTGCATATGTATATGTATTGTTGTTATTGATATCATTATGATTTTGGCTATAGAACAGAATGATTGTAAATATTTAATAATGTAGAAACAATAACAACAATAGGTTGCAAAGAAATTAGATCTAATTTGTTTAAAAATGAAACTACCAACAAACTAATCTCTTATATATCATATTTGTTTAGAATGGCATATCCATCGTCTTAGGTTATTTGCTGCTAAAGTCCTCCTTTTAGAAGAACAGCAGTGGTACTATTTAACCCATACCTAAGAAGATAAAGGTGTTCATATCTTTCCGAAGGATATTTGTCCCAAAGTGTTCATAATATTTTGATTAGAGTTCGAACTCGCTTACTACAATTTCGCAGCTCAATGCTTTCACCATTACACCAAGAGGACATCCCATATCTATTTAGATGTATATAAAAAAATAACAGATGTTAAATGTGACTGTTATATTGCAAAACTTGACACTATTTGGTTGATGCAAATGATTAATAGTAAACAGAACTATTCGTGCTAGATAGAAATACTTGAATCTCCTGTGTGCGAAAAATGAACGCTGGCTAGTTTAACAATATCATCAACAAAATATATTTGTAAATCATATATACTTTACATATACATAAAAAGAGGATTTGGAGTTAAATAACCCATAATGTTTGATATGCCATAAAACTCAACCAAACAAAATTTACCTTTGTTGTCATTCACTCGAATATGTTCGGATATATTTCTTCTTCAATCTTCTTCTTAGTTCTGAGGATTCAATAACACATCATTCAAAAAGTCCTGGGCCTGACATATAGATGGCGCCACTAATAAAAAAATCCATATCGTTTTGATAAAGTACTAATCTTCAAATGGCACGTGTCAACATTTGAGCCCAATCAGATTATTAGTTTACAAATTGCAGTTATTTAAGTGAAGCTGCTGTTGCCAAACCGACTCATTAGTCTAGTGGGTAGAGTGTTTGCTAATGGTCCGGGAGTCCTAGGTTCAATCTCAGGTCTCTTCATACCAAAGACTTTAAAAATGGTACTTGATACCTCCTTGGTTAACACTAGGCAATATAAGGTACGAATCGAGGGTAAAGTGGCGCAATCCAAGAAAAGAAGTAGCGCCCTCTCCTACTCCTCGGAGTAGTAGCTATTGAAAAGGGAGCCTTCTGGTCACCCTCGACTACGGTCGCCAACTTTACTTTTACTTACTGTTGCAAATGTTCAAAACAATGGACAAATCTGAATTTCGTTTGTTGATAAAGTATTGTTTTCTAATGGAAAGAATACTGTTCAAGCAAAGCAATGGCTTGTTATTTAGACTCTGTTCTGTTGAAAACAACGGTTACGAGGTGCTATGGTGACTTTAAACACGGTCCTACAGACACAAATAATGCCGAACGCCTCAGGTTGCCTAAATTCGGCAGTTGTCCCAGAAAATACCAAAAAAAGTCAAGAAAATCGTTTTGGCCGATCGTAAATTGAAGTTGTGTGAGATAGCAGAACAGTTGAAGATATCAGAAGACAGTGTATTTACTATTTTGCATGAACATTTATCGATGAGAGAGCTGTCTTCAAAGTGAGTGCAACGTTTGCTCACAGTTAATCAAAAACGACAACGCGTCGACGCTTCACAGCCTTGTTTGGAACAACAAAAAGGAGTTTTGTCATAAATATGTGACAATTGATGAAACATGGATCCACGACTTCAATCCAGAGATAAATCGGCAGTCTGCTGAGGGGACAGCAGCAGGTGAAAGCCGTCAAAAGCGACCAATGATGCAAGCATTCTGGGATGCGCAAGGTATTTTGTTCAGTTACCTTGAGAAAGGAAAAACTATTAATAGCAAATATTCTATAGAATTTTTGGTGCGTTTAAAAGAAGAAATCGTCAAAATCCAGCCACAAATGCAGAAGAAAAAAGTGGTCTTTCACAAAGACAACACACCGTATCACAAGTCGATTGCATTGATGGCAAAACTACATGAATTGCACTTCGGCATCCACCCTATTCTTCAGATCTGGCTCCCAGCGACTACTGGCTGTTTGCAGACCTCAGAGGAATGCTCAAGGGAAAGAAATTTGGCTCCAATGAAGAAGTGATATCGGAAACTGAGGCGTATTTTGAGGCCAAAAACAAATCGTTCTACAAAAAGAAAGCATTGAATTGTTAGAGAAGCGTTAGAATCAGTGTATTACCCCAGAAGGAGACTATATTGATTAATCAAGTTGAATTTTGCCAAAAAATTAATGTTTTATTAGTAAGACCCGGGATATATTGGGTGATGTGTTATCTTATTTTTTTCTTGGCTCAATTTTAGTCTCTTTTCTCTTCATTTTTCAATTTTTTATGGCATATCAACTTTTGTGCGTTATTTAATGACAAATCCTTCCTTTCAGAAGAAGAGTAGAGCCACTGTTTAACGCTTAGGTAGGAGTATTAGGGGGTTCCGAGAGTAAACATATTAGCGCGATTGGAGCTTGAACTCGTTTACAACGTTGTCGTAGTCCAGCACGCTTGCCACTACACCACGAAATTTTTTCACTAAGTTTTCCTTTTTCTGATATTTCTCACAATTTTTCTAATATTCCGGTATATATTTATTTCAATCACTTTCTGTTTCTCTCTAATGCCACTCTCCAGTGCCCAACTTAATAAATCTTCTTGTTCCAAGTGATTTTGTTTTACATCAGCGTTAGTTGATGGTCTTTCACTGAAGTTTAAGTGACAGCAAGTCTTCTCATGTTTCCAGGACTCTTCTCGGTATTCTGGCCGATCTCAATAATGTAGTAGTTTGAACGGTCTCCAATTCTCTTATTTCCAAATCCTCCAGTCCCTTAAACAATCCTTCGGTGATTGTACCAAGAGCACCAATTGCAATTGGTATAAACCTCACATTCATGTTACACAGTTTTTTTTCAATTCCCTAGTAAGGTCGAGGTACTTATCATTCTTTTCATTTTCCTTTAATCTTATTCAGTAGTCAGCCGGGACAGCAAAGTCCACAATTTTGCAAGTTCTCTTTTTTGTTGATTATAATAAGGTCTGGTCGTCAGGCCGAGATTAGGTGATCCGTTTGTATGTCAAAATCCCAAAGGAGTAAATGCATCTCATTCTTTTGGACAGATGCTGGGTTGTGCATATAGCATTTTTTCGTATGATCAAATTTAAATTTTTTGCGCAATTCCAAGTGGATCACCAAGCCCACCCAGTCGTATCTTGTCTCGTTCTCTTTCCGTGCCAATTTGCTGCTTATGTGATTGATCGTTTCGTCTCTACGACCACATGGCTAACATTTACTGTTTTGTAGTGTCTTATCTATTCTTGCTTTAATATAAATGGTTCTTATGGCGTTGTTTTGTGCTGGTATCAGGAGATTATTTATCATTATTATTATTATTATTACAATGGCCTTCTTTTTTCTTTTCTTTTGCTTGTGCAGTTCCTCTAATTCGTTATTTTGTTTTCTCATCAATTCTTATCAATTATCAACTTGTTTCAACTATTTTGGTGTATTATATTGCTTTTTCTTTTTGGTATTCACTTTTTCCTGTGTCCAGATTTCTTTTCGTCACTTCCTTTTATCCAAATCTTTCTCTTCTTCCTTCTTCCCTTGTCATCATCTTTTTCTCCTCCTCCCTCTCTTTCTCCTCTATCCTTTGTCCTCTTCCTTCGCTTCCACTACCACTACCCCTACCTTATCTCCCACGTCATTCTCCTTCTCTCTCACTTTCTCTCCCCCTCCCTCATTCTCCTTTTCTTTTTCGTCGTTTTTCTTTTTGTTGATCTAGTTCTTCTTGATCGTCCCATTCCCTTTTTCCACCTTCATTTTCCCTTTCTATGTCCTCTCCCCTCAATAACCTTCTCTCAACTACTCCTTCCACCATTCTCATCCGGTTCTTTTAAAATCATTCTTGGTCATATTCAGCGTCATACGTCACTTCTCTCTCACCACGTTTGATTTAAAATTCATTTTATCGCGACTTTCTCATTTTCTTTATTTCCGTTTCTTTAACACAATATTTTCCTTTTATTATGAATATATTGGATGACAAATGGTTAAGCATTTCGTGCGAAATACACACCAATCCCCCAAAACCTGATTACCGTTTCGAAATTCAAACCTGAAAAGCAAAAACAAACATACACGGCCATAAATGAATAACACCAGCATTTCGATCCAATTAGGAATAAATGAAGACACCCAAACTAATTAGTGTCCGCTCTAATGAATTTACTGCCACAGATAACCTTGGCATTCCTCTAATAAACATAATTAAACCCAAACGAACAGGTGTGACAAAGATATTCTTAAGCTTTCACACACTCGACATAGCGATTTCTGTTCCCGAAAACTTGTAGGTAGCTATTCGGTTTGTTAAGCATAGATTCGGACCATAAAGGCTTGGACTTGTAACCTACTTGAGTTGCATTGCGAGGTCTTGGAGTAAGTTGCCGAAGCAAAAGATAAGATCATGGGAAGTCAACAAGTTCAAAGGAATGGCAAAGGGGCAGATACGTGGTACAAATAAAATATACATATATATATATATATATATTTGTGTGTGTGTGTGTATATATATATATATATATATATATATATATATATATATATATGATTTTTAAACGAATAGTTCGCTGGTAAGATTACTTTTAAAACGCACAACTTAAATGGTTTGAAATATTGCTAACACTAATAATTCTTAATGGTTTGAAGTATTTCTATTTAACACGTTTAAGGCATTTCATTACTGCAGCAATCGTACACGCAAAGAGTACGCAGGGTTGCCTCGTCAGTGATGTTCTTGGGGTCCTTAAAACAAGTTTCGAGTCTTCCAACATCATACTCGTTCTCCCAAGCGACCCTACCAAAATAATTTTTCAGACTGGTGATCTTTCAGCACACACCTCAATATATATATATATATATATATATATAAAGGAAAAATGATAATAAGATAATCCAAGTAGAAAGAGACATTTATTAAGAAGCAAAGTCTAAGGTCTTTCTATCCACATTCTTTTGAGTGGAACCCTTATCTTTGAGAACTTCGTCATAATGTCTCAGTGCCTTCTTCAAATTAACAACTCCTTCTCGTAAACGCATGCCCTTCCATCATCGACACCAACACGGATTACAATCCATTATTTACTTCCATGTATATATATATATATATATAGAGAGAGAGAGAGAGTGAGGTTTATAGATACCAAAATGCTTTAGCTACTGCTATTGAAATTTCAAATTGAAGGTAATTAATGAGAAAAGACGTACGTCAATTCCCTCATTGTTGCTAGCAGTTAAAACAAGAATAACCACTTGCTCGTCTTTTCGTCTTATATCTCACACGGCGGGGTTTAACCACACGCAATGAGCAACGTTCGGTTCAAGATATCCTTAAGCTTTCACACACTCCTCAAAACAGCTATATACCTGAGCATACTGAATTTTCAATTGTCTACGACAATTTTAAATGCTTATACAAAGAAAGACTTCCGCCCGCTGATTCAGCTGAGAATGTTAATATACAAATGTAAAAACTAAGTATTTCACACAGAAAAAAAACACTCAAAGAGAGTCGTGCTAATTCAGCTTTTCTCCGAATTAGGAGGACATGATCTGGTATTTTTGAGTCGAAGAAATAATCACTGAATCGGGGTGCCGTTTAGTTGTCCAAGAAATTTATATATCCAATGATGTAAAAGAAATGTTACAGTAAAAGGAGTAAATAATTGAATCAAACTTATAAATTTTTATTTTTCTGAATTAAGTGAAATATTTTCTAAAAAATAGAAGTTGAAAATATTTTCTTATAAGCGAAGATAATTGTAGTCAGAATGTAGAAGTTTTGTTTTAGAAGATTCTTGCAATGAAATATACGAGGATCATTAAATAAGTTTCCAGACTTTTTTCGTGTGGGCACTTTTATTGATAGTATACATATAAAACTCAAGTCCTCTTCGAAGTACTCTCCTCCGGCTGCAACGCACTTGTTGTACCGTTCCAACAACTTCTGGAAGGCTCCATGGAAGTTCTCTTGTGTTTGTGTGTCAATGACCTTCGTTACAGTCTCTTTCATCTGCTCAATTGTCTCATAACAACAACCTCTGAGCTTAGGGAATAACCAAAAGTCACAGGGAGCAAGGTCTGGACTATAGGGAGGCTGAGGAACTGTCTTGATACCCACATTGGTCAAATAGTCTGTGACAAGGATGGAGATGTGGACTGGTGCATTGTCCTGGTGGAAATGCCACTGACCCGATTTGAAGAGTGCTGGCCTCTTTCTGAACTCCCTTAAAACATAGTAACCCTAACCCTAACCATTTGGCCAGTTAACTCTGGTATATTGACTTCCTTACTCCTCCCACAACTCTCATCATCCCTCACAGACTCCCTGCCTTTCTTGAATCTCTTATGCCACACAAAAAATGATGCTCGATTCATGCAAGATGGTCGAAAAGTAGGATGAAGCATTCCATACGTTTTGTCCCTTTTTTCCAAGTTCAAAACAGAATTTTTTTGCATATTGTTCTTCTAAAGGGACCTCACGTCCAGATTTCATTTTTGAAATTCACCAGCTGTGACAATCAGGCTTCAGTAGAGTGTTTTCCAATTGCTGCTGTAACTGTTGATTTGAACCTGAAATCATAAAACTTGGTCAGTTATCTCATAAGATGTATAGCAATAACATACGGAATTTTTAAGAGTCTGCGACAATTTTAAATGCCTGTACAAAAAAAGTCTGGAAAATTATTGGATGTACCACGTGTATATATATATATATATATATATATATATATATATATATATATGCGTGTTTGTGAGTGTATGTCTGTATGCAATTTTAATGGGCACCGCTGCTATATATATTCGTGTTCGTGTAAACACGATGTATTTGCATGTGCAGTTGCGTATGTGTATGCATAAAATATGCCGAAAAATTAACAGCCTACAATTCTTTATGCTTTTAATCATATCTGTCTCTGTCTAATTTTTCGAGTCTCTGTCTATCCGTTAGATGGTCTTATCAGTTAGATGGCCTAACCACCACTCTCTCTCTCTCTCTCTCTCTCTCTCTCTCTCTCTCAATCACCCCTCTCTCTCTCTCTCTCTGTTAATATATATATATATATATATATATATTGTCTGTATCAATATATGTATATCCTCCTCTCCTTTAGTTGTTAGTTCCTCTGTTGAAGCACGACAAAAACGAAGAAACCTCTTTAAGTCGCGTATGCGCCATCGTTGGTTCAAAAACTGCCCTATTTGTCTCAGTGGCTATGAATAATGCGATTTTGCGCTTGGCTTCTCTACTGTACAATCGACGAGGCAAAAGTTCCTTTCTGACAGCACAAAGGCAGCAGAAGGCGCGTTGCGCAAAATTAAACAATCCATGATTTTGAGACTGATTTGGTTTCTCTAGCATATCCACTGGTTCTTCACAATGCTCTGAATGAAGAAGAGGGATCGGGCGGGCGGACGTTCCTAGCGCATAAAGAACGAAAGAAACTAAAGACAGTTCTTTTATTTACCACTAATTCAATGGACTGCTTTGTATATGCCGGCTGGAGCGGACACCTTATTTAGCTACCGAGTTTATTGCAATAAACAAGGAATCAGAGGCCGGAGTTTGATCCTTGCTGCAAACTCACTATTCTGGCTTTGTTCAGGATGAAGTTACTCTCATTATTTTGAGGTATAAATTTACTCAACCCACTCCTCCACGGGCAGAATACGATACAAGGTCAAATGTTAAGCTGAGTACTGCCCTGGTACCATAAAGATGTAAGGAAATAAACACGGAAACCTGAGTTCTCATTATATATATATATATATATATATATATATCGGAATTATATATATATATATATATATATGTATATATAGGAATTAGGAATTATATATATATATATATATATGAATTATATATATATATATATATATAGGAATTTTATATATATATATATATATATATATATATGAATTATTTTATCCATAAGATCTGAAGAAGTCCTGTTAATTCTTTTTGGTGTTTTTGATTTATACAAAAACCCATAACAAGATGGAAATAAATTTATAATCCTAATGTGACCGGTTTTTGTTTTTTCTTAAAGAAATTATTGCTCTGTAATGTCGGTTACATTGCCTTTACCAGGAAAATTTGAAGGTTCACAGTTGAATGTTTTTTTTTTGTCCCGATGGAATTACTCCCATCTCAGGTTTAACTGGAGCGAATAATAATAATAATAATAATAATAATATATATATATATATATATATATATATATATATATATATATATGTCGCAGATTCAATCCCGAGTACAGGTCAATAAAAAGGTTTCTTCCAAAAGCTTAACACTTGTACTTGATCATGGTTGACAGAATTAGAACTATCTGCATCTTTGGATTAAATATAGGGGCAGTTTGAAATTCTGTGAAGGCTCCCGAGTTCGACATAATACACCTGAAGAAGGCTGAAGGACATACAGGCCGAAACGTTGTGAACATAACAATGAAAATGAAAGCAATCAAAATTTCTTACTGGTGTCGCCAAAGTGCTGAGCTGTATGTTATAAGTCTAACGTAAAGTTAGATGGGTTTTGATCCCAGCTTAAAGCATCCAGTTTGTCTTGCTATTCTGAAGGGTTGGGATACAACATAACAGTCTGTCTGTGGATGACTAATATCTATATATATATGTATAATTTTATTCGGAGATTTATTGATTTGTATTAACGAGGATAAATAGATAGATATAATGATAGAGAGAGAAAGGGATTAACAAAAAATAGAATAGTGCACACACACACGCACACACATACACACACACACGCTCATACACACACACACACACACACACACACACACATATATATATATATATATATATATTATTATGGATATCATTGGAGGAAATATACCCGAATGCGCAAATTCAAATTCTGGATGATGCTTTTTGTATTTCACAAAGCACCTACGAAAGGCATGAATCCAACTATTCTCCCTCCTGTTATTGGTAAATAGTGATGCAGACTGTGCTCTTTAAGCGGGCTATAGCAACTAATCAAATGAAAAGAAAACTTTGTTCAATTTCAGTTAAAAACTGACCTTGTGCCACACTCTGCTTGTGAAGGAGATTTTGGTAAATGCATGCTATGATTATTCCTTGCGACTGAATGACCTTTGTTTCTCCTGGGGTATGGATCACGCGTCTCTTACTTTATCTTCAATGTGGTCACCCGTTAAACTACTGAGCAAATTCTTAACAGCTTCAACCCAGTTTGATTCTGGTAATCTAGCGGAAACCGGTAATTAAAAATTAACGTGACCGTATATGAGCTTATTATTCATTGAGGAGGTATTTGTCCTATAGATACGGTAGCGAAGTACCCTGATTAAAATAATGGGTCTTCATTTCGTGCTGAACAGTGATAATATAGTAAAGAAAAAGTTTGGATTTTAGTCACGCTGTTGCATTCAATTTTGGACTAATACCTTAGGAAAGGCATGAATCCTCTTATCCCCCAGCTCTGGGTTAAATAGTATCCCTATTATTCTTATATACAAAAAATGCTTTGTCAGTAAATAACCCACGAAGGTTGATATGCCATTAAGCAAAGAAACATAACTAAACAACACGGCTTGGGAAAAGGTTTTACAGAGTAATGTTAAAAATGTTGCTACTCTCATTATCATCCTGATGTCGTGCCGCTAGCACGGATATCACTGACCCTCTCGCGCCACATCTCCCTATCGTTCATCGCCTCTGCCAGGTCTTCAGGGCTACAACCCGTATCCTCACATAGCTGCTGTATATATGTTCGAGCTGGTCTCCTACTTTTGCTTGGCCATATGCGGGGGTCTATAGGCGTACATCACTTATGAGCTCGTCCTTGCTTCTCCAGCAGTGTCCTGCATGTCTGGTTCGTCTAACTTGGATAGTCTTCGTGATGCGAGGCAGGTGGCCGTGTAGTTGGTCCCTTGTGGGGTGCTGCCACCAGGACTTGTTCAATATTGTTCGGGTCTATAGGAGTACATCTCTTATGAGCTCGTCCTTGCTTATCCAGCAGTGTCCTGCATGTCTGGTTCGTCTAGCTTTGATAGTTTTCATGATGGGAGGCAGGTGGCCGTGTAGTTGGTCCCTTGTGGGGTGCTGCCACCAGGACTTGTTCAATATTGTTCGCAGCATTCTTGTGTAATTGCCGTCTAGCTTCTTCTCCAGCCGTTTATTTAGCGTCCAAGTAGTGCATCCATGTAACAGTATCGACACGACCGCTGCCTGGAAGAAACTGCATTTCATTTTATCGGCCAGATCTGATTTTCATATGATCGAAAGCCTATCGATAGATGTCCATGTCTTCGTTAGCCGTGGTCTACCGATTATCGTCAAGCCAAGTGGAATCGGCTACCTGAGTTCAATCCCTGAACAAGGCGGTTTGTATTTCTTATAGTGCTAATATATATTGAGAAAGTTATAATCTAGTTATTCTCCCACTATCAACGAATAAATAGTCAAGCAGGCTAAGCTAATTAAACTTAGCATTGCAACCAGAAGGAATGGGTTCCTACTGGTTATTTTTGCCCAACGCGCACTACAAATTAACGCCTACATGACCAGTTTACAGGACCAATTACAAATAAAATTACTAAAGTAGGTGGCCGTAGTCAAGGATGATCTGAAGGCTCCCTTTTCAATAGCTACTATATCAAGGTGCAGGGAAGGGTGTTACTTATTTCCCTGGATTGCTCCATTTTATCCTTGATTCGTACCTTATAATACTGAGTGTTAAGTAAGGTGGTATCAAGTACTATTATTTGAGTCTTTGGTACGACTCGACCTGGGACTGAACCCCGGTCACCCTAGCCATTGGCGAACACTTTACACAATCAGCCAATTTTATATATATATATATATATATATAAGATGTCTATATATATATATATATAAGATGTCTATAAGAACGACCTAAGTCCGGCCTTATTGGATTTTTCTTTGCTTTGTCCACCAAAGCGTAGCACATCGCGATCCACGAGCTTTGTCCACGAGCGTAGCACATCGAGCTTTGTCCACGAGCGTAGCACATCACGATCATGGAGGCGGCTTGGCTCTTCCAGAATCATGCAGGGGTTACTGTTGGAGCCGATATGATGCAGAAATAACCCGAAATCGGCAATGAAGACAGTTGCATCACTGAAGACCTCCCTGATACATTTAGGATGTATGATTGAAATGAAAATATATATATACAAGTGGAGGCACTTTTAGTTTAACGATTATAGTCATAAGAAAATCGAATTGTCGATACGATTTGAAATCCTTGAGGAGATGTGCGTATCACATCGTCCAAATAGACTCGGTAAAAACATGAATCAATGTATTTTCTCCCAGCTAAGGATAAAAAGCATCCTAAGCCTTCACCAGGCTACAAATCAAGGAGAAAGAAAATCTGAATTCAAACCAGTTATAGATCACTTAAAAATGGAACTTGTATGGCACACTGTCCGCATTATTCATCTATTTGGGCAGGAGGCAAAATGCAACCATTATTTGCGATTTCGTTGGTGCACACAAGGGGATTACAAATGTATACAATTATGATATCTTACAAAAGTGATAGATAAACCCCGGAGATCTGGATTCAATCCCAGGTCGAGTCATACCAAAGACTCAAAAAATGGTACTTGATGCTACCTTGGTTAACACTCAACATTATAAGGTAACGATTAAAGGTAAAGCTGTGCAATCCAGGGAAAGTAGTAGCGACCTACTCTAATCCTCGGTGTTGTAGCTATCGAAAAGGGAGCCTTTGAGTCACCCCTGACTACAGTCGTTAACTTTACTTTTCTTGCTTATATCAAGTTAGACTAGTGATAAAGATTGATGGGAACTGCCCAAATTCGCTTCGTGTTGTTTTGAAGAAATCTTGGAAGCAACTTCTTTAAAACAACAAATGTACAGCCATGGAAGTAAAACGATCAAGACATACTGGACACTAATGAAGACGTAATGATAAATTCAAAAGTCATGTTCTGCCATGAACTACTACACAGGGACACACCAAGCAACAGAAACATACATTCATGAGTGCTCTGT
>OY757936.1:55170405-55220405 GCA_963585895.1 Sepioteuthis lessoniana
ATCTCCCTGCTGTCATGGCAATATCTTTCTTCTTGATCTGAGCACCCTTAGGACAAACTTGGCGTAAATCTTCTGTATCTTCAGTTCCTCGCGAATAATTGTGTGTACAGTTCCCACACTGACATCAAAATGTGCACCTATTGTCTATAGACACACGGCGGTCCTTATCCATGAAATTATTTATTTGGCCAATCAACTCTGGTGTTCTGACTTCCTTACTCCTCCCACACCTCTCATCATCCCTCACAGACTCATTGCCTTCCTTGAATCTCTTATGCCACTCAAAAATTGATGCTCGATTCAAGCAAGATGGTCGAAAAGCAGTCTGAAGAATTCCATACGTTTCTGTGGCAATTTTTCCAAGTTTAAAACAGGATTTTATTGCAATCAGGCTTTAGTAGGGTGTATTCCAATTCCTGCTGTATCCGTTTATTTGAACCTGAAGTCACAAAAATCGGTCCGTCATCTTACAAGATGTATAGCAATAACACACTGAACATTAAAGAGTCAATGACAATCTTAAATGCCTGTACAAAAAAAAGTCTGGAAACTTATATATATTACGCCACCTTAATTACTCCTACAATAATTATCGTATATATGTACGATAATTATTTTAGGAGTAATCAAGGTGATAACTGTGCCATCGAGGTATGCAAGTCCGAATTTTTGATATGCAGTTACTTTCACTTTCGGACTAATATCATTAAAAAATTTATGAACCCATCTCTGTTTGAATGCTGTTTTCTACACTATTTGGCTTTAGATAAACCCCAAAGATTGATTTGCTATAATCAAAAGAAACCAACATATATATATATATATATATATATATATATATATATATATATAACCCATGGGGTTTGAGCACTCTGGCGAAGGAATTGTCGGCCGCCACTAGCGTAATGCAAAGCTCTTCTTAAGAATTGAGCACTCTGGTAGCCGATAGGGTATAAAAAAATGTAAACAAAGGTTGCTGCTGCTGTTGCTAAATAAAATACCTTAAAATTCCCTTAGACAACGTGGTCCGCTTAGGGCCGAGAGGTCTGAAACTTAGTCTAACGTGAAGTTGGACGGGTTTCGATCCCGGCTTCGAGCGTCCTGCGGGTCTAGCCACACTGAAGAGTTCTGATAGAACGAAACAGTCTGTCTGTGGATGACTACATATATATATATATAGAGAGAGAGAGTCGAATGTAGGCTTCCTGATGATCCGTTAAGGTGAAACTTTAGTAGAAGATTTTCGACTCGCGATTTAAGTTAATTCTATAATTGGCTCCATTGTATTGTGTTGAGCACTTTAGTAATTATAGCATTGCAGCATTCGCGGAGGGGTTTTTGGTTTTCTTTTGACCACTGAATGCGTACCCCTTGATTTTT
Source organism: Sepioteuthis lessoniana (assembly GCA_963585895.1). Classification (NCBI taxonomy): domain Eukaryota; kingdom Metazoa; phylum Mollusca; class Cephalopoda; order Myopsida; family Loliginidae; genus Sepioteuthis; species Sepioteuthis lessoniana. The sequence continues at coordinate 55,171,786 of OY757936.1, forward strand.
TTCAAGGAGTCGTACGAGGTTGGCCTTTTCTTTCTTTTTTACCCAAAAAACATTTTTCTTTTTCCTCTGGGCGGTGATTCGAGGTACTTTTATCTCTTGTTCCTAACCAGGGTTTTTTGTTTTTTCCGATACCGTGAATACTGGTAGATATTAGATTAGTAAATATATATATATATATATATATATATATATATATATATATATATATATACTATTCTGTTTTTTTTCTGAGGATCTCCCTCTTTCTCTCTCTATCTCTCCATTTCACTCTTTCTCTATTTCCTTCCATTTCTTTCTCTCTATCACTATAACCCTCTATTTATTTATCTATGTTTATATAGATCAATAGATCTCTATTTCCCACTCTATCTGTCTGTTTGTCTCTTTCTCTCTCTCTCTTTCTCTCGTTAAAAGAATATATTGCTTACGTTTGAGTATATACGGTATGAGTAGAAATCGTGCGTGCGCGCACACACACACACACGTGCATATATATATATATATAGACAGATAGAGAGAGATATCGGCATTTATTTTGAAAAGCAGGTAGGTTAAAACTGTTAAATAAAAATCGATAAGTATACACTTATATAAACATGTCACGTTTTTGCACACTCACACGCACTCACAACCAACCCATTCCCTATATATATATATATAAACACGCACATACATACACATAAGCAAGTACAGATTTTTATTGTTTATGTGTGTGTATATGGTATAGTTATAACCCCCCACCTCATAAAAGCTATAAAACGACGTTGTGTCACTTACAGACTCAGAGGGAGGCCAGTTAAATATCCATGCAAACAAGTTCATCACATTGTGTCGATTGCCCAATCATGGACAAATCAATTATTACACACGATATATATTTATTTTCAACATGCTATTCTTTTTGCTAAATTATCTGCATCTGACCCTAACCATTCCCTTTAGTCTCAATATTCAGTTTTGTTGTATAGCCATGAACAACTATACATACACATCTACAGATGCATGCAGAATCATAACGACGACACAATAATAAAGACGAGCGACACAGTTCTTTAGGAAAATATACCTCTCACTTCATAGAAAGGGTTGTGTGTGAGAGGGAGTTGGAGACCGAACAGAACTGCATCATATTGTACCCCACTCTTATGGCCATTATAGCGTTTCTTTCCCGTTCTCCTGGGCTTTTTAACCGGGGGCCAGGCTCTCTGGGACATGGTCCTCATTCCAGCATCTTCTCTCCAACTCATCTGAACTCCAACTGCTCAATCGGGGGTCCTACGGGCCCCTTCTGCAGAGTGCTGGTTCTCTCTACCACACCTTATCTCCAACTGACCTCAACTTCCTGTCGCCGGGGTTATATAATAATTTGTCGTCGACTCTTCTTCCTGCAAGCGTCACAATTTCGCACTCAATCCAATCCCTCGACAGTCAAGGTTATATCCTGATATTCCTCGACCGGATGCACACTGGTGCATTTCCTATTTTGACAGCTTGGCCGGGTTGGAGGTCAATATGCAACAGTGTGACATGGAAGATTTTAGACTTGAATTCCTGTACTCTATCTTCCTTAAGTTAAATTGATTTCCCCTTGTACAGTGTGCAGCAGAAATGTCTCACCCATTTTAAACTGTCACCTGCATGGTGTATGTAAACGATGATGTATGTAAGTGGTGATAGTAGCTCCATCTTATTAATGTTTTACCATATTTTTCATAGCTCTAACAGGCCATGTTTTTAAAGATTAACAAAATGGTAATATATTGACCCTCGGCCGAGCTGTTAAATAAGAAATGCACCGTTGTAAATAACAGGTGCATCCGGTCGAAGAGATCAGTGTATAACCTTGATTGTGGACGGGTTGAATAGGGTGCAAATGTGACGCCCACAAGAAGCAGGTGGGTGTCAAACGATTATATAACCCGGTGCCACAGACAGGTTCAGTTAGTTTGGAGTCAGTTAGTTGGAGATAAGATGCTGTAGAGAGAACCAGCACCCAGCAAAGGGCTATGGGTTCTCAGAATCCCCGATTGAGCAGTCCAGCAGAACGAGAAAGAAGTGCTGCTAAAGACAGAGGAATTTGGGGTCAATATGTTGCAGTTTGTTCAGTCTCCAACTCACCTCTCACACATAAACCTTTCGCAACCCTTTCGCAACCATTTCGAATAAAGGGTGAGAGGTATATTTTTCTAAAGAAGTGTGTTCGTTCGTCATTATTGTTGATTTTGTTTCCACATGTATATGTGTATAGTTGTATATGTATCATGGTTGTGACTATGCAACATTATTACAATTAGGTTATGGTAATCATTCATAATTGTATTATTATTATTATTATTATCATTATTATCTACACCCTGGTTGTGACTATGCAACAAAAAGACCAAGTGCATCCTTTAATTCTTCCACGTCACTTTCTTTTAATCGGTGAACATGTGATTACATCCGAAATAATTTCATTTTGACATAACTTGAAATCGTAGAAAGCTGTCTATATTGCAATTTCAGGTTCAGTAATCTTTAAACAAAATGTCTCACCAACAAATACAGTATGCACTGGTTCAGTTCATGATCATAGTGGTTCATATCGTAAGAAAAATAGATTAGATATTTACTAGATGAAGCTACAATTACTACTTCTTTAAGTTTATTTGCACCACGCAGGTGACAATTCAAAATATGGGAGGTATTTCTATAACACCGTGTACTTTGGATGGCCAAGTCGGCTGGATATGCAGAATACGCCGACAGCCTCTCTACTAAGGGGTAGGACCCTGGTAAATAAAGTTTTGGGTATGAAACTAAACTGAATATGATGTTGAGGCACTAGTCGTGGAAGTTTGAGGATGTGGTGTACCTTTCTATCGCCATTACTCCCAAGTTTACTTTGCCCTGTTAGCTGGGGCTGTTGAATACACTAACTGCCCCACTGCAGACGGGTAAGACCCCCCTCCCAATGAGTATCCTGGATGTGACAGTAAACAATCTAATGGTGAGGTTCCAGTAATGCTAGGGCTTTGGGGAATTCGGAGCACCCCTTCATTGCCGTCGCTTCCAGGTCCACTCTGGCCCGACGTGGTAGCACCTTATTAGGCCCAATCTATGTGTAAATAGAACGGCATACTAAACTGAATAGCTTGAAATAGAAATATTTTGACAATTAAACTTACATTTAAACTGCGTGCTTATGCTGAACTGAATTATTTGGAATGGAACTGTCTTTTTGGCATTGAAACTGTATTTACACTAAACTGATTTGTTTAATATAGAACTGTTTTGGCATTTAACTGCGTGTAAAGAAAATCTGTACTTATATTAAACTGAATAAGCTGAATTAGAATTGAGTGACTAAACTGAATAGCTTGAAATAGAAATGTTTTGACAATTAAACTTACATTTAAACAGCGTGCTTATGCTAAACTGAATTGTTTGAAATTGAACTGATTATGACATTAAAACTGTACTAAAAGTAAACTGAATTGTTTAATATAGAACTGTTTTGAAATCTAACTGTGTGTAAAGGAAATGTGTACTTATACTAAACTGAATTAGGCGAATAAGAACTGTTATGAATAAACTGAATAGTTTGAAATAGAAATGTTTTTCACAATTAAACTGTGTACTCATTCTAAACAGAATTGTTTGAAATAGTATTGATTATTTGTATAAAAATGGATTGGGCGTTAAATAGCCAACAAAGGTTGATGTGCCATAAAACCCCAACAACTAACCAACCCAGGTTTACTCCGACCCAGATTGGTAGAAATTTTTAGGTTTCCATCAATGGGGCAGATAGAATTTTCAATCATTTACTAAGGCTTGTTATGAATTATTTATAAGACCCCATCGAAGAGTTTCTTAGATATAACATAAAACCATCAAATGGTGAGGCTCCATTCTTGGAGATTTGAGGAATTCGGTGTACCCCTTTATTGTCATTGTTCCCAGGACCGAACTATTAGCCCCTGATAGAGTCCTTTGTATTGGTCAAATAGAACAAACTATATGTGCAAACAAATGACCCATGTTAAATTGTGACTGTTATATAGCAATATTTGAAACCATTTAACTGTGTGCAAAAAACAGTTCAGGTTCGTTTAAGAATGTCATCAACAAAATGTATTGAAAATTCATATGTATATTCGATATATGTGAATAAAAAGATAAATAAATTAAAATGGTTGATACGCCATAAAACCAACCAAACTAAACCAAACCGATACGTTATTCGAAGCCGTACAAATATTATAAAAATATTAATGCAAACTCGTTAATTTAACTCCGGTAGACACCTATGCTTTCATTTGTTCCAATCGGAAGTTTACATGATCCACATTGAGAAACCCTGGTCAAGACTGTCTCAACAAATAAGAGCCAACTTAAAAAAAAAAGAATTATACAGTCTGTTTCGGTACTTTGAAGAACAGGTTTTGGTGAAACACAGGATTTTGCAACTACATCATCCACTCTCAGGGCCAATGCACAAGACACCCACCGAATTTAAAATACGGGGCCTGCACTTTATTCTATCTTTATATTCATAAGATAGTTTTACGGGTCAGAACTAACCCCTTACATTGACGGAAGAATAATTATTCATCGTTTATATCAAGTAGGTTGTCGACCTTAGTCGAGGCTGACCCGAAGGCTCCCTTTTCAATCGCTACCTCACGGAGGTGTAAGGGAGGATCCTACTCGATTCCCAGGATTGCTCCTCTTTATCCTTGACACTCACGTTATAGTGCTGTGTGCTAAGCAAAGCGGCAATGGTACTTGATACTTTCTTGCTTAAATTTCAACATTATAAAGTATGCATCATTGGTAAAGTGAAGCAATTCTGGAAAGGAATAGTGTCCTCTCCAATACCTTGGTGTAGTAGCTATTGAAAAGGGGACCTTCGGGTCGCCCTCGACAACGGTCCCCAACTTACTTCCTTTACTTATATCAAGTAAATAAATCTCTTACAGTTATATACATATTGTTTATTTTGAAATATCTTCGGACAGCGATTGTTAAATATTCTCTACTTTGAAGAATTAATTATTTGGGCATGTGCTTCATTTTTTTTTTCTTGTCCAGTTGGGTGGGGCTGTAGAATGCACCAATTGCAACTCCTCAGAGGGGTTAGACCCCCTCCAAATGACTGTCTTGGATATGACACTAAACAATTTGATGGTGAGGTTCTAGTGATGCTGGAGCTTTGGAGAATGCGGTGCACCCCTTCATTGCCATTGCTCCCAGGTCCACTCTGGCCTGGAATGGTAGCACCTGATAGGGCTCTATCTATGGGGTAAGTCGAACTAACTGCATAGATATGCTAAACCGAATTGTTAGAATTAGTACTGTTTGACTAAACTGAAGAGCTTGAAAAAGAAATGTTTTTTCACAATCAATCTGTATTTACATTTAAACTGTGTGCTTATGCTAACCTGAATTGTTTGAAATTGAACAGTTTTTACATTGAAACTGAACTTACACTAAACTGAATTGCTTAATATACAACTGTTTTTGACATTTATCTATGTGTTAACAAAATCTGTACTTATACTCAACTGAATTTGGGGAAATAGAAATTAGAACTGTTTGAATAAACTGAATAACTTAAAATAGAAATGTTTTTCATGTATAAACTGAGTACCTATTCTATACTGAATTGTTTGAAATAGAACTATTTTTATAACATTTGATTTGGCATCAAATAACCAACAAAGGGTGATATGCCATAAAACCCAAACAACAAACCAGCCAAATTTTTTTATCAGTTGGGCACTCACATTTAAGAAAGCAGTACAATGACGAAATTCACTATTCCCTAAATTTTCAAACTCATGCTATACTGTAAAGAAGTCACGGAGAAAGCTCCAAATTGAAGATTTTTCAGTGTTTTCGTGGAAAACTGAGGACGTATTCATATTATCAAAATTCAGTAACTATAATTCCGGGGATCTCTTTGCAGATTTCTAGTCCGGACGGTGTTTCGGAGTAGTACGCAATGGCACAGCCATTCATTATCACTTCAACAAGGTCCGTGTCACTTTTTCTTGATTCTGAACTGAAAACTTCTTTCAATTTTAATCCTTAAACATATTCATTTTTTGACCCAACGAAAGGACTCAAGTGGGTGAGACCAATCCGGGTTCAAGCGGACCGGCGAATAATGTCCACACTCACCAAAACTTCAGAAGTAGATCCTCACAATCAGATGCAGTTTAGTGAGGACACCCCTTTATCGGGGGGTCTTAGCCCTCTGAAGTACAAATCAGTGTATTCTTAACATTTTCGACAGGGCTATTACTTTTCATTGTTATTATTCTATTCTAATTGATATGCATTACTGATTTGATAGTGTAACGATACGGCACAAAATAGACAATGTTATAAAGTTATCCCTTATATTTACCCCGTGGTAACCTCATAGTGATACAAAATGACGAACACAATACAAAACGACTCTGTTGGGTGCGGGATACGAAAGTTTTATTGCTAGTCGAAATCTAGCAGTAAACCAAAAGAGAGACATAGGGTAGGAAATGAGTCAGTCCGTTTCAGATTGAGAGAATAATCAGTTTGAGCCTGTTTGAATTTTACATTGCTATGATACACTTAAAAAAGGTATGAATTCAAGTATTATCCCTATAGCTATATCCTTAAGGGGTTTTGGACTATTGTCTTCATCTTTATTGTTATTTCCCAAACGTTTCGGCCGATATGCCCTCCGGCCTTCTTCAGGTGTTTGTCAAACTCGGGAACCTACACAGAACTTCAAACTACGTCCTTTATTGTTATTGTTCACAGTCACGTGTAGGTTCCCGAGTTTGACAAACAGCTGAAAAAGGGCGGAGGACATATCGATTGAAACTTTGTCGAAATAACCATGAAGATGAAGACAATAGTCCGAAAACCCTTAATGATAAAAATCATCAAGCTTAATCTCAAAAATTCAGTCAACCTATGGCTATAAGTAAATAGTAGGGTAGACTAGGCTCTTTAACATTGCTATGGTAACTAGTCTAGGAGAAGGAAAACTTTGATTTTAAACCTGTTTTTCTCTGCTTACAAACTGGCGCTGCTTTGCATATTTTAGTGGCTCAGAAGTTGGGTACGTCTATTTTACATTTTTAGGAGATGTATTTTAGGGTGTATTGTTTTTTTCATATAGGCAAATTACAACATAAAGAAATCCGTGTGAGGTGAACGTATAATTTTACACACACACACACGTGTACATATATATATATATATATATATGTCTCAGTATATATATATAAATATATATATATACACATATATATATATGCATGCACACATATGCACACATACATACATAAATGTGTGTGTGTGTGTGTGTGTGTAAAATTCTACTTTCACCTAATACAGATTCCTTTAAGTCGTAAATTGCCAACATGAAAAAACTGGTGCACACTAAAATAAATCTAATAAAGTTGTACAGTATACATGCGTTTACCCAACCTCTCCAACACGTGTGTGTGTGTGTGTGCGCGTGTGCACTCCATTTTATTTGTTGATGAAATAATTTTCTTTAATGTTTGGTTTCTAGTATTGTTATATGTTCCGCTAGAAAAGAAATAAAATAAAATAAATAAGAAATCAAAGGATGTTTTTGTTTTTTTAATTTCGCTTGTAATATCAAATTAAAAGGAATCCTGAAAGGTGTAATGCTTTTTATAGTCATTATTTCGGATTGTTATGTGGAATTCACAGGCCAATACTGCTCAGTCGTTTCAATAAACACAAATATCATTCCTTAGAGTGAAAATGAAAAAGCATTCATTTTAGGTTAAAGCAAGTGGCACAAGACAAAAAAAATCAAAGAGGGGTTTCTGAGTAGCAGCAGCAGTAACAGTAGCAGCAGCCGCAGCAAAAGAAGAAAAGTCTGAATGTTTTTAGAAGGAGACTTAAATCAAATAATCAACCTGAAATTTGAAGATAAATATTTAGCAAAAGAAATGTACATGTATACAAATCTGTATGCATGTACATTTCTTCCTCAGGCCTTGAAAGAAAAAAAGATACAAATAGACTGACAGTTATATAGACAAACAGGTGTATGTCAACAATCTAATAGATAGAATTAATCTTAAGTTAGATAGATCTCAAGTTAGATTGATAGATAGACATCTCAGGTTAGATAGATATATTGATCGATAAAAAGTGAAGATGATATATATATATATATATATATAGGAAAATATAAATTACTAAAGTAATCATTTCTTCACCTTTCACAGCTCTTCTATAACAATTAGATTCATGTCTTATTCAAACGAAAAATAAAAACAAAATATTTATAAGACATGTATTTTGGAAGCTAAAAAAATGCTTCCAAAAACACCGGTCTGATGATTATGTATGTTTTGTTTTGTTTTGTTTTGTTTTGTTTCTGTTTGGTTGTTTAACATAAAGAAAGAAAGGAAGCTGTTAGCAACAGATCGGCTTTGAAAGGTTCGGTAATTACTCTGAGTTTTTATACGGATGTACTTGCTAACCTCCGAGTGCTTTATTATATCCAATGTTCATAAATGTTAGTTTTTTTTATCGTATATATATATATATATATATATATATAAATCAGGTGCGATATATACCTTCCACATTTTAAACTATCACCTGTGTAGTGAAAGTGAATTAAGGCAAGTTATGTTGGTTGCTCCATCAAGCTAATATCTTTTTTTTTTTTTGTAAGATACAATCTGTTATGACCATGGCTTCGACCTGTGCACCCTGTGTGTTTGCTGTTGAAACGTTTTTTAAAGTCTTGTGAATCCGTAATTACAAAGAGACGTCGAAATGAACTTGTTCAGAATTAAAAAGTTGATACTGTTATGGGTTAAAAATTCCACCCAAAACAGCATGATTCCGAAGAAACACGAAATGAGCACAAAAAGATCTCTGCGTAGCAATGATATATTCACCAGGTTTAATAAAATGTTTCAACGGCAAGTTTTCGGTGTGCACCCGTCCGGGCGATGACTATAACTAATTACATAAAAAAAACGATGAGACGTTAGCCAGATATGGCTAACATTGTCACTTGCAGCACCATACAGGTGAGTATTTAGAATATGTGAGGTTTTTTTTTCTCTCCTGCCCCAAATATACATATGTTTGTATGTGTGTGTAATAGAAAAAAAAACGGGCCGTCATTTTGATATCCTAATATTGGTGTAGCTTTTACAATAATACTGCACATATAATTGCTTTAGACTATATGTTTATATGTCTATATTAAATCATACATGAAGCACTCCTAGAGAACGATATGAAACCTCTAAGATATTCTCAATTTGAATAATTCCAAACACATTAACCCTGGATACTTATTCAATATATATATATATATATATATATATATATATATAAAGTGGGTAGCATGTTAACCGATGGCCCGAGAAACTGGGGTTCGTTCAGTCGTATGTCGACTCACGCCAAAGATTCAAAAATGGTACTTGATATCTCCTTTTTTAACACTAAGCATTATAAGGTATGGATCAAGTGTAAAATGGAGCAATCCAATGTAAGCATTGCCACCCTTCCCTACTCCTTGGAGTAGCAGTTATGGAAAAGAGAGCTTTCGGGTCAGCCTCGATAACTGTCGTCAATTCTTACTTACTTTATACATATATATAGTCATCCACAGACAGAATGTTTCATTCTATCAGAACTCTTCAGTGTGGCTAGACACGCAGGACGCTCGAAGCCTGAATCGAAACCCGTCCAACTTTATGATAGACTAAGGCTTCAGACCACACGGCCATAAGCGGACTACGTTGGCTAAGGGAATTTTTAGGTATTTTATATTTAGCAAACAGCAGCAGCAGCCTTTGTTTACATTTTTTCATACCCTACCGGCTACCAGAGAGCTCAATTCTTTCGAAGAGCCTTGCATTACGCTAACAGTGGCCGACAATTCCTTCGCCAGAGAGCTCAACCCCCATGGGGGAGCATATATATATATATATTTACTTCCAATAGTTTTAGACCTAAATCGTTTTTTCCAAGTTCCTAGTAAAAGGCTACCTTTGTAATTAATCGAAAAATTCAGGGTAAACTGCCAAATGTTGTCTCGCCATGATACAAATACAAATATAAAGCGGAAACATAATCAAATATAATTTACGAACTTCAATGAATGAATGAACACACTTCTTTATAGAAATATATCCCTCACACTTTATTTTCAAAAGGGTTGATGTTTCTGTGGTGTGTGAGAGATGGGTGGAGAGACATATACTCAGGGAGAGGACTTCTTCCCATATCTTCTTCTAGGAGCCAAGCTCGTCAGAGATGCATGTGATCGGCTGCGTGTCTTTCGCTCGACTGCGATTCTCTGCACTCTGTCCAAATCTGACCGTGTGGTTCATATTACATGGTCTCCTTCCGGTTACACACTTGTTCAACCTAAGTGACATGACACGCCGTCATCTTCCTGTTTACTAATCAAAATGTGACAGCTTGCCAAAGCACACGGGGTCACTAGGAACAAACCGAAAATCCATGTCATATGTTATATAACACTAAGAATAAACAAGAGTTGTTTACACATTACACACTGCTTGAGAATCACTTGCACAATCATATATTTACATGTTGTCTGAAAAGAGGCCAAAATGTTGCTCTGATGGTAGAAAATAATTTGATAAAATAAAAATATGAATTTCATCATGTACAATTCTTATCAATTTATATTCGCTTTGATTCTAATTATTGTATAATAACATGCAAAAATAAACAAAATAAATTTATTTATATAAAGGCATGAAATTTTATTTCCCTTTTTTAAGTTTAAAGTAAAATATCAATGTGGTTCCTACGTAGAGTCACCATTTTGTGTGGGTATATATATATAGGTATATGCATTTATATACGTATATGTATGCGTATATAGCATTGTATTTATATATAGATATATATATATATAAAATGGAATATTAACATGTACTACTATTCCGGGTCAGAGTATTCTATATTTCCCAAATTATTACATAATTAAGGAATGATTTTTTTATATTAGTCATTTTTTGTTAATTATATTTTTTTCATTCAGTTTGGTAAGGCTTTGAGTCATATGGTGCAGTTACGCTCGCGCGAAAAGGCTATGAAAATCACCATTTGTCATAATAAACCCCCAGACAGGAAATGGGGCTGGCGTGTGGCTGACGTCATGCTCAGAAGAGATGGTCCTGTGAATTTGAGGATTTTGAAAAGACGTCAGTTGGGTATTCGACCGTTGAAGACAGAGTTGGGTTTTCTACCATTGAGGCGCGCGGATCTCAACCGGCAGAGATGAACTGAGATCTTAAATATCACAAGATGAGCCGCGCGTTGGGATGGAGTCAGCATAGTATGAATAACATAGACTTTTAAGAATTGTGTGTCTCTCCTCTTTTCGCCATGGACCGAGACCAGGAATTAATAAACCTGTTCGTATACAAAACAACAGAGCCTGCCTCTATTTGTGTATGTATTGTATTACTGTTGTGATTGTTATCATTATGGCTATGAGTAGTATACAACAAAATTCCAAAACTGGAGTCTCACTATTAAATGCAGTTAAATGTCACACCCAGGACAGCAAAAACGTGTCTAGATGCATTACATAGAGAGACATAATGATATTATCCTTGACAGATAAATATGAATATTTAATTGTGAACACTTTGATAGGTAGATACAGAGAGAGTCGGTTGGAGCGAATGGAAAAAATGGAAATCAATGGCACTGAAGCTGATTTAGATAAATCGATGGATTTTGTTGGGACTATGGACATGATGGACGTGCTTTATAAAAAGTATTTGAACACAGAATGACAATGTGGCGAGAAGGCTTTGAAGATAAAACATATTTTAGGCTTTCCTTTTCTCTTTTGTCATATCATTGACTCTTTATTATTGTTGTTGATGAACAGGTTTCGTCAATAAAGATCTTTTTAATTTTTTCCCCTTTAATTTTTACATTTGTACTCAACTGAACTCATATACTTTATTTGAGTGCGATTTAATTGGTGGTTGGCCCAGTCGGCCAGGGCTGTAGAATACACTAACTGCTTCTCTGCAGTGGGGGAAGACTCCCTCAACGAGTGTCCAAGATATGACACTAAACAATCTGATGGCGAGGTTCCAGGAATGCTGAAACTTTGTGGGGGGTGCGGAATATCTTTTCGTTGCCATCGCTACCAGGTCCACTGTGGCTCCTAATATGGTCCTTTCTATGGGTCAAATAGAACTAAGCTGCGTACTTATGCCAAACTGAATTGTTCTAAACATATCTGCTTTGTCATTGTGTTACATAGCCATACACGAATATGTGAAATGTACATAGAATGTTCATAACTCATATATAGATAACATAGGAATCCCGAAACACAAAAAAACACTGACGATTTCTTAGTTCAGGTACGAAACTTTTTATTACCTTTGAGTTAAAGGTTTTCCGACATAAGGAGAGTGATACACAATCTTTCTATGCTGACTTTTCCATCTGCCCCCCCCACCACCACCATGCGCGGCACCCCGCCGCAAACTACTGGTCTGATCTCGGCGAACCCCGAAAGTCAACCGACTTCTTCGGACGCTAAAACTCAACTAACTGACTTTTCTCAAATCTCCAAAATCCTCCGCGCACGCTTTCGGTGCATGACGTCATTCACATCACCCGGTCACATTTTTTCTATCTGGGATTTTTATTTTGACATCTATGAATGACACATCCTCCCCGCGCACGCATGAACACCTGCGCTCATGTTGCACATTACTAACCCATGCGCTAAGCGAAAGGTTCTCAGCCTAACTAAACCGAAAGGCAAGATATATAAAACGAAATACCTTAGCGATTATTTTACAATTGAAGCTGTGTACTTACGCTAAACTGAATTGTTTAAGATAGAACTGTTTATATGCATAAAATGAATTAGGCGTTAAATTACCTACAATTATTGATCCGCCATAAAACCAGATCAAACCAATAAAAAATATTTAATAGGCAAAAAAAATATGCGAGATAGTAATTATTATCTTGACTTATTCGGTTTGGTTCGGTATCTTTTCTTTCTTTAAAGCTATATCAATCTTTGGGGGTTATTTAATGCCAAAGCCACTCTTTTAGAAGGACATTAGTTTTATCATTTGACTATTACATTTGTTTTTTTTTTTACTTATACTCTTGGAAAAGATATAAAGAAAGGAAGGATTTTATTTACAGTAGAAGTAATTGCCGCCGTTGAACGCAGCGGTTTTTTTTTTACTTAAAACCATCATCAGATAAAAACACGCTGAATGCTTTTTTTTTTTTCGTTTCATTTTAATCAAATATAATGCAGAAGATAAAATATCGAATAATAACAACCCTGATAATGATTTAATGTAAGAACCGAAACGTCTTAGGATGACAAATAATTGATCTGTAAATAAAACCATCTTCGGAATACCTTTTTTCATATCTGTACAAACACACACACACACACACACACACACACACACACACACACACACACACACACACACACAAACAAACACGCATGCGTCCACTCTCTCAAACATACACACACACACACATATATATATATATATATATATATATGGCCCGGGAGACCTGGGTTCAACCCAAGATCGAGTCCTACCAATGACTCAAAAAATGGTACTTGGTGCTACCTTGCTTATCACTCAGGATTATAAGGTAACGATTAAGGGTAAAGTAAATCAATCCAAGGAAAGGAGTCGCTCCCTCCCCTACTCATCGGTGTAGCAGCTATTCAAAAGGGAGTCTTGGGTCACTCTCGACTACGGTCGCCAACTTTACTTTAAATGGATTGGTTTATTGACACAACAAAAAACATTTGGACAGTAAAATTCCGCTAAATTTTGTTTTACAAGGAAAAAACACAACAATATAACAGTTCTTTTATTCTTATGTCCTCATACTATCAAATTAATCATTTGCTTCCTTTTCAAAAGAATACTTTCTTTTCTTATTTTTGTTTCCTTGGCAATTTACTGATGATAGATCATAGAAAAAATTGACTTGGCCTAGTAAGGAACCGTTACATTTTTGTGTTTTTGTTTTCTCTATGTGAAACTAAATTCAGCAGAATTTTACAGTGCAAGTGTTTTTTGTTGCGTCAACAAACCAAAGCAAATAAACACTCATGTATATATAATATTGTCTAGTCGGCTGGGGTTGTAGAATACACTTAGTGCACCTCTACAGAGGCGTACGACTCTCTCAACGAGTGTCCTGTTTATGATACTAAACAATCTAATGGTGAGGTTCCAGTAATGATGGAGCTTTGGAGAATTGCCATCGCTTTCTGGTTCACTCGGACCCAGAGTGGTAGCACCTGATAGGACCCAATCTATGGGTTGAATAGAACTAATATGCGTCCTTATGCTATACTAGATTACTTGAAATAGAACTGTTTTGATTTTTAAACTTCGTACTTATGCTAGACTGAATTGTTTGATATAGAACTGTTTTTGAAACTGAAACTGTACTCAAGAGAACTGTTTTATTGAAACTGTACTTACACTAAACTGAATTGTTTGAGTTATAGCTATTTGACAAAACTGAATAGTTTTAAATAGAAATGTTTTTAACAATCACATCGTGTAAAAATGGATTTGGCATTAAATAACTTAAAACGGTTAATATGCCATAAAACCCAACCGACCATATATATAATAGTGTGACAATATCTATATACCTATCAATATATACCGTCCCACACATAAGCCATATATTGATATAACTCTTTGAGGTAATGATGTTATAAGGTTTCTGTTGTTAGGTATAATTTTTTTTTCTAAAATGTGAAATATAAATAACCCATTTAATGTTTTTGATACTTTCTTGAAGTGTAATATATAATGTCAGCAATATTTTTCCGAAAACAACCGATGATATTATTCATAATAATACAAAGCTTAATGCAAAATAACAGGATATCGACCTCATGGAAAACTGATCTCTGATCAAATGAAACAGGAATTCCTCCAAACGGAAGCCGTGTTAGTGCTACCGTATGGTTGCGCCACTTGAACTTTAGGGATGGGCAAGTAGAAAAAGCTAGAAGAAAACTACACAAAGATACTGCATACTGTTTTTAACAAATCCTGGGAATAGCATCCCACGAACTACATCTGTATGACCACTTGCTTCCCAATCTCGCAAACCACCCAAGACAAACATGACATGATTGGCAAGACTGGAGGAGACAGAACAAACTCACGAACGACATTCCCCAGTGAAACCCTGTACACTAGGTACCTGATGATCGACTTGAGCCGTGAAACTGGCAGTTGTACAAAACGCTTGTGATGGCTGTGATTTTAACAGGTTTAAATAATCGCTGCCCAACATTTTGACAGTCATGTTGCTCTATCCCGGATATTTAGCGCTATCACAAAAACATTAGTTTTGTTAAATATATTGCGAATTATATATATATATATATATATATATAGGGAATATCACGACTGATAAAACGTGATGAATGGCTGCAGTTTGAAATAGATCATGTCATTTATCTTACTTTGATCTTTCTCTTGATTATCTCTTATGTCTTTCTGAATGGGATTGTACTAAATGTTAAGCTTCTATTACAGCTGACCATTCACAAAAAGGAAGAAAAGAAAAATGAGAAAACGATCAATTCAGTAATAATTTGTTATCTGCTAATTGCACTGTTTCTTCTAGTTATATTTTTTTCAAATACTAAATGGTATTTCTAAACGAATAATTCTTATGAAACCTCACTCCTTTGCATTCGATTACATGTTTTGCCGCTGACCACTCAATCATTTGTGTACAGTAATTAGGGTTCCTATTAAAATCGGGGTCGATCAAATCAAGATGAATTAACGATTAAAAAAAGGTTCCTTCACTATCTAGTATAATATATATATATGTATATGTATATTCTATGGTAGTGTCTATGACCCTGGGTTTCACACATTTTTTATTCATCGAAGAGTGTGAAAATTTTCAACAACAACAAAAAATCGATTAATATGGTTTATTTTTTGATTCAAAATTGTGGATTATTTGAGTGTATGCTTGCCTGAGTTTATGTGCAATGTTTGCATATGTGCAAGTTCTTGCACGTACATATATAGCTATTTTTGCATATATAAGTGCAATATGGAGATTGCTCAATATCTCGGATATAACTATTAGATAATAATGATAATAATAATAGATAAATATATATTTGATATATATATTTTATTCATGGAATTTAGATTGCGACCCCTGGGTTTTATGGAGTTTTTTGCAAAACAACAATCATCCGGCAGTTAAGAAAATGAAATGACTCGAAAATCGAAAAAGCACAGTCAAAAAACCGTTGGAATTTTGTATGATTCTTACATGTGGTTGTACGTGTGTGAGTGTGTGTGGGTATGCATGCGTGGGTTATAGTTGCGTATTAATGTGTTTGTGTATGGGTTTGAGTGAAGTAACAAACGCAGCGCGTTGTTTAACTGGATGTAAATTTATAGGTGTATCTTAATTTTTCGCTACATTATTTTATTTCTATATGTGTAGGTGATTATAGCTAAGGAACGAAATATAATCATTGCATTTCGAGGGGAATGAATAAAGATTTGATTAGTAAGCGTATTTAAACGGTTATATTATGGTAGACCATACATGTACGTATATATATATATATTGTCATCCATCTTTCTGTTTTCATTTCTGTTGTTAGAAACAGGTAAGAATCCATAGCAAGAATATCGAAAAAAATTACTTCTATTATGTGATTGGCATCTGAAGCGGTTGGTTTCTCCTAAGGAGTGACCCGGTGAAATAAATTTTTAATAGCCAAATGACGGTCTGGCGAGTTTTTTGTTCCAATTATATATATATATATATACATATATATATATATATATATATATATAATGGAGAAAATACAACAATAGAGGGAAAAATTGATAACAAGATAATCCAAGCAGAAGGAGAGATTTATTGAGAAACAAAATTGACACTATAGCGTTTTGATTGTAATGGACCATCCTCAGGACTGGGAGGAATGATATCACTGATGTTAAATCGACCATAGATCTTTAAACATCCATTGTTATAAGGTTGGCTTTTTTTTCAATAAATCTTTCCTTCTGCTTGGATTGCCTTGTTATCAATTCCTCTCTCTCTCTCTTTAAATATATATATATATATATACCAAAAAAAGAAATATATATATATATATATATATATATATATATATATATATATATATATATATTTGTGTGTTTTGAGTGAGTGGGGGGCTGGGGGAGGTGTAATGAGTATTGTTGAAGCGCACACCTGCAAAAAAAACACTTGCCTCTATTCTCCCAAATTTTGGCAATCATCGGATTTTAATAAAATTTTCGGTACTTACTCAATAAAAACGAGGCTTCTTTTTAAACAAATTTTCCTCGAAATTCTCGTGACGACATGTCTTTTTAATTGTTTTGTTAATTTATTTTAGTTTATGAAGTTAGAACCAAATGTCGTTTATATTTCTAAAAAGATAATTTTATGGACAAAATATTTTAAATATTTTCTTGACTGAATAACAGTGCACATACGGATGCCTGAACAAGTCAGCTATGTTTGTTTTAATAGCATATCAACTTTCGAGGGTTATTTAATGCCAAACCATTCTTGTAAAAGAACACTGATGGCATTATTTAACCCATAGCTGGAAGGAAAGGTTTTACTCTATCCCGGAGACGTAGCATTTGCTAGAGCCCTATCTATGGGACAAATAGAAATGTTTGAATTTTAAACAAATGGCTCATGCTAAATCTAATTATTAGAAATAAAACTGTTTTATCATTAAATAGTATGTAAACAATTGTCTGATAGTGAATTGAATTGTTAATGATACATAGCAATACTAAGAACCAAATATTGAATAGAATTATTAGTATTAAATAGCAATAATTTAAACTTTTTAAACGATGTAACTAAATTGAAATGTTAGTATAGCATAGCAATTCTTGGAAACATTTAACTGTGAACATGAATGAATAGTGTTCAATAGAATAATAGTGTTAAATAGCAATTCTTGTAATCACTTCACAGTGTGCAAACAAATATTATATAATTGCGGAATTATTTTTTTTATATTTTCATTTTTCGTTGGTTATATCTTGTCATTCGGTTTATTTAGGCTTAGAACTATTCGGCTTAGTACACGTGCAGGTACACACATTGAGCCCAGGTGCTCATGCTCACGCGGGGAGGATGTGACAATCACATATGTCATAATAAAAAAACCCGGATTGGAAATAAGATTGGGAATGTGAACGACGTCATGCCCTGAAGCGATGGGCTGAGGATTTGGGGTGATTTTTTATAAATGGGTTAGTTGAGATTTGAACCAAGAGGAAGCGAGTTGATTTTCGAATCTGGACGAGGTCAATCCAGTTGTGTTCTACGGGATGGGCCGCGCGTTGTTGGGTCAGATGGAACAGTCAGCATAGTAAAAATTGTGTCTCTCTCTCCTTGTGTCGAAAACCTAAAAGTCAAGAAGGTAATAAAAGTTTCGTACATGAACTACCGAGAGTCGTCAGTGTTTCGGGATTCCTATGCATGTGAACGTTTTACATATCCGTATATTTTATAGTTGTATCATGGCTATACAACACAATTGATTTAAATTGAATAGTATTAGTAGTGTTTGTTAAACTAGTAGCCATAAATTAGTAAATAAATTAGTAGTAACTAATTTAAAAATAAAATTACCTTCAAACTATGCAAAAAAATGCCGGGTGTTAAATTGTGACTTTTATAAAAATGGTTGTAGCCATTTAATCGTGCCGAAAATGATTAGCTCAGTTTCGTTTAAAAATTATTATCTACTAAATGTTTTTACAAATCATATATATTTATTAAATATGTATAAAAAGAATTTGGCATTGAATAACAAGCAATGGTTGATATGCTATAAAACCAAACCGAACCAAAACATATGTATTCAATACATATATATATATAAAGAGGATTTGGCATTAAATAACCTACAATGGTTGATATACTATAAGACACTAAACAAACCCAACCCAACCAAAACAGCTCTTTCGCTACGGATAGAATGTGACACAAAGTCAACTTTTAAGCAGAATTTAAATAGATTGAATCCACATTTTTTTTTCTCCTAGAACGGTATATATACCAAAGTTAAAGTAACAGTCTGTCCTACTATTTGCCAGTAGCTACAAAGGGATAAGCTGGATACCTAAATTTCCAAAGGATATTAATGCGATGGGAAATAAAAACGACCTTAGTTTGAATTTGAACTAGGATAGCCGTGTCCATGCCCTACGATGATAACTGTTACTTTACCAACGCCTTCTTACTTAAAACCATCATCATCACCAAAATGATCATGTTGTGCCTCTAGCACAGATTTCCCTGACTCTCCTAGGCCACTCGTCCATCGCTTTCGATAGCTCTTCTAAGCTATATCTGGTGTCCACACAAAGCTGCTGTAGATAAGGTCTTGCTGGTCATCCAACACTTGCTCGTCTGTGTGAAGGGCTTCAGAAGAGCACGTCGCTTATGACTTCGTTCTTTCTTCTCCAGCACTGTCCCACTTGTCTTGTCAGTCTTATTTGGCTGATTTCTGAGATGGAAGGTAGGGGGCCATACAGCTGTTGTTTTCTGGGATGCTACTTCCAGGATTTGCTCATTATCTCACGCAGCATTCTTGTGCAATTGCTGTCAAACCTTCCTCTATACGCTTTATTTGTGCATCGATATAGTAGTATGAATACGACTACTGCCTCGAAGAAATTGTATCTTATTTTATCGGACAGGTCTGAACTCCATATGACCGATAGCCTACCAATCGCTGCCCATGCCTTTGATAGTCGTGTATTGATGTCTTTTTCAGTAGATGAGACGCTGCTTCCGAGGTGTGTTAACTTATCCACCACAAAAACGAGAATTGGAACAATAGAACGATAAAAACAAACTATAGTTATTAAGTAGGTAAGTAGATTTTTATTAAATAGTCAAATAATGTTAAAATACAACACAGAAGTTAATTAACAAATAATTGATGAAAGGTTTTTTAATACAAAAATTGAGATTATTTTTGTCTTATTAATAAAAGAAGAAAAATATTAGCGGCAATAAACTTCTTGCATAGCACACAAGCCAGGACTCAACTAGGCATTCTTTAACTGGTTCAATTGCTCTCCATCCATGCTACACTTGTCTCAATCATGTCCTTAGCCACCTTCTAAAAACGACGCAGCTTCTTTTATTAGGGTTCAGTGAACCTGCACCTTTCTCTTGAGTGGGCAGTATCATCTGCCATAAACACACATCTTCATGTTACTTCTTTTTGTTTTAGGATGAAATTAAAATCAAAAGGCCTTTCTCGATATTTTTGGACAGACGCTGTATAATTCAGTTTGCAACAATGATTTTTTAAAGATAATTTTCAAAAATTGTTTGTTTTTCAAATCATTTTGTAACAATTGCAGTCAGTGACTATCTGCCTCCTTTACAAATGAACAATGCTATTGATTTTTAAGAACTCCCTACAACTTCCGTCTCCTCATTTATTGTTGTCATTAACAACAGAAATAAAAATACGAACAAGAATGAAACTAATTATAAAAATTATGGCGTAGAAGTAGTCATATTTTGTGAAAAGAAATCAGAAATCAGAATCAAATGTTTTGCAAGATGAGGCATAATTCGTGTCCGGTGACTTCGGCAACATTTGGTAATTTGTTGTTTAGCAGTTGCGTTAGTTGGTTTGATTTGGTTGGTTTTTACGGCATATCAACCCTTATGGGTTATTCATATTTACCAACCCCTCCGCTCGGGCAGGATATGACACAAGGTCAATTTTTAAGCGGAGTTTAACAGGTTTGAATTCAGAGTTTTCCTTCTCCTAGACTAGTTGCCTCACCAAGGCTGAAGAAACCAGTCTACCCTACTGTTTACCCAAAGTTGGAGGGAGAATAATTGGATTCATACCTTTCCCAAGGGTATTAGTGCTATATGAAATGCAATCAGTCTTGTCCAGGATTTGATCTCGTGTCACTGTGTCTATTTCCTACGACGATAACCATTACACCACGGGCACCTCCTTATGGGTTGTTTAATATTAAATTTGGTTTATAGATATCAGATATATGATTTGTAACCACCAGTCAAAAAGTTAAATAATATCTAGTAGTGCTATGTATCACTACCAATTATTGCTATGAATCTCTATCAATTAAGCATGTCATTTTTTTACATACAGTTAAATAATGAAACAGTTCAAACAATTCAATTTAGCATAAATACTTTGTTTGCACTTAGTTCAAATATCAAACAGTTCTATTTGACCCATAAATAGGGCCTTTTCAGGTGCTACCAATCCATTTATAGAATAACAATAAACAGCACTCACCCGTAGAAGCCAAAAGTAACATGGCTGCCTCCTAAAAACTAGCCAACTTTGTTCACTTCTTTTATGGGAGACTGCTTGTGCAGCATGTGGATTGGTTAACTTTACTAGGATGGACCTGCCCAACACAATTGCATGAGAGGTGTCAATTCACCTTCATATTCTTGGCAAACGGGCAGTCCAGAAATCTTTGCTGGTTGTGAGCTGACCGATATTCTACACCAAGAGGTGTCCTTGGTGGAATGGTCATCGTCGTAGGAAATGGACACGGCGACACGAGTTCAAATCCTGGACGAGGCTGATTGCATTTCACATAGTACTAATACCCTTGGAAAAGGTATGAATCCAATTATTCTCCCTCAAACTATATGTAAATAGTAGGGCAGACTGGTTTCTTCAGCCTTGGTGAGGTAACTAGTCTAGGAGAAGGAAAACTCTGAGTTCAAACCTGCAAAACTCTGCTTAAAGATTGACCTCCTGTCATATCCTGCCCGAGCGGAAAGGTTGGTAAATATGATAATAAATTCGCTGAACATGGATGCGCTCTTTCGAGCACGAGTCGAGAAGACTCAATAAAGCGGAAACATTGACTCTCCGGTAAAGAAAATTTACGGGTGCAACAGTCAGTAGAGGTAGTCATGCTTACAGTGTTCTGGAGCATGAAAGGACGCATAACTGTCGATTTCTTTGAAAAAGCTGCAACTGTAAACGGTGCTTCCAATCGCCAAAACCTTAGACAAAATTCACTTTATTTCTTTCATGACTTTTCAATAAAAGTCCAAACATGGAACCGAAAGAGTAAAAATGCTGAAGATTCAAAATTGATTGACTGAATTTTCAAACACCTCTAGAATTATTTTTTATCAAGACGTTAGGGAATTGCATTCGTTCAACTGTCTTCTATTCATTTTTTGTATTGTTGTTTCTAAAGAGGTATTTTTATTGCACACTGTTCTATCTGTTATGGTCAAGGTGAGGTTGAAATGATGACATGACTCGGAAATGAGTGATAAAAAATATATTGAAGGAAAATAGTACATACATAAACGATAACTGGGCCAAACCTCTCCTCAGCTCACCATAACCATGAATATTACATCCGTTCTTGGTGATGGCTCGCTGAGACTGCGCAGAAGAGAGCTTAGCCGGTATGTGTCACATGAGGGGGAGTCCATCTGTACGGGAGACACCCAAACACTATTACATCCGAAAAAAAATTAAACATGTCTATTTAACCCATAGATAAGACCCTAACAAAGAGGACTGGAATGTCTAAAACACGTGTGGCACAAATATATGCATATACAAGATACTTATTTAAAAAGAATTAATTACCAAATTCGAAATCATTTATGAACATATATAGTCATCCACAGACAGACTGTTTCGTTTTATCAGAACTCTTCAGTTTGGCTAAACACGCGAAGTCAGGATCGAAACCCATACAACTTTACGTTAGACTAAGTCTCAGACCTCTCGGCCAACAAGCGTACCACGTTTGGCTAAGGAAATATTTAAGGTATTTATGTAGCAACAGCAGCAGCGTCCGTTTGTTTACATTTTATATCCTGTCGGCTACCAGAGTGCTCAATTCTTTCGATGAGCTTTGCATTATGCGAGCGGCGGTCGACAATTACTTCGCCAGACTGCTCAATCCCCATGGGGGAGCGTATATATTGTCATCCACAGACAGACTGTTTCATTCTATCAGAACTCTTCAGTGTGGCTAGACACGCGGGACGCTCGAAGCCGGGATGGAAACCCATCCAACTTATATATATATATATGAAGGAGAAGACACCGTGGTATAATGGCACATGCGCTGTATATCGATATAGCGAGCGTGTTCAAACCCTGGTGACACTATGACATTTTTCTTTCGAAATAAATCACTTGGGAAAAGCATGATCTCTCATGTCCCCCACACCCAGGGTTGAACAGTACCACTCCTGTTATTCTACAAGGATGACTTCAGCATTAAATAACCCACGAAGGTTAATATGCAGGCTTAAACAAAGAAACTAAATGAAATAGTCTTCGGCGATCCCACCATGAAAACCTACTCGATTTTGGGGGGGAGTGGGGTACACCTCACAAACAACAAATAAGTGACATTTGAAGATTCTGTGAATACATCCGTATTTCTTGATAACCGAAATGTCAGGAAAGGGGAATATATTTGATACCGAGATTTCCGACGGTTTTAGACGTCGCCAGAAGTCTGGTGCCAAGAGGGAACGCACCAAAAACAACTTATGACTGGTTTCTTGGATATTTTCTGTTTACGAAAAGATCTTTTTAAAATCGCTTCGAAGAACTAAATATAATCAAGACAGAAAACTTCAAGAATATATTTGTCAGATCAACCTCTTCTTTTCTTGGAAAATAGTTTTAAAAAGCAATATCTATATAATAAACGCAGTAAATTTTTTTTATGTGGATCTATGCTCAACTTCTGCTTGAAAAAAAAGAACATAATGGTTCTACGTTGTGCTTGAAATAAAATTGCTGTTCTACGGATATCTGAAAAGGATCAAATATAACAACAGTTCCTCCTTATATGTTGACCTGCTAATCTTTCATTTTCAGGTTGCCTAGTGGGTAGAGAGTTCGCTAATAGCCCGGAAGACTTGAGTTCAATATCAGGTCGAGTCATACCAAAAACTCAAAAATATGGTACTTGATGCCACTTTGCTTAACACTCAGCATTATAAGATACGGATCAGGGGTAAAGTGGGGAAATCCAGGTAAAGGAACTGCAACCTCCCTTACTCCTTGGTGTAGTGGCTAATGAAAACATAGCCGCCAGGTCACCCCCGACTGTGATCATCAACTTTACTTATTCGTATGTGGAGAGTTGCGCAACCTGATAAAATTAACCAACTTTAACTTGAAGAGTAGTGGAGAGAGAGAGAGAGAGAGAGAGAGAGAGAGAGAGAGAGAGAGAGATTTGGTTTGATTGTGTTTTATGGCTTATGAAACCTTGCAAGTTATTTAAAACCAAATTCTTTTTGTCCATATGTATGAAATATACATGGATTGATTTGGTCTGGTTTTATGGCATATTAACCATTGTAGGTTATTCAATGTTAAATTTTCTTTATACTTGTATATTAAACATACATAATTTGGTTTGACTTGGTTTTATAGCATATCAACCATTGAGGGATATTTTATGCAAAACCCTCTTTATACATATATATTAAATATACTTGATTTATAAAGATATTTTGTTGATTACATTTAATGAGACAATACTTATTCTTCTCACACAGTTAGATTATTTCAAGTATTTCTATCAATTACGAACAATTCTATTTACTCTTAAGCATTTGTTTGCATACAGTTGAATATACTTTGTATACTTTATAAAAATTTTTTTTTTACAAATGAGTTAGAACTAATTGGTCAGCAGATTAATCCTATTTACCCAACCCCTCCGCTCGGGCAGGATATGACACAAGGTCAATTTTTTAAGCGGAGTTTAACAGGTTTGAATTCAGAGTTTTCCTTCTCCTAGACTAGTTGCCTCACCAAGGCTGAAGAACCTAGTCTGTCCTACTATTTACCCATAGCTGTAGGGAGAATAATTGGATTCATACCTTTCCCAAGGGTATTAGTGCTATGTGAAATGCAATCAGTCTTGTCCAGGATTTGAACTCGTATCGCCGTGTCCATATCCTGTGACGATAACCATTACACCACGGGCACATTAATATTGATATTGTTTCTACACAGTTAAATGGTTTCAATTATTGATATCTAGCTGAATTAATTCGATTCAATATTAGTCATTATTTTGTGGACAGGGAAGTGGTTGCAAGTATTGCTATTTAACACTAATTATTCTATTGGACACTTCGTTTATTTGAACGTTCAAATATTTCCAAGTATTGCAATGTTATACTTATATTTTTATTTAGACACACAGTTAAAGAGTTGAAAGAATTGCTACATAATACTACAAATTCTATTCAACAATACTCATTCGTTTGCACACTGTTACCTGTTTCTAAGTATTGATATGCATCACTAACAATTCAATTAAACATCAATCATTTGCTTACATACACTTAAATGATCAAACAGTTCCATTTCTCTCAATTCAATTTATTCACTTTAGCATTAGTCATTTGTTTGGTAGTGTTTAGATTTCAAACATTTATATTTGAGCCGTAGATTGGACCCTATCAGGTGCTACCACTCCAGGTCAGAGTGGGCCTAGAAACAATGGCAATAAAGGGGTACTCAACATTCCCCAAATTCCCAAGACTGCAGACTCACCACCAGTTCTGTCTCCTATCTAGGACACTCATAAGATTTCTTACCCTTCTGCAGATATGTTGATGATGTTTTCTACTGTCCAAGCCGACTGAAGAGAGAGAGAGAGAGATATTGTATAGCCACATAATACATCTGCATGCAGAATCATAACGACGACACAATAAAGACGAGCGACACAGTTCTTCAGAAAAATATACCACTCACTTTATTTGAAAGGGTTGTGTGTGAGAGGGAGTTGGAGACCGAACAGAACTGCAACATATTAACCCCCACTCTTATGGCCATAACAGCGTTTATTTCCCGTTCTCTTGGGCTGCTCAACCTGGGGAATGAGGACCCAGCCTCTCTAGATGCTGGTTCTCTCTGCTGCAACTTATCTCCAACTGATTGAACTTCCTGTGAACCGAGTTATGTAATAGTTCGACGCGCACCTTCTTCTTGTGGGCGTCACAAATCGCACTCATTCAACCCATCCACTGTCAAGGTTTTATTCTGATATTTCTCGACCAGATGCACCTGTTATTTACACAGGCGCATTTCCTATTTTGACAGCCTGGCCGGTTCGGAGGTCAGTATACAACAGAGAGAGAGAGAGAGAGAGAGAGAGAGAGAGAGAGAGAGAGAGAGAGAGAGAGAGCAGTAACGAAACTGAAAAGGTATTGAAACAGAGAAATTTATTAAAGAGTGAGAGATGTCGAAAAAGAGTGTTGTGGCGAAATAGAAAGTTGTTTAAATAACTATGTTCCGACGTAGAGTGGTAAGCGAGAGGAAGAGTGGGAAAGAGAAAGACAGACAAAAAGTTAAAAACGAAGATATTAAATTGTTTCTGTAATAATATTTATTCCTCTATCTATCTCGTGGGTGGTACGAGTAAAGTGCTGGCCTCCAACACTGTAACAAGCAAGTTCGATTCCAGTCGGGAGACTGTGCTCGACTTTTGACAAATTTTCTAGGGAAACGTATGAAAATTCTATACCCGCTTCTGTGGGTTAAATAATGTCAGTACTGTCCTACTGCCTGGATGGAATAGCATTAAATAACCCGCGAAGGTTGATATGCCATCAAAGAAAGAAATCAAATCTATCTTTCTCTTTTCATTCGTGATTCAGAGAGAGATAGAGAGTGAGAGAAGAAGGAATAGAGAAAAGAGAGAGAGAGAGAGAGGGGTTGAGGGGTATAGAAAGAGAGAAAGAGAGCTTATTTAGTGCAACAACTTTTCAATTTTTATTTTTATTTCGTTTTCTTTTATTTTCAATCCACTCTCTTTTTCCTTTCAAGAGAAAAAAAGGGGAAAAAAAAAGAAAAAAAAAGACTGGATTGAAAATCAAAGGAAACGAAAGAAAAAGAAAAATCCTCCTATAAAAGATATCAAGTTTATACCAACAAAAAGCTTTGACATTTATATATACACCCACATACATATCTAAATTTAACACTCAATGACCCTTAAGAAGTCAATTTGCCATAAAACCCAACCATCACCAACCTAAACATTTGCATTTACAAATCATATATATAAATATATGTGTAAAAAGGCTCTGGCATTAGATAATCTATAGAGTTTGATATGCCAATAAATCCCTCCAACCAAACCAAACAACCAACTTTTTTCCTCTCACGCCTAATTCTCTCATCCTTCTCTTTATTTATTTCATTCTTCATGGTTTTATCATTTCTGTTTTTACTTTTTTTTCTCATTACTAGAGAAATAATATTCCACTAATTTTTATCCTTCATAATTTTTTTTTAAATTGTCACCAAAAGTCATTATTCAAAGTCCTTTTTCCTCATCCCTAATTTCCCCACCACTTGGCGTTTCACTTCTACTTCCTTTTCCGGTGAGTCTTAATTGAGACTTTTTAAAATGCTTTACTTTTTTCACACAATCGGATAAGCACATTTAGGCTGCCATTTGCAGTCCTGCTGATCATTAAATGTTTATCGTTTTAAATCGATAATCCACAATGGCGACGTGAAAGCCTCACCCTTGAAATGAAAAAAATAGATTCTTATTCAGTCAAATGTAAAAACACGAGAAAAAAAAGCCCTTGTCTCAATTCATTCTTGACAGAAATTATTTGTAAATGTGGCCAATATAAGTGTGTCTCAAATATTCAAAATCAATGTTTGCTTGCTATATAAGACCATTTCCCTGTGCGACAGATATATATATATATATATATATATATATATATGCGTGTGTGTGTGTATGTGTTTATCTCACAATCTCTCCCTCACACACTCTTTTCTTCTCATTCTGAGTGTATATATATATATATATATATATATATATATATATATATATAAATGGAAAAACAATGAAATCCAAAGAGAAGAATTTTATGTAAAAGAAAGTCAACGTTTCGGTTAAAATGAACCATCATCAAGACTGGGAAGGACGACATCACTTGACCGTAGAACATCCATAGATTTTTATGAAATACAAACAAAACAAGGAGGAAATACTACGAATACAGGAAAAAGGGTAACAATTGTGTCGAAAAATCGGCGTTCGTGTTTAAAAATGTCAGATGAGAGTTTAAGAAA
Source organism: Sepioteuthis lessoniana (assembly GCA_963585895.1). NCBI lineage: Eukaryota > Metazoa > Mollusca > Cephalopoda > Myopsida > Loliginidae > Sepioteuthis > Sepioteuthis lessoniana. Next base: position 55,200,032 of record OY757936.1, read on the forward strand.
ATGATGTAGAAAAAGGAGAATCATCAAGAGAAATAATGAATTAAAAGAATATTGGATTACCTTGTTTTTCTCTATATTGTTGAAATCATTTTCATTATTTACTTCTCTCTCTCTCTATATATATATATATATATATATGTGTGTGTGTGTGTGTGTGTGTACGTGTATATATATATATTTATATATGAGAATTATGTCTCCGTCATCATGGAAAAATGGACGTCAATACCTATTTTGTTAAGTGTTAACCAATTTAAATGTTTATTGCCAGACAAAAAGAACTAAGTATATAACAGCATTTACAGTAACTTTCATAGTTAAGCAGCTTCAGGTCTGTTCAGTTCTCATATATGACAATTTATGAGTGTTATTCAATTAAAAAGTGAATTTTTTTAACAAAATACTCTTTCCTTTTTCATTATTATTTGCCATTGATATAAACTGCGTAGTGTGAAATTGGTTTCTAGTTTATATTATTCTAATCTAGAAAAAGAAAATTTCGGCTATTCAAAAGAACGGCAAATAAAACTTCAAGATTAAACAGAGGTCTGTCATGAAATTTTTGCTGATTGAAAAGTGCAAACCATGAGAAAATTACCGAAGAATATGCGTTGTGAGCGGAAAAGGAGTTTTTCTTTTTATAAAAAAAGATTGAGTACAAAGAAGATTAACAAGTGTTTAACACTACAAGCTTGAATCAAAATGACAGTCGATGGGGTGGAAATAGCGTGACTTTTCGGTAAGGAAAAAGCTCCGGGTCAAGCAATCAATAAAGAAGATAATGATTCTACACTGTGCTTGAAATTAAATTGCTGTTCCATGGATATCTGGAAAGGATCAAATATAACAACTGTTCCTCCTTATATGTCGACCTGCTAATCTTTCATTTTCTGGTTGCCTAGTGGGTAGAGAGTTCGCTAATGGCCTGGAAGTCCGGAGTTCAATCTCAAGTCGAGTCGTACCAGAAACTCAAAAATATGGTACTTGATGCCGCTTTGCTTAACACTCAGCATTATAAGATACGGATTAAGGGTAAAGTAGAGCAATCCAGGGAAAGGAATTGCTACCTCCCTTACTCCTCAGTGTAGTGTCTAATGAAAACATAGCCGCCAGGTCACCCCCGACTGCGGTCATCAACTTTACTTATTTGTATGTGGAGAGTTGTGAAACCATATAAAATGAACCAACTTTAACTATTTCCGTAAGAAAAAAGCTCCGGGTCAAACGATCAGTAAAGAAATTCATGCTGATAGTCTTCTTGAATAGAAAAATACCAATCACTGGTGATTTTCATAAAAAAATCTGCAACTATAAACAGTGCTTCCTATTGCCAAATCCTTTTGGAATATTTCACCTTATTTGTTAAATAAAGCTCGTAAAAACAGAGAATGTTGTAAGTAAACTAATATGTAATCGCCAGACTAAACAAACTTAGTAACAATTATTATAGTATTCGAAGGTAAACATCGATGAGTCTGAGACTACTCGATAACAGCAGGTACTCGAAGCAGTTCTACACCTGATTGCCGTACTAAGAAAAACTTAATGATAAGAAAATGTCCGTTATTCTTTTACGGCATATCAACCCTTGTGGGTCATTTCACGCCAAATCATATTTACATACCTATATAAGTCTTTATGGTGGCCACTTTTATTATAGGGTGTCGTCTGGGCCAACTTTCTTTTACCAGAATTATCCTGAAGATCCGTTAGGTGAAACCTGGGTTGGTAGTTTCTGTTTCTTTTAGCGATCACACATATATATATATATATATATATATATATTTGTAAGTACGACTTGTTTAAAAATAAAGTTACCGTCAAACTATTCGCTTACATATATATATATATATATATATATATGTAAGCGAATAGTTTGACGGTAACGTTATTTATAAACTAGCCGTCCTCCAGTGGCGCCATGATATTTACTTTTGGACTAATGCTCCTGTGAAAGGTATAAAACCCTTTATCTTTTCAGCTAGGGTTGCGTAGTACTACATCTGTTCTTTTACATGCCATAACATTCACTTTTGAAATAATGCCCCTGTGAAAGGTGTAAAACCCTTTATCTTTTCAGCTAGGGTTGCGTAGTACTACATCTGTTCTTTTACATGCCATAACATTCACTTTTGGAATAATGCCCCTGTGAAAGGTATAAAACCCTTTATCTTTTCAGCCATGGTTATGGAGTACTACAACTGTTCTTTTACAAGGATGGCTTTGGCATCTAATAACCCACGAAAGTTGATATGCCATTAAATAAAGAAACCAAACTCGTTATTGATGCAGCTAGTTCCTCATTGAGTGGCTATAGCATTTGAATTTGCTCTAATCATCATTATCATCATCTTGATCATCATTGTTAGCACGTGATGACAGCACGGATTCCTTTCCCTCCTTCACTATTCGTATTCATCAGTCATTACTCTTGGCAAGTCCTCTACTCGGCATCTAGTTTCCGCACAGTGCTGTAGAATCTAATCAAGTCGTTGCTAGTTGGGCAACGCTTATGAGTTTTGACTTGATTCTTCAGCAATGATTTGTGGGATGTGTGGTAAGTGGCTGAACAAATGCAATTTTGTAGGGTGCTGCTCCCAGGATTTGTTCATAACGGCACACGGTATCTTTGAGTAATTCCTGTCTTGCTTTTTCTTCAGGCATTTCTTAAGAGTCCAAGTTATTCAATTATATGGCGCAGCCATACAGTAGTATCAACACGGCTTCAACTTGATAGAATACCCTTTTTATTCTATCAGAGGGATTAGATGTCCATATAGTCGTTCAGCAGTTGCAGTCTACACCTTGTCGATACGTATGTTGATGACGTTTTCTGTAGATAGGATATTGCTAACAAGATATTTTAATTAGTCAAACTAATTTACTATAGGTTATAGATATTGGTAAAATAAACGTATCTATCATGTGTAAGTCTTAGATATGTTTTGTTAATTATCTGTAAGTTTTGATCAGTTTACGAACAATTCCGCCTATTAAGACCATGACCGATAGGATAGATAAATTATTCATGGTTGGTGGCTAGAATGATTCAAGTTATGATGCCAAAGAATATCAAAAACCTTACCAATGGCTAATTCCGTGAATAGATATCCGACTGAAGTCACATGTCTTATCACGTGATTGGAATATATACCAATGAAACGAGATGAAAGGGAATTTAGAAGGGAGAGGGAAGAGACAAAGGGGTCAGAAAGTGTCCTCGTAGCATAGTGGTTTATGTGCAGAACAGTGACATCGTAGTCAGCAAGTTCGAACTTTAGTCGGGATATAACATTTACATATGAACTAATACCCTTGGGAAAGGCATGAACTGACTATTCCAGCTAACTATAGGATAAATATCGCTTTCAGTTTTTCTACAAGGATGATTTTGTCTTTAAATAACCCATCAAGTTTGCAATGCCATTAAACAAAGAAACTGAAGAAAACAAAAAGGGAGAAAGCGAGAGAGAGAGAGAGAGAGAGAGAGAGAGAGAGATGTGTCAGATTTTTATGCAGTCTAAGTAACAGTAAATTAATTCCTCATTTAATGTCTGCATGTTGTGACAGACTACGGTGAGCTTGATGTCAATAAAAACGCAGTGATAATCATGAAAGTAATCGTAACGTAACGGTTATCGTACTAGTGATTGTTTTCGGCAACCCGAGTTCAAACCCTGAATGAGACTGTTCGCATTTTACATACTGATAATACTCTTGAGAAAGATCTGGATCTAATTATTTTCGCTCCACCAACGGGTAAATAGCTGGACTTTTAAATCTTTGCATGGCAACCAATCTCTGAGAGGGGAAACCTTTAAATTCAAACCAGCTTTACACTTGGATAATCATGGGCTCAGCCAGGCTCTTCATGTCTAAGATGAATGCTACATGTTTAATACTGTTGTATAGCTACACCCATGACCAACTATACAAGCACATGATACATACATATCTACATATGCTTGCACATCTGTATGCAGAACACAACGCTACAATAAAGACGACGAGTGACACAGTTCTTTTAGAAAAATATACCTCTCACTTTATTTGAAAGGACTGTGTGTAAGAGGGAGTTGGAGACCGAACAGAACTGCAACATATTGACCTTCACTCTACAGGCCATAACTGCGTTGCTTTCTCGTTCTCTTGGGCTGCTCAACCTGGGGCCTGAGGGCCCATTCTGCTGGGTGCTGGTTCTCTCTACCACATCTTGACACCAACGGGTCTGGTTCTCCAAACTAAGTGACTTCCTGTTTTCACCGAGTTATATAATAGTTCAACGTCCCCTTCTTCTTGTGGGTTTCACAATTGCATTCATTCAACCCATCCACGGTCAAGGTTACAATTCTGATATTCCTCGACCGGATGCACCTGTAATTTACATAGGTGCATTTCCTATTTTGAAAGCCCGGCCGGGTCGTAGGTCAATATACAACAGTACCCAGGATCCATCTAAGTTACTTGATCAATGAATGGGTATCACCCTAAATAAAAACACCCCCGTAAGAATCCCCATTGTGTACTGGCTAATGTAATGGACTGTGACATCGGTGTGAGTTAGATCTGTAGTCGCGCAACTCCGCTTAAAAATTGACCTTGTGTCATATCCTGTTTATACACAGTTAAATGATAAAACAGTTCTATTTCAACTATTTCAAGCAATTCAGCTTAGCACAAAACACCGTTTTTTACACAGTTAAATGTCAAAACGGTTCTATTTCAAACAATTCAGTTTAGCATAAGTACAGAATTTAAATGTCAAACAAATCCATTGGATCCATAGATAGGACTCAGTCAACTGCTACTAATCCGGTTCAGAGTGGATCTGGGATCGATGGCAATAAAGGTGTTCTACGGATTCCCCAAAGCTTTACTATTACTAGAACCTCATCAGAAAAGTACACAGTTTGAATAGCAAAAACAGTTCTATTTCTAACAATTCAGTTGAGCATAAGTACTCTGTTTAGTTCCAACGCATAGATAGGGCCCTATCAAATGCTTTCAGTTCGGACCAGACTGGATCTGGAAGCGATGGCGATAAAGGAGTACTCCGCATTCCCTAGTGCCCCAGCATTAGAATTGACATATATATATATATATAATGTTTGGAGGTAGTCGTGATGGAATAGTTATTCTCAAATGAAATGGACACGGCAATTTGAGTTCAAATCCTCGACCAGGCAATATACATTTCCCAAAGGGATAGATACACAAACAATTTCAGCAATGAGTATATAAAGGGCAGACTGTACACTTTAACCATGGTATGGCAATCAATTTAGGAGAAAGAAAACTGTGGATTCAGATGTAACACTTCGCTGAAAAAAAAATGCCTAGTGTCATATCCAGCTCATGCAGGGGGTTGGTAAACACACACACACATCCATACACACACACATATATAGAGAGAGGGAGAGAGAGAGAGAGACTGAAAGAAAGAGGCCATTGGATGATGGCCGCCACCTAACTCATGAACAACCCACGCGGATTAAATTTAGTGAACCGGCGGGAACAGGTTTTCTCAGGGGGACTTCAATCTTTTGTACTTCCGTAATTTTCCTTAATCTTGTTCATAAGTAACACTTTGCTTGTACAAACTGTTGATGATATGTGGTCACCCATCTAGGCACTAAACAGGTTCATCGCTGCTTAACTTCAGCGATCTGACATGAATTTGTTCTTTCAACCGAACTTAACTGCTATTTTAATGAATTTTCGCAAAAAAAACGTCTTGCCCGTACCAAGGAGACAGGGTTCTACATTTTTAGTTGTCCATCATTCAAGTTAGAATTAGACTTAAATTCAAACATTTATTTCTATTGTACCATTATCAACTGTCACGCCTGTTTTGTAGGCACAAAAAGGCGAAGTTTCTTGAATTATTTAAAAATCTTTCTCGATCCATGTTCCCAAAATTGAAGGCAGACGTTAAGATTACAAATCAGTCTCATGCCTTTTTTTTATCCCTCTCAAAAATGTCTTTCTCTATATCCTAAAAGCCTATTATGAATAGAAAACAAGAATTACGTACACAATTACTAACACATATTCATACATCAGTTTCTATAGCCGCTAATCCTAACTTCGAAAATAGTTGTAAAAAGAGCATGCGCTGTTCTCTTGCTTCCGGTTTTTGCTTTCGTTGTTTTAAAACCACTTAAATTACGAATTCAACGTCAGTATTCCATGTTTATATTAAACGTTTTAAGGTTTTCTATCCTATTTTTTCTTCCGAGGAGTTAAAAGAAGCGTCTGGGAGTCTTCTAGTCCCGTTCTCTCGAGATTTTTTTTTTATTGTTAATATATTCAGATTTCAAATTTCTTCTTTGGGGATTGGCATTTATCATCTTTTTAATATTTTTTGTTATCTATTCTTTGACATGCGATAGTATTTCAGTGTGTTCTCACTCCAACTTTAAAACATCTTTCTTTTATATCATTCCTTTTTTTAAGTAAAGGGTTTAACATATTTTATATAATTTGAGAAGGTCCTTTTTTTTATCCAAACATGGTCCATCCATCATCAATATATTCTTAAAAAAATCCGTGACATATTTCCTTGCTATTCTCTAGTTTCTTGACTTTTTTTTTTTTCGATTTTCCATTTTCCTTGCGATTGTTTTTATTCTAAGTTCGCCTTTTTATATCTTCCTTCATTTTCTCCTTTTCTTTTTGTTTGTTTCATTGATATTATTGTATAGATGCAATTTTATAATAATAATAATAATAGTAATAATAATAGTCAAGACGCAACAAAATTGGTAGTGTAGCTAACGTGGTGAGAGAGACGAAACGAATCCGTCCGAGATAATTCTTTCGAATTTTGAGATACAAAAAGTTACTCTAATCTCGGCCAGGCAACCAGACCAATAATGATTAACCAAAAAAAAAAAAAAAAAAAAAAAGGAAAAAAAGAGTGTTATATAATTAAGGAATGATATTTTTATCTCAATCATTTTTCGTTAATTATATTCTATCATTCAGTTTGGTTGGGCTTTGAACTATCCGGCTTAAATGTTCAAGTGCATAGTCTTTGTCTACAGTTTATGCTCGTGCGCAAAGTATATGACAATCACCATTGTCATAATAAAACCCCAGACAGGAAATGAGGCGGGAGTATTGATGAAAGAGATAGTCCTAAGAATTTGAGGATTTTAAAAAGTGTCAGTTTTAAAGTTGACATTGGATAATGGAGGTAGATGGCTGAATTCTCTGCCATTGGAGCAGAGAGTTGAGTTTTCTACCGTTGCGGTGATGGTTAAGATTTTCGGATATCTACCGAGAGAGATCTTAGACACCACAAGATGCGCCGTGCGTTGGGATGGGGTTAGCCTAGTAAGAATTGTGTCACTCTCTACGTTTCGAAGAACCGAAGTATGAAATTAATAAACGGGTTCGTACCTGAACAACATTGTCCGCCCGTGTTTGTAAATGTATTGTCTTACAGTTGTGATAGACATCATTATGGTTATGGCTAGACAACAAGTGAACCTGGCGAATAGTGGAGCACCGAGTGAAAATCGAAGAAATCGAAGAGAGAGAGAGAGAGAGAGAGAGAGAGACGAGTACTTAAACCATGCAATGGCACTGAATAATCTCAGAAGCATTAAAGTGACGGTGGTATAAATTGTAACTGGTGAACTTGGAAAAGAAGCTAGGAGTGTTGAAAGTCGGAGGACGAGCCGAGACCATCCAAAATACAATATTATTGTGATTGACCAGAATACTGAGGAGAGTCCTGGAGACTTGAAGTGACTTATTGTCACTCGGACTCCAGTAAAAAATCACTTGCTCACTTTATGAGAAAAACTCGATTTAAAATTACTTATAACTGATTTTTTCACGCGGACCTTTTTCCCGCAGGTTCTTGGGGACTCATTTTAAAACAGTCTCAGTTTATTTAAACTCAGTTTTATTAAGATAGACTGAACGTTCATGGGCGGAAAATTATATAATGATGTCATATCTGTTGCTGGTGAATTTTTGGACTAATGGGTTCCAAGGACTGCATTACCGGTGGAAGAAGGGGGCGATGTTGAAAAATAAACATCTTTTGGTCACATTCTATGAGAAATGTTGGTCAGTCCATTAACTTTTCCGCCGACCTGGCTATTTGTTTCGTTTTCATTATCTTTCTTCACACTAAATGTTATTCTTTTAATTTTGTTACATATGTTTTGCTTCCTCTCTGTCTTTTTTTCTTTCATTCCATCGATGTTTCTTTTCCTTTCCTTTACTATTTCCTTCTTTTCCTTCCGTTTTTATTCCTCTATTTTCTTCCTCCACTCTCTCTTTCTTTCTTTCTTTCTTTTGTTTTTATTCTAGGTTATTTATTTCTTTCCTTTGTTCCTCTTCCTCTCTCTCTGCTACGTTTGTTTTTCTTTTAGTTTCTTTCTTTTTTCTTTCTTTTTTCTTTTTCTTCCTTCTCTCTCACTCATTTTTGTTTTTCTTTCTTTCTTTCTTTCTTTTCCTTTTCCATCTTCTCCTTTTTTATTTTAAAACTTTTCTTTCTTTCTACTCATGTTTCTTTGTTTCTTGTCATCACTTTCATATTCTTTCAATTTCATTTTGTTCTTTTCTTTGAGAGAAGACTTTTCTTTTATATATAACAGTTCCATAGTTCCAGAAAATGTTCTTTTCTTATTTTCTATGACAGATTCTGCTTTGTGTAATTATCACTTATTTGCATGGTCAAATCCCAGTTCTTTGCTATGAATGCATTAAGTCATCCTTCCTAACAAGTCATGGCTTTCTTTTCAAGACTCTTTACAAGTTAAAATGTTCCTTTAACTTATTATAGAGCTCTTTTGTTCGTCTTCTCTGTGTATACATTGGTTCTTTCTTTTTTTTAAATTTTTTTTTCTTTATTTGGACACTCTTCGTTCCTCTAAGTGTCATCTCTTTCTCCAAAGTTGTTAACTTTTCCGCCGACCTGGCTATTTGTTTCGTTTTCATTATCTTCCTTCATACTAGATGTTATACTTTTAATTTTGTTTCGACTTTTTCTTTCTTTCTTTCTTTCTTTCTTTCTTTCTGTTCTATTTTCTGTTTTCTTTTGCTCTTCCTTTTTCCTTTCTTTCTCCTCTTTCCTTTTTCTTTTTTTTTTTTTCATTTCTTTCTTTTTGTTTACTATTTTACTTTTCTTTCTTTCTTTCTTTAACTTATTATAGAGCTCTTTTGCTCGTCTTCTCTGTGTATACTCTGGTTCTTTCTTTTTTTTTATTTGCACACTCTTCTTTCCTCTAAGCACCATCTCTTTCTCCAAAGTTGTTGTTGTTGGTCTTCTTCTTTTTCTTCTTCTATTATCCAGTTGTTTTTCTTCTTGCTTTATTTTTCCGTTCTTCTTCTTCATTAGATAACCCGTAAGGAGTTGATTTGCCGTGTAACAAATGAACCATATAAAATCAAATGTTTTCTCTTTTCAAGTCTTTTGATTTCATCTTTCTTTTCTCCTTTCTACTTCGCTTTTACTTTCTATTTCTACAGCTAAGTTTCCTTTTTTTCCCCCTCAGCTACTACTGTTGTTCTTCTTCTTCGTTTTCTTCTTGACTTTTTTTGTCTTCCTCCTACTCTTGACCCGAAGTGTCCTCACTCACAATAAATCAATATTAGCATTTGTATATCCGTTATATACTAACACTGAAAATAACAAAAGGAAAGATAAGATAGACGCATTTAAAAATACAGAAATATTCAAATGTCAGCGGGGTTCAGGAGAAGAATAAGACCCCACTTAAAAAAATAAGTGTGACACTTAACTACATAATGAGACTCCTTTTCTGGAGATTTTGATAGTTTGGACGTCACCTTCAAAGTCATTAATTCCAGGTTTAGCCTGGCTTGAACTGGTCGCACCTCTTATTCGTCCAATTTGAAAAATACGCATATTCGATTTTCCCAGTCGACTGAGACTGTAGAATGCACTAACTGCATCTCTGCAGAAGGGTAAGACCCCCACCAACGCGTGTCCTTGATATGACAGTTAACAAACTGATGCAGTAATGATGGCGCTTTTAAGAATGCGGTGCACCCAATTATTGCCAACGCTCCTAGGTCCGATATTTGTCGCTGTCTCCCACCAGACAGGACTTGACACAAGGTCAAAAGCCCGAAGGCCGATTAAAGTGGGGATAAAGGGGAGGGAAAGTCGGAAACGAGCCGAGACTCGAACTCTGCTAGTCATTGACCAACTAAGTGCAATGTGGGTCAAATGAGGCAAGCAGTATCACGGATCTAAATCTAGATCCGGGCACGTATGCCAGAATATAGCTATACAAGGGGTGCATAAGGGACAAAAAGCAGCTTGCCCACCCGAGGGTGGCCCAACCGAAATTGGGGGCCTTGCGGCCTCGAATCGACATTGGTTACCCCATCCGACACGAATGCCAGACGGCCCAACCAAAAGCCCGGAGTGTACGGTTCAATCTATGGGTCAAATAGAACAATACTGTGTATTCATGCATGACTGAATTGCTTGAAAAAGAACTAATTTTGATATTGAAACTGTACTTACGCTAAACTGGATTGTTTAAAGTAGAACTTTTTGACTAAACTGAATAGCTTTAAATAGAAATGTTTTTTAGAGTTAAATTGTGCACTTATGCTAAACTGAATTGTTTGAAATAGAACAGTTTTTTTGTATAAAAATGGATTTGATGCTAAACAACCTACAAACGTTGATATGTCTTTAAACTCAAACAAACAAACACACAAAAATATTCGAAAGTACCATGTGCAAAAAAAAAAAATGAAGCACTATCAAAAAATGACTACATAAAAAATGTGAATATGAACGTACAATGAACACGATTACTATAATCAAAGGTATTAAATAACCCTGTTAGGGTTGACATGCTATTAAAAGCAATACGCCATTATACTCATTGTTTTTCATTTAGGTTTTATTTACATTTTTTTTAACTTTATCTTTTTTTTATCCCTTCACGTCTTCCTACTGCTTCTTATCTCTCCAATTTATCAATGCAACGATACAAATTTGGATGCTATTATTATTATTATTATTATTATTATTATTATTAATATTATTATTATTATTATTATTATTATTAATATTAATATTATTATTATTATTATTAATATTATTATTATTGTTAATATTAATATTATTATTAATATTATTATTATTATTATTAATAATATTATTATTATTATTAATATTATTATTATTATTAATATTAATATTATTATTATTAATATTATTATTATTATGATTATTATTATTATTAATATTATTATTATTATTGATACTATTATTATTATTATTATTATTATTATTATTATTAATATTATTATTATTATAACTACGAAAAAACCGCAAAAATACGCGTCAACTTTGTTATTCTTATATTACCTCCAGTTAGTTATTTAACGTTCTTAGTTGAGATCGAGCATTATAAAATGTTTTGGCAGCCAAATCACGTCGTTTCCTCAATGTAGTTTCATTCCAATTTCCATTTTGACAAGAATGCTGCTGTTTAGACTTTAAAACCTTGTCGATGGAATTGACAAAAGAAATATAAGGCAGAACAGGCTAGATGCATTTTTACTCTTTGAATTTACAAGGTGCCGAGTGATATAGATGCTGCACTTTAAGAATTGTAAAAACAAGATTTAATGGATAGAAGTAGATAGGAAGACATTCTCTTCGATGAATGAATTCACACATGTATATAGAAACATTAATCCAAACTGATTATATATATATATATATATATATATATATATATATATATATATATATATATATATATAAAACCTAATTTAATGAATAGACGGAGATAGATAGGAAGACATTCTGTTCGATGGCTAAATTCATACATATGTATAAAGAAACATTAACAAAACTGACTATATATATATATATATATATATATATATATATATATATATATATATATATATATATGTATATATATATATATATATATATATATATATATATAGTATTATTCGGTCCAGTTAAACCAGAGTTGGGAGTAATTCCTTCAGGACAAGAAAATCATTGAAGAGCTGAACATTTAAATTTTCCTGGTAGAATTTGTGAAACAAGGAAAAAAAACGTATCCAATATATCTACATGAAAAAATAGGTAACTGAGGAAATAGCCTCGAATTAATATAAGTATTAATATTTATTATATAAACATAACACATAAAAGTTAATAATCAAACTTAACAAAAAAAGAAAATAAAGAAAATAAAGAAAAAAGTTAGATTACCATCATTCCAACCGACGGTAAAATTAGGAAAATAAATAAGTAAATAAAAAAACGGAAGTATAATAAAACGAGGAGGTAACTCTTCACCTATCTTCAATCCCCCCCGTTTCTATTCTGTTTTATTTTATCCATAACATCTGATGAAGTCCTGTTAAATTTTTCTTCGTGTTTTTGGTTTGGCTTCTTTGTTTAATGGCATATCAACTCTTTGTAGGTTATTTAATACCAAAGCCATTCTCCTAGAAGAACAGTAGTGGTACTTTTTAATCCATAGGTGGGAGGATAAGGGGGTTCATACCTTTCCCACGGGTATTTGTCCGAAAGTGAACATAATAGAGCGACTGGAGTTCGAGCTCGCTTACTACGATTCTGTAGTCCATCGCTTTTAACCATTACACCACGAGGACACACCCTCCTGTTTTCGGTTTACATCAGAAACGCAAAACAGGATGGAAATAAATTTGAAATCCTAAAATAACCGGTCTTTGGTTTTTTCTTTATATATATATATATATATATATATATATATATATATATATATATATATATATATATATATATATATATATATATATATATATATTTCTTCCATATATATATATATATATATACTGTCAATGAATATAGCTATATTATAACAATTATGATAATTGTAATAATGCAATTATAAATAGTAATATTATTATAAAACATCATTCTAATAATTATGATAATTAGTCCTTATATCAAATGAATATACCATCATATTATTTCTTCTTATCAAAATATTGATTATCAATCGTATATATATATATGTATATGTATATATATATATATATATTAGTGTATTGATTACTATTTATACTATATATATTATTGGTATTAATAATCATTTATCATATGACATCATTCTTGGTTGTAATTGTAATCGTATCGACACATTTCAACAGAGAATGAAGAGATACTATAAACGAGTAATAATGTAAATAATATGTATAATATAATCAACAAACCTACTCCACTTACTGTCTGGCTACTTTTGGACTCGCGTGTATATATATATATATATATATATATATATATATATATATATATTATTAAGTCCAGTTAAACCAGAGTCGGGAATAATTCCGTCAAGACAAAAAATCATTCAACTATTAACATGAAAATTTTCCTGGTAAAGAGCTTAATGTAACTGACATCACAGAGCAATAATTTCTTTAAGAAAAACAAAAACCGGTCACATTAGGATTATAAATTTATTTCCAACCTGCTATGGGTATTAATATGAATCAATAACACCAAAACTAACAGGACTTCTTCAGATCTAAAGTCCTGTTAGTTTTTGTGTTATTGATTCATATCAATACCCATAACAGGATGGAAAAAATTTATAATCCTAATGTGATTGGTTTTTGCTTTTCTTAAAGAAAGTATATATATATATATATATTTTCAAAATGAGTAGGTCCACACACAGATTTATATCTTTTTATAAATTATTAATTTAGTTCTTATGTAGGTTTCCAGCTGGTAGCTTTCTTCAGATAATATTTAATATCAAAAGTCACTGTTTCATTTTGGTGATTGTTTGTTTTAGTTTCATGATAGATTCCTTGTAGGGTTTGTTCTTTTTTCTCTACAATGCCTTCAATCAACCCCGACAAGGAATCTATCATAATATAAAAAGAAACAACCACCCTATTGAAACTGTGACCTCATACAAACCAAAAAACACACATGAAAAAACTGAAAAGTTCTCTGAAGAAAGCCACCTCCTAGAAACCTACATAAGAACTAAATAAATAATTTATAAAAAGATTTAAAACATCTCTTTGTTGACCTATTCATTTTGAAATATTTACATTTTTCTCTCTTTAGACTGACAAAAAAAAATTACACGCACACACACACACACACACACACATGGACCCCTTTACATGGACGTGCAAAAGCAGGGCGGCCAGCTCGAACCTACATACAGCAACTCTGTGAGGATACGGGTGTAGCCCTGGGGATCTACCGAAAGCGAGGAACGATAGGAAGGGGTGGCGAGAGAGGGTTAGGGATATCCGTGCTAATTGCATGACAAGATGATGATGATGTATTCATATATATATATATATATATATATATATATAATTTAGTATCTGGGTTATAGTACCTCATATGGAAACATAGTTCAAAAATAGAATTTCAAAACCTAATTCAATCAGGATTTTAGAAATGACTTTTAAAAAAAGCAATCATGCTCACCCTGGTTTTCTGTTTTACAATATCTCAGTCATTAAGAGAGGAAGGAGGTTTTAAAAAGTCTTCTTATATTGTTTAATGATCGCTAGATATACCGTGGAATTAATCGTTGCGATAGGCATACAAATATTTTAAAAAGTTGTTTTTAAATCCGTTTTTAAATCACCTTTGAATATATATATATATATATATATATATATATATATACCCAAGGAGTATTCACCGTAGCGTAGTTGATACCATACTGGACTTGAACACTATAGTAGTATTAATTTTACTAAGCTTATTTAACTTAGACGTGGCGCAAGGGTGGTATTGATGGGGCACCCAAAAACTCGAACCAACTCTTAAAGGTTTGTTTGGCTAACTTACTAATCATTACTACACCCAAAGCTCGCACTTAAACGTCATAGTTGTCGATTTCCAACTGCCGTCGAGCTCTAGCGTTATCTTTCGAAAAAAGACCCTTGGCAAAGGTTTCGACCTTATTAAACACACCCAGTTATGCGTTAAATAATACCATTCCTTTTCTACAGAGATGGTCTGGCATCGAATAACCCACGAAAAGTTATATGCCATTAAACAACCAACCGGAAAACGAATATTTATCCAAGCGTATAATGTTTGCCAAAAAATGTATCTTGGAATACGCCAAAAATAAAATGCTGACAAAAAAAAAAGAAACAAAAGCGAATTGATATTTAAATGTAGATATATCAATAAATTCATTGTGTGTCCTTTAAACCCTGACTAATTGCCGGATCCTTGCATTTGAACAATCCTATTTTTTATGATATTCTTATTTTATGTAAGCGTCCCCAGAAGAAACATCTTAGCCTGTAACATATGCCTCACAACATAAATACAGTTGATTTGCAACACGTTTTTTTTATTT
Source organism: Sepioteuthis lessoniana (assembly GCA_963585895.1). NCBI lineage: Eukaryota > Metazoa > Mollusca > Cephalopoda > Myopsida > Loliginidae > Sepioteuthis > Sepioteuthis lessoniana. The sequence goes on from OY757936.1 coordinate 55,215,400, forward strand.
CCGTAACTGCGATCAACATGAAAAATAAGGCGACAAATTTGATGGGGGTCAGGATTTGAGTATTTAAGGTTAGTTAGCTGGTCTACCATAGTAGCATTGAGTGTTATATATATATATATATATATATATATATATATATATATATATATATATATGTGTGTGTGTGTGTGTGTGTGTGTGTATGTGTGTGTGTGTGTGTGCGCGGAGAAAACGATTTATGTTGATGCATGTACATATATAAAGCTTTTAAATCTATTTAAAAAATATATATATGTGTGTGTGTGTATGCGCGCGGAGAAAAAGATTTATATCGATGCATTTACATATATAAAGCTTTTAAATCTATTTTTCAAACATATATATATATATATATATATATATATATATATATATATATATATATATATATATATATGTACGAGGAGCATACGATAAGTTTACAGACTTTTTTCGTATGAGCACTTTTATTGATAATACACTCATGAAACTCTAGTCCCATTCGAAGTAATCTCCTTCGGCTGGAAAACATTTGTTGTACCCTTCCAAGACCTTCTCGAATGCCCCTTGGCAGTCCTCTTGTGTGAGCGTGTCAATGACCTTCGTCACAGCCTCTTCATCTCCTCAATTGTCTCATAACGTCAGCCTCTGAGCTTTGGGAATAACCAAAAGTCACAGGGAGCAAGGTCTGGACTTTAAGGAGGGTGACGAACTGTTTTGCTGCCCATCTTGGTCAAATAGTCTGTGACAAGGATGGAGTTGTGGACTGGTGTATTGTCCCGTTGGAAATGCCACTGACCCGATTTGAAGAGTGCTGGCCTCTTCCCTAGGAACCTCTTCCTGAACTCCTTTAAAACCTCAACATAGTATTCCTTATTGACTGTCTGTCCATTGTGAACACCGTACATGTAGATCATGGCAGTGCTGTCAAAAAAGGGATCATCAAAAGTTTGTGGGTGGATTTGCTCTGTCTAACATTCTTGGGTCTGGGAGAGTCAGCATGCTTTCTTTTGTAACTCTGTCTCTTGGTCCCTTGGTCATAGTAGTAGATCCAGCTTTCATCGCATGGCATTTTTTTCAAGTTTAAAACAGAATTTTATTGCATATCGTTCTTCTAAATTCCAGATTGCATTTTTGAAATTCACCAGCTGTGACAATCAGGCTTTAGTAGGATGTATTCCAATTGCTGTTGTAGGTGTTCATTTGAAACTTAACTAATAAGAATTGGTCAGTCATATCATGAGATGTCTAGCACAAACATGCTGAATTTTCAAGAGTCTACGACAATTCTAGATGCCTGTACAAAAAAAGTCTGGAAACTTATTGAATGCACAAATATATATATATATATATATATATATATATATATGTATATATATATATATATAAACTTTGACCGATGATCCCATTGGCGAGAAACTGACAAACACCTAACACCATTGATTCTGTATCTAGTCAATCCAAACTAAGAGATAATTGTTATAAGTCTAATATCTACCAATCGTAGTTTGAAATATAGCAACCTATATTATGAATCTCTCTCTCTCTCTATATATATATATATATATATATATCATACTTTGAAATGCATTCCTCTTGCTTTCTTTTGTTTCTTTGTTTCTTTCTTTCTTGCCTTATTTTTTCTTCTTCTTTTACAATGAGGTCGTTCGAAATGCATTGAATTGAGAGCTCCATCTCAAGTCTATTACAGTGACATCCGCCGGTAAACTGAATGTATCATCTCACTAAGTGGTGGACGCCAGTCAAGACAAGTTCGAAGAGGCAAAATACTTCACTACGTAACGGTTTTCGTGAAGGTGTAAATTAGTTAATGGATAAAAATGATCCGAAAAGTAAGTAGTGCGTATGGACCACAAGTAATAGCGATACGTTCCGAGGCAACAGACACAGAAGTAAGCGTATGAGTAAAAGTATATATATATATATATATATATCTATATATATATATATATATATATATATATATATTCGCAGACTATGGATATAAAACTGCTATTAAGAAATAAACACACATTTATATCGGGACGATTTAAAGTTATATGTAAAAATTGATGACAATTTAGAAGGTCGGCTAAGCTGTGTACAAACTTTAGGGGTTAATGACGACATAGAGATGTTTGGAAAAACGTGAAAAAGTAACATTTAAGAAAGGTTTGTTGTTAAAGTCTAAAAGTATAACTCCAGATATAAACGCAGAAATTACAGAGTTAGACATTATATAACCTATAGATATTTAGGAATTATAAAAGTGAATTGTATTGATCCTACTGTATGAAATAAAGAATCAGAAATAATTTTATAGGAGTATACGAGCCGTATAAAAAACAGAGCTGAGTGAAAAAGTTATTGCAATTAACACCTTGGCAATATGAGTGGTGACGTTCAGTTTTAGTATGATAAATTGACTTTAAGTGAAATTTTAAAAAAATACCAAAATTAGGAAACAAGTAGCCAGCCACGGAATTCATCACCCAAGAACGGATATTGAACATTTCTACTTAAAAAAATGGTGGAAGCGTCTTAATTTTACTAGATTAGAAAAAAAGCCCCACTAAAGAATTAAAGAAATACTTAAAAAATACAATAGATTAAATTCAACTGTTAGTAAAAGCACACGAGAAGCAAAAAACAAATTCAATTAGTAAATGAATAAACGAATTTACTAAACAAGGTGACCGCACAACGAAAGAAAGAGAACCAAAAGATAAATCAACTGAGACAGTAAAAATCATTGAGAAAGAAACAAAAGGTTAAAGACTAAATCAATTTTTTAAAATCCTGTGAGAAAAAATCTTACATGGACGACACACATTAAACATGTCAACATAGCTATAATAAAAAACAAATACACGGTTAATACTAATATAATAAAAAACAAATACATGGTTAAGACTGGCTAGACTGCAGGCAGAAACAGAAGGGTTAATAAGAGCAGCACAGGACCAGAGTTTACCAAACAGAAACTATCAAGCAAACAGGAAAAATGGATCAATTGTCCTCTCTCAGTCTTGATGTCCAATCAAAACATCAAAAGAATATAAAGATATGCATGATGATACAGGGCGTTATATTCAGACTCCATTGCCATTATGAATACAGTATTCGACAATGGTCTGGGGGACCAGGGTTCAATCCCTGGTCGACATACCAAATACTTTAAAAATGGCACTTGATGCTACCTTGCTTAACACTCAGCATTATAAGGTATGGATCAAGGGTAAAATGGAGCAATCCAGAGAATGGAGTAGCACCCTCCCCTAAACCTCGGTGTTGTAGCTATTGAAAAGGGAGACTTCGGGTCACCCTCGACTAAGGTCGCCAACTTATTAGTTTTTGGTGAATGGGAATCCGCCTAAATATCCCCCTTAACTGCAAGCTTGGCAATATGGTATTCCTATTTAATCCAAATAATTTAGACGCTGATATATATTCTAAATTGGTTTGGTTTGACTTTATGGCATATCAATCATTGTAGGTTATTTAATGCCAAATCCATTTTATACTCATGAACAGTTCTATTTCATACAATTCAATTTATCATAAGTACACAGTTAAAAAGTGGAGCAATCCAGGGAAGGAATAGCGCCCTGCCAGACACTTCGTTGTGGTAGCTATTGAAAAGGAGGCCTTCAGGTTTCCTTCGACTAAGGTCACCAACTTATTGACATTATCTTCATAGACAAACTCACAGCGTTTTGCACTCTTCAGCTGCTTCATGTCCAACTCTGAAGCCTACGTAGAATTGAACACGTTATATAATCAAATTTGGTGAGTAGATTATTCCAATTCTGTTAACCGTGACCAGGTACAAGTGTTAAGTTATTATTAGTGTTCGTTGTTATTCTTACCTGTATTTAAGATTGAACCTGTAATCCACATAGAATTCTGCTCAGAATCTCTTTTCAACCAAACGCCTAATCCGCTGCTCCATATAATCCTTCAGTCATGAGCAACTACTTTAAAACACTGAAATCTGAACATCAACAAGAAGCTATAATAGAATCCAAAGAAGATACTATTCTCTTGGTTGGGTTTGCATTCATGGCCCATCAACCATTAAGTTATTTAATCCTAAATTCTCATTATACATATATATTAAATACATAAGATTTGGTTTGGTTTGATTTGGTTTTATAGCACATCTATTATAAGTTATTTAATGCCAAATCCTCTTTATACATATAAATTAAATATATATAGAATTTGTAAAGATATTTTGTAGATAACATTCTTTAATGAGTTTGAACTCTTTTTTACACATAGTTTAATGGTTTCAAGTATTACAATATAAGTCACAGTTTAGCATCAGTTATTTGTTTGTTCAATTTCACCCAACAATAGCAAAGAAGGGGTACATCACAATCCCTAAATACCCATGGCTAGAGCATCGTCATCTGATAGTTTAATATCATATACAGAGCATTCGTTGAGAGGCGGGGTCTTACTCCTCTGTAGAGATGCAGTCGGTTTATTCTACAGCCACAGCCGACTGAGCTATATTCTTTGGGATTTTAATCACCAAACTTATATAAAAATAGATACCAATAGACCCTATATTGTGGCTTAGGATTATAAATGAAAACATTAATTCTAATCGATATGTCAGTGTCAACAGGATATATCATATCAGCGTTTTATCGGCTGTGGCTGTAGAATACGCTGATAGTCACTGTGCAAAAGGTTAATACCTCGCCCACACGGTTACCTGTTGGCTGTCGGTGGTGAAGTGTAATGCTTGAGGACAGGATGCAAGTGGCTGATCAGCTTGAGTACCGGTTATGTGATCCGCAAAATTCTACTTTGGCTTTTATTGAACTCAAAGAACGGTTTTGTTAAGCCATAGCACACATGTAATTATCCTAACAAAATTCAGCTAATTGCTCTCTGGGCAAACAAACACAACCCTTTTCATCTTAAAGGTGCTAGAAGGTGGTGACTGAGGGTTTTTGAGGAAAAGAAAACTTTGAGAGTCCTGGTTATGACACTAA